>OZ004718.1:33031017-33393602 GCA_963924515.1 Vespertilio murinus | reverse complement strand
ATTATTCAATTATCTAGCCATTATCAACTTGGCGTATCTGGATGACCAATGGAGTTATCTGGCCAGGGCCTCTCCATTAATTTTTAGAGTTTTTTCTCATCCCTTTTTTCCCCACAGCCCACTCTGGGATTATGACTTTATTTGGTCTTATTTTTATTAGATGTCTTTATTGATTTTATTATTTTAGCAATATTTTTATTGGTTTCAGAGAGGATGAGAGAGGGAGAGAGAGATAGGAACATCAATGATGAGAGAGAATCATTGTTCAGCTGCCTCCTGCACACCACACATCTGGGATCGAGCCTGCAACCCAGGCATATCAAACTATGACCTCCTATTTCATAGATTGACGCTGAGCTGTTTTTATTGATTTGAGAGAGAGAGAGAGAGAGAGAGAGAGAGGGAGAGAGAAAAAGAGAAACATTGATGTGAGGCCGGAACGTCAATCAGTTGCCTCCTGCAGCCCCTGCACTGGGATCGAGCCTGCAACCCAGCATGTGCCCTAATTGGGACTTGAATCAGCAATCCTTTGGTGCATGGGACAACGCTCAACGAGCTGAGCCACATCGGCCAGGGCTTTGGTCTTATTTTAACAGTGTTTATATGTTTTAAATTTTTTTATGTAAGATAAAATGCACACTTTAAAAAAGATATGTTTGTATTGATTTCAGAAAGAAAGGAAGAGGGAAAGACAGACAGAAACATCAATGATGAGAGAGAATCATTAATCAGCTGCCTCCTGCATGTTCCACATTGGGGATCAAGCCTACAACCGAGCCTGTGGCCTGACCAAAATTGAACCGTGACGTCCTGGTTCAATAGTTTGATGCTCAACCACAGAGCCACGCCACTTGGGCTGAAATTTACACTTTAAAAAAAAAATTATTGATTTTTTTACATAGAGTTAGGAACATCTATGAGAGAGAAACATCGATTAGCTGCCTCCTGCACACCCACTGGGGATATGCCCTCAACCAAGGTACATGCCCTTGACTGGAATCAAACCTGGACCCTTTAGTCCTCAGGCTGACGCTCTATCCACTGAGCCAAACTGGTTAGGTCAGTGGTCGGCAAACTCAGTCAACAGAGCCAAATATCAACAGTACAACAATTGAAATTTCTTTTGAGAGTCAAATTTTTAAAAATTCTTCTAATGACACTTCTTCAAAATAGACTCGCCCAGGCTATGGTATTTTATGAAAGAGCTATACTCAAGGGGCCAAAGAGCCGCATGTGGCTCTCGAGCCACGGTTTGCTGACCACAGGGTTAGGGCATGAAATTCACACTTCAGTGTAGACTTTTAAAGTCTACAATTGAGTGGTTTTTCAGTATATTCATAATATTGTGTTGGTAGGACCACTGTCTAATTTCATAATATTTTCATCACTTCCAAAAGAAATTGTAACTCACTTCTAATGTTTCTACTCCCAAACCCTGGCAACCACTAAATCTACTTTCTGTCTATATGGATTTGTCTATTTTGGATTTTTTCATATAAATGGGATCATACAGTCTATGTGACCTTTTTGGTCTGGCCTTTTTCATATTTTAGCTTATATTAGTACTTCAGTCCTTTTCATAGCTGAATAGTCTGTCATATGGATATATTATATTTTGTATGTCCATTTGTCAATTGATGGGCATTTGGGTTTTCCCCCCACTTTTTGAGTATTAGGAATAATGCTACTATGAAATTTGTGTACACATTTATGTTTTCATTTTCTTGAGCATATACCTATGAGTAGAGTTGCTGGGTTGTCAGGTAATTCTGTTTTAACCTTTTGAGGAATGGCCAGACTGTTTTTCAAAGTGATTTTATTATTTCACCTTCCCATGTTCCATTTTTTCCACATTCTACTAACACTTGTCACGGTCTTTGTAGCTACTCTGATGGGTATTAAATTGTATCTTCCAGTGATTTTTTTTTTTTTTTAGCTTATAATTTTTTTTTATTAAGGTATTATCTGTGTACATAGCTTATCATTGCCTCCCCCCCCCCCCCCCATAGATGCCCTCCCTCCCCAGAGTTTTGTGTCCATTGGTTGTTCTTATATGCAAGCATACCAGTCCTTCGGTTGATCTCTTATCTCCCCCAGATCTCCCTACCCTCCCCCTCCCCCCCACCCCCGCTGTCATTTGACAGTCTGCCTGTTGTTTTACTGTCACTATATCTATCTTTCTGTTCATTCGTTTATAATGTTCTTTAATATCCATAAATGAGTGAGGTCATGTAGTGTTTCTCTTTCATTGACTGGCTTATTTCACTCAGCATGATGCTCTCCAATTCCATCCAGGTTACTGCAAATGATGAGAATTCCTTCCTTTTTATGGCAGCATAGTATTCCATGGTGTAGATGTACCATAGTTTTCTGATCCATTCATCTGCTGATGGGCACCTAGGCTGTTACCAAATCCTAGCTATTGTAAATTGTGCTGCTAGTGATTTTGATTTATATGTACTTCCCTGATAACCTTAAGTTAAAATCTTTCTTGAGAACTAGGGACAATATAACTAACTGAATTAGTCTGTCATGTCTTCCCCTGTAACAATGGCTCACCTGTAATTTCTTTCCCACCGTCTTCAGATTGTGAATAAGTGGAACACAGCTCTTATTGGCCTTATGACATACTTTCGGGAGGCTGTGGTGAACACACAGGAACTCCTGGACTTGCTGGTGAAGTGTGAGAACAAGATCCAGACACGTATCAAGATTGGCCTCAACTCCAAGATGCCAAGCCGGTTCCCCCCTGTTGTGTTCTACACCCCTAAGGAGTTGGGTGGCCTCGGCATGCTCTCAATGGGCCACGTGCTGATCCCCCAGTCTGACCTCAGGTAGGGCTTGGCTGAAAATCTTGCTAGACCTTAAGGGAAGGGGGTGTTTCTTTATCTTTTAGGCTTCATTTTTTTCTCTAATCTTGGTTGTCCCCCAAAACAGGTGGTCCAAGCAGACAGATGTAGGTATCACACACTTTCGTTCAGGAATGAGCCATGAAGAAGACCAGCTGATTCCCAACTTGTACCGCTATATACAGCCATGGGAGAGTGAGTTTATTGATTCTCAGCGGGTCTGGGCTGAATATGCACTCAAGAGACAAGAGGCCATTGCTCAGAACAGGTAGGTATCCTGGAGGACATAGCAGTCCTGTGGGTGTGGAGGCATGCATGACCTTTGAACTCTGCGTGACATTTTTACAGAGATAGGAAGTAGGTTCTAAATCTGCCCCTGTTTATCCTTGGTCAGTAGGTTTACTTAACTCTTCATATGAGCACATTTCACTTGGATCTTTTTTCTTTGGCAGACGACTGACCTTAGAAGATCTAGAAGATTCATGGGATCGTGGCATTCCTCGAATCAACACCCTCTTCCAGAAGGACCGGCACACATTGGCTTATGATAAGGGCTGGCGTGTTCGAACTGACTTTAAGCAGTACCAGGTACATGGAGGGGATAATGGAGCAATTTCCCTGAATTAGGAAACTCCGTGGCCATCCTACGACGTAGACACTTAGAATTGTGACCATACTTTTCTTGCCTTCTAGGTTTTGAAGCAGAACCCTTTCTGGTGGACACACCAGCGGCATGATGGGAAGCTCTGGAACCTGAACAACTACCGTACAGATATGATCCAGGCCCTGGGTGGTGTGGAAGGCATTCTGGAACACACACTCTTCAAGGGCACTTACTTTCCTACCTGGGAGGGGCTTTTCTGGTGAGGATTCTCTTCTCCCCGACAGTGGTTTATTACAACTCTTTGAGCTCATCCCTGTGTGCCTGTGATCTGCTATGATGTGTTCCTACAGCCATCCCCAGGAGGTCAGTAGCATTCTGGGAGATGGCACAACATCACTTTGCCTGTTCTCTTCTGCTTCCCAGGGAGAAGGCCAGTGGTTTTGAGGAGTCTATGAAGTGGAAGAAGCTAACTAATGCTCAGCGATCAGGATTGAACCAGATTCCCAATCGTAGATTCACTCTCTGGTGGTCTCCAACCATCAACCGAGCCAATGTGAGTGTGATTGGTAGACATGGGCCATCAGAAGATAAAAACAAGTGTTTGTACTTTCTTAATTATGTCTTGAGAACCCGAGTCTCTTGACCTCTAATGTAACTTTCTTTTTCCTGTCAGGTATACGTAGGCTTTCAGGTGCAGCTGGATCTGACAGGCATCTTCATGCACGGCAAGATCCCCACACTGAAGATCTCTCTCATCCAGATCTTCCGTGCTCACTTGTGGCAGAAGATCCATGAGAGCATCGTTATGGACTTGTGTCAGGTGGGCTAGGATTGAGGGGGAGGATGCCATCAAAAGTCAGGTCACCCCTTTGGGTATAGGGAGTCTACCCTGGAAACTCTGAGGATGGGACTTCTGTTGTGGTACCAGGTGCCACATTATCTTAAGTTCTACAAGCCTTTATTCTTTTTTCTTTTTTCTTTTTTTAATACATTTCATTGATTTTTTTTTTAACAGAGAGGAAGGGAGAAGGATAGAGAGCTAGAAACATTGATCAGCTGCCTCTCACACACCTCCTACTGGTGATGTGCCCACAACCAAGACACATGCCCCTGACTGGAATCGAACCTGGGACCCCCAGTCCACAGGCCAACGCTCCATCCACTGAGCCAAACTGGTTAGGGCTACCGGCCTTTATTCTTAAGTGGGCTTCCATAGCCACTCATAACCTTTCCACATTTGCCTCCAGGTGTTTGATCAGGAACTGGATGCACTGGAAATTGAGACAGTACAAAAGGAGACAATCCACCCCCGAAAGTCTTATAAAATGAACTCTTCCTGTGCAGATATCCTGCTCTTTGCCTCTTATAAGTGGAATGTTTCCCGGCCCTCATTGCTGGCAGACTCCAAGTAAGTGCCTTATGACCCAGTCCTAGGCATCCAGGAATCTTCGTTTTTCTATGTAGTAGTATTACTTCAGGAATTACCCCCGCCTGCCTTTTCTTTCTAACTTGGAACCGGTGCTATCCCTGGATCCTATGGACACCCTCGTCCAAGTCTGCTGATTCTCTAAGGACTCTTGTTGACCTAGAACTGGCAAGAGGGGTTGGTTTTAAGCTTTGGATATAGTGATTGAGAGTTCTTGTGGTTGTGTCAGTGGCTTTCTGGAAGCCTGGACTCCCACCCTCTCTCCACCCTCAGGGATGTGATGGACAGCACCACCACTCAGAAGTATTGGATTGACATCCAGTTGCGCTGGGGGGATTACGATTCCCATGACATTGAGCGCTATGCCCGGGCCAAGTTCTTGGACTACACCACAGACAACATGAGTATCTACCCTTCGCCTACGGGAGTGCTCATTGCCATTGACCTGGCCTATAACCTGCACAGGTAAGGTGGGACTCAGAAGCATGTGTTTTCCATCAGTCCCACACTTGGACATACACGTGTTTTTTTAGTTTGCCCAGCTACCATGAGGTTTGGCTCTTTCTTCCTCTGGGTTGCGGACTCTTTCTTCCCTGTCTCTGTGCATATGAGCAGACATTGATAGCCTGGCCAACAGTCTCTTCCTCCTCTGTAGAGTTGCAGTTTGCCTTGTTCCTGAAGCTACCAGTCTGTCTAACTTTCTTGCCTCTTCCACCTTCGCAGTGCCTATGGAAACTGGTTCCCAGGCAGCAAGCCTCTCATTCAGCAGGCCATGGCCAAGATCATGAAGGCAAACCCTGCCTTGTACGTGTTACGTGAACGCATTCGCAAGGGGCTGCAGCTCTACTCATCTGAGCCCACTGAGCCCTATCTGTCCTCTCAGAACTATGGCGAACTCTTCTCCAACCAGATTATTTGGTTTGTGGATGACACTAACGTCTACAGAGTGACTATCCACAAGGTGAGAAGGGCTGTACAAGCAGTGTGGGGATGTGGGGCTCTAGATGCCTGGTGGAGGGTGGTGGGGCAAGTGTGTGCGTATTGGCATGAAGGCAGGATGGTTGTGTCCAGGCTGTACTAACGGATGTAATCATTCTTTAGACCTTTGAGGGGAACTTGACAACCAAGCCCATCAATGGGGCCATCTTCATCTTCAACCCACGCACAGGGCAGCTGTTTCTCAAGATAATCCACACATCTGTGTGGGCTGGACAGAAGCGTTTGGGTCAGGTGAGCTGGTTAAAGGACAGGGGCTGTAGAAACTTGTCTCTTAATCTTTGGTATGTGGGTGTGGGTATGAGAGAAAAGGTATTTTCTTTGAAAGATTGGAGGCTTCTTATTTGAAAATTTCCCCAAAATTGCTTAATTTGGGAAGTATTGTCCTGTAGGAGGTCCTTCATTACCTACCAGCTGGTCTCTGCTTTCTGAATCTCCTACCTCTAACTCAGCCGTGGGCAAACTACAGCCCACGGGCCGCATCCGGCCCGTTCGGCTGTTCTATCCGGCCCGCGGAGCCAAAAGAGCGGAGGGTTCTCTTGCTCTCCCCTCCGCTCCTTCACCAGCAGCCCAAGATGAGAGTGCCAGCATGGTCAGGTTGCTTTTGTTCAGGCCCTCTGGTCCAGTTTAAGAACCTATTGTGGCCCTCAAGTCAAAAAGTTTGCCCACCCCTGCTCTAACCTCTCTTGAACAGAGCTACCAAAAATTCTCTTTCTAAAGGAAACAAGCATTCCTTTTTTTGTAGAAAAGCAAGCAATGACTTATTGACCACAGCAAAAATACACTTAGGACAGTGAAACAAGGACAGGCATAGAAGCAGCAACAGGAGAGCCCAGGCCGGGCTGCTTTGGCTCACAGAGGCGGCAGAGAAAACGGGCCTTGGAGAGGGGTTCAGGGGGTTAGCCTGGGATGAACTGCTGCTGTCCATTGCTCCTCTGGTTGCAATTCTCATGGGGTCCCTTGGAATTTAGGAAATAAGAGCCTGCAAGAAAAGAAGAGAGGGAGGGGAATAGCACGGGCTTGCTCCTCGGAGGGAGAGCCAGGAACAAGCATTCTTAAAATGTCACTTCCTGCCTGGCTGGAATTGCTCAGTAGTTGAGCATTGACCTATGAACCAGGAAGTCACGGTTTGATTCCCAGTCAGGGCACATGCCCAGGTTGCAGGCTCCATCAGCTGATCAATAATTCTCTCTCATCGTTGATGTTTCTATCTATCCCTCTCCCTTCCTCTCTGAAATTAATAAAAAATTAGATTTTAAAAAATAAAATGTCACTTTCACCAAATTTATCTCAAAGCTTTGGTTGCCTCTCCTTGCTGAAGTACCTTCTCTTTGGCTACACACTTGATATCTGATGAGCTATACCTTGTCCAGCCAGTTTCTCTTCCTTTATGGCACGTTTCCTCGTGCAGTTAGTCTGGGATCCTAGTATCACAAAACCCTAATGTTCCTCTCCACCTTTGGGGCTTTGCTCATATATCTTTCTTTCTAGGATGAACTCTACTCTTCCTCTGTTTTTCACAGTCTTATTCCTTAAGACCTCTTTTTGCAGCTCTTTATGACCGTTAGCCTTAATTTCTTTTATCCCTGACATAGTCTAGTATAATTAAATTCCAGCTTGTATGAGTTTTATATAACTAGCTAGGTAGAAAAACCTTTTTGGCAAGGCCATTTGACACCTCTTACTTTACTTCCAAGGTACCTAACAGTACTCAATAGTTTGCCCAGCCGAAACCGGTTTGGCTCTGTGGATAGAGCGTCGGCCTGTGGACTGAAAGGTCCCGGGTCCAATTCCAGTCAAGGGCATGTACCATAGTTGCAGGCACATCCCCGGTGGGGGTGTGTGCAAGAGATGGCTGATTGATGATTCTCTCACATCGATGTTTCTAACTCTCTATCCCTCTCTCTTCCTCTCTGTAAAAAATCAATAAAATATATTTTAAAAAAAAAATAGTTTGCCCAGCTGTCGTGGCTCTGTGGTTGAGCTTCTACCTGTGAACCAAGAGGTCATAGTTCGATTCCCAGTCAGGGCATATGCCTGGGTTGTGGGCTCAATCCCCAGTGTGGGGCAGTCGATAAATGATTCTCTCTCATCATTGATGTTTTATTTCTTTGCCTTGCTTTTTAGCTGGCTAAGTGGAAGACGGCTGAGGAAGTGGCTGCCCTGATCCGATCTCTCCCTGTGGAGGAGCAGCCTAAGCAGATCATTGTCACCAGAAAGGGCATGCTGGATCCACTGGAGGTGAGGGGTGGATGAGGTTAGAAGAAAGGAAAGCCGAGACCTGCAGGCTCTGTTTCTGATCTTGGATTTGATCTTGTCTCAGGTGCACTTGCTGGACTTCCCCAATATCGTGATCAAAGGGTCAGAGCTCCAACTGCCCTTCCAGGCTTGTCTTAAGGTGGAAAAGTTTGGGGACCTCATCCTGAAAGCCACTGAGCCCCAGATGGTTCTCTTTAACCTCTATGATGACTGGCTCAAGACGATCTCATCTTACACGGTATGAAGCTAACTCATGAAGAGGACACGTTAAGAGGAGTGGGTTTGGGGCCACGAGAAAATCTCGTGCCTTGGTTTTAACCACAGGCCCCCTATGGGGCCATTCTCACATCTTCAGCATGTGGACAGAGACTCTGCTCTGCATATCAAGTTGATTCATGGTTAGGGGGTAGCAGGTAGCACCTTAGAGTTTGAAATCAATTCCTGGGTTCCATGACAGAATAGGATCAAGGAAGGGAAAGAACATTAAGTGTCTGCCTCATCTCTTTCCAGGCTTTCTCCCGTCTCATCTTGATTCTGCGTGCCCTGCATGTGAACAATGACCGGGCGAAGGTGATCCTGAAGCCAGACAAGACTACTATCACAGAGCCACACCACATCTGGCCCACTCTGACTGACGAGGAATGGATTAAGGTGGAGGTGCAGCTCAAGGATCTTATCTTGGCCGACTACGGCAAGAAAAACAAGTGAGCAAATGGGGGTGGAGAGGCAGATGGAAGAGACAAAAAGGGTGAAATAAGTGATATAGCATAAGGTTTCTGTTTTGTGTGTGTGTGTTTTAATATTTTTATTGATTTCAGAAATGAAGGGAGAGGGAGAGATAAAATTTCAATGATGAAAGGGAATCATTGATTGGCTGTCCCCTGCACACTCCTTACTGGGGATCGAGTCCACAACCTGGGCATGTGCCTTTGACTGCGATCCAACCCGGGACCCTTCAGTCTGCAGGCCGATGCTCTATCCACTGAGCAAAACTGGCCAGGGCAGTTTATGGTTTTTTTGAAACATTTAGCCTCAGTTGTTTCTCAAGAAATTGTCCTAGGAATTGCCTATAGAAGAAAGGAAGACAATGTCTTCAGATAGTGAAGGAAGAGTCTGTGATTGGGGGTTTCATTCTGACTCTTGGGCATTGTTTCTCAGTGGAGCCACCACTATTGACACTTTGAGCAGGGCATTTCTCTATTGTCCATCATTACAGGAAGTTTTAACATCCCAGACCCTGAGGTGCCACTGCTAATAGCACACATACCTTCCTTCCTTCTTCCCTGTTATTGTGGGAACGAAAGGTGTCTGTAGATTTTCAAGTATCCCCTAGGTTGACTGACAGTACCAGCTCTGAGAACATGTTTCAGGGTTTCGGGGTTTTGTTGTTGTTGTTTTTTTTAATATATTTTATTGATATTTTACAGAGAGGAAGGGATAGAGATAGAGAGTTAGAAACATCGATGAGAGAGAGACATCGACCAGCTGCCTCTTGCACACCCCCTACCGGGGATGTGCCCGCAACCAATGTACATGCCCTTGACCGGAATCGAACCCGGGACCTTTCAGTCCGCAGACTGACACTCTACCACTGAGCCAAACCAGTTTCAGCTAGGGTTTCGGTTTTTGAGAATTGTCCTGCACTAGGGTACTTTTTATCAAGGAAAAATGGGAGGTATGGATGCTGAGCAGGTTTAGCCTGGCTGAAAAGTGCATCTGCACAGGGCCATCCTGGGTGTGGCAAACCTTAGTATTAACACATCTGCACTTCACACTTCCTTTACAAGTGTCACTCGCCGGTTGTCTGGGATAATGTGGGTTCCCATATACCACCAAGTTACATTCTTGCCATTGAGGCATAAGTGACCGAGGGGAAGGGATCCTTTTGTGACCCACACTGTCCCCACAGTGTGAATGTGGCATCGCTGACACAGTCAGAAATTCGAGACATCATCCTGGGTATGGAGATCTCAGCACCGTCACAGCAGCGTCAGCAGATAGCTGAGATTGAGAAGCAGACCAAGGAACAGTCACAGCTGACTGCAACACAGACTCGCACTGTTAACAAGCACGGGGATGAGATCATCACCTCCACCACCAGCAACTATGAGACCCAGACTTTCTCATCAAAAACTGAATGGAGGGTCAGGTACTGTAAGGGGCCGAAAGGGTAGTGATGGAAGGGCCTGCTGGGCTACCTACAGTGCTGACATTCCTACCTATGTTTAGGGCCATCTCTGCTGCCAACCTGCACCTAAGGACCAATCACATCTATGTTTCATCTGATGACATCAAGGAGACTGGTTACACCTATATCCTTCCCAAGAATGTGCTTAAGAAGTTCATCTGCATATCTGACCTTCGGGCTCAAGTGAGTAAGTGTGCTCAGCTGGGCCACGGTGTTAGCCAAACATTTTCTGTATCTACAACTCACCTAAGGTTTCTTGGAACTTGAGGCTTCGAGGTTCATGGAAAAGTCAATATACAAGGACACGAGACCCGGTGCATGAAATTGTGCATGGGTGGAGTCCAGCCTGGTCTGCCCCACACAGATCGGGCTGATCTGGCCTGGGGGATTGAGGGCCGTTGATGGGCCAGCCCCGCCCCCTGGTCAAACTCCAGTCCAACTCCTGGTCGAGGGGACAATTTGCATATTACTCTTTTATTATATAGGATAGCCAAAACAGTAAGGAGGGTTTTGACCCCCACCAGATATCAAAACATTATAAAGTTATGGCAGTTAAGAGAATAGCATCTATACAGAAACATTCATGTGCATATAATAAATATGGCATGTCAAGTCTGTAGGATTAAAGATGCCTTATGATATTGAAGCAATCAGAAAAAGGAATCTAGATCCCTACCTCACACCACTTAAAAAATAAGATACAGGTGGAATAAATATCAGAATGTAAAATACTAAATAAACTATAATATTAGAAGAAAACATTTATCACCTTAGTTTTGGGATAGTCCTCTAAATAAGACACAAAGCACAAAACCACAATCAAAATGAATAACGTGTGTGTCTGTCATAGGGTACCACAACAGATACCCTAAAAACAAACTGTTTGCATAACCATAGATATAATGGATTAGGATCTAGAATAGGGAATTCTCAGAAGTTGATTTTTTAAAGATAACTAGAAGAATGGGCAAAGAATACAGATGTAGTTCAGAAAAGGAACTACAGATGGCAAATATAATATGAAAAAATGCTCATCTTTACTAGTAACCAGGGAAATTCATGTGTTCTGAGACCCATTTATGGCCTGTTTTATGAGTTTGAAAAGTTTGTTAATATCCTGTGTGGGTGATTTATAGGAGCACAGGTCCTCTTAACTTTGCAGAACTTAAAATACCACCTATTGTTGGTTTTAAAGAAGCTTTCATTTGTTTATGGATACTATACTTAAATCAACTGGGGAGCAGTGCAGATTCCTGGACGCCACTCAGGAGATTCTGATGGGGTCATTCTGAGATAAGGTCCATGTTTAATGTGACCAAGCATCCAGGTGATTCTTTTTTTTAACAACAAACACGTTTTTATTTATTTCAGAGAGGAAGGGAGAGAAAGAAATAGAAACATCAATGATAGAATAATCTATCAATTGGCTGCCTCCTGCATGCCCCCACTGGGATTGAGCCCACAACTTGGGCATGTGCCCTTGACCAGGAATCAAACGTGACTTGGTTCATAGATTGACACCCAACCACTGAGCCACACCAGCCGGGTCTCGGGTGATTCTGATGTGAGAGGTTCTGACCACATTTTGAGAAACTCTTGTTCTTAAGGAAGGGAAAGAAACACAGGGCTAACAGCCCAGGTATAGGCTGGTACTAAGAATCATTTTAACTCTGGATCTCCTTGTCTCCAGATTGCAGGATACCTGTATGGGGTTAGCCCACCAGATAACCCCCAGGTGAAGGAAATACGCTGCATCGTGATGGTACCACAGTGGGGTACCCACCAGACTGTGCACCTGCCTAGCCAGCTGCCCCAGCATGAATATCTCAAGGTTAATGGGTTTTTTGCTGCCAGGGGAGGGGAGGGAAGGCAGATGTTACCCTCATGCGTGGAATTCCTGTCTGCAGATAGGGCTTTAAATCGTCTTTTACTGCTCTTTTCCTGTAGGAGATGGAACCCTTAGGTTGGATCCACACTCAGCCCAATGAGTCCCCCCAGCTATCGCCCCAGGATGTCACCACCCATGCCAAGATCATGGCTGACAATCCATCTTGGGATGGTGAGAAAACCATCATCATCACATGCAGGTGGGCCTGAGCCCCCATGGAAAGTATGAATGGGCCAGCATTGCAGGCCAGGACCCAGAATGGCGGCCTAAGCTCTGACTTGACCCTCCTCCCTCTTTCAGCTTCACTCCAGGCTCCTGCACACTGACAGCCTACAAGCTGACCCCCAGTGGCTATGAATGGGGCCGCCAGAACACAGACAAGGGCAACAACCCCAAGGGCTACCTGCCTTCGCACTACGAGAGGGTCCAGATGCTGCTGTCAGACCGCTTCCTCGGCTTCTTTATGGTCCCTGCCCAGTCCTCATGGAACTACAACTTCATGGGTAAGTGGGGAAGCACGGGGAAGGGGATGGTCAGCATCCTTAGCCCTTGGGGCCTGACTCTGGTTTGGAGATGGCCCAGGGGCCCCAGCTGGGTGAGAGAGGTGGACCTTGTTAATTTGGACGTTTTTATCTACTCCAAGGTGTACGGCATGATCCCAACATGAAGTATGAGCTGCAGCTGGCAAACCCCAAAGAGTTCTACCACGAGGTGCACAGGCCTTCCCACTTCCTCAACTTCGCCCTCCTGCAGGAGGGGGAGGTCTACTCCGCGGACCGAGAGGACCTCTACGCCTAGTGTGTCCTCACCTCCTGCTCCAGACTCCCCTCCCCCACAGACTGGCTGGTGACATTCATCAGCTTGCCCCTTTTTCCTCTATTTTGTGCTTGTTGTTGTGTTGTTGACTCCTGTAATCCTGACCGGAGTATAATAAATTTTGTATAAATTGGAGTTTTTGAGTTTTTCCCCCTCTGAACTCCAATTCTGAGTGTGAGATTGGAGGTAGCTGACTCTGCCTTGAAGGGAAAGGACCCCTCGGGTTGTGGGGCTAAATGTCCAGTAGACGCTGGGAACTGAGATATGGGGTTGGGCTTTCACACTCCTACCACCGTGACCACATTTGCCAATCTTGCTCCAAAATACTTGCAAATCATCCCTTAGAGCAGTTGCCATTTCCTGTGCCTGGGAGCTTGTGACTTGTTCTCTGCAGCTATGATGCCGCCTGGCCCTTAAGCTCTATGTCACTCCTGGTCAGGGCACAGGCACATGCCTGGACAGTGACAGCCCTGCGACTCCTCACCTCTGGCCCTGCGTGGTTGGCAGCCCAGTGGGGCCCCGTGACTCCAGGCACAGGGGTGGAGCCTGGGGAGGGCACTGGGCAGGGTTTGACAGAGTGACCACTTACAGCCCTGAGCCCCAGCTCTTGGACGCCTGGCTGCTTCCTGTGACCTTGGGGACTTGGGAACCGGACAGGGCCCAGGGGGCCAGGACACGTCTCCTTCCGACACGCCGCCGTGCTGTTTTCTTTAGTCGCTCCTCCCCAGTCGCTTCTACCCCACCCTCTCCTGCCCCAAGCTGCTTCCTGGGCGGGAACTGCTCGGCTCTTTCCTGCCCCAGTTAGGGTTGGGGGCGGTGACTGTCGCCGCCTTTGGCCTTCGGGGGACATGGAGCCCAGGAGGGCGGCGCCTGGGGAGCACGGCTGGAGGCCCCGAGTGGCCACGGGGGCCGAGACGGCCGCGGAGCTCGTGTACCATCTAGCGGGGGCCCTGGGCACCGAGCTGCAGGAGCTGGCGCGCCGCTGCGGGCCCGAGGCGGCGGCGGGGCTCGTGCCGCTGGTGGTGCGGGCGCTGGAGCTCCTGGAAAAGGCGGCCGTGGGGCCCGCCCCCGACTCGGTGAGTCACTGCCCCTCCCTCCCTCCCTCCCTCTGCCGCCCTCGGGGTGGCCGGGGGCCCTAACCCTGAGAGCCGGGACCCCCAGCTGCAGGTGTCGGCGCAGCAGGCCGAGCTGGAGCTGCGGCGGCTGCGGGAGGAGAACGAGCACCTCCGCCGGGAGCTGCGCCGCGGGCCGCAGGGTGAGTGCGGGCCGGGGCGGGGGCGGGCCGCTCCGAGACCGCCTCCCGGGCCGCCGCTAAGCACGACCCTTCCCCAGAGGAGCGCGCTCTGCTGCGGCAGCTCAAGGAGGTGACCGACCGACAGCGGGACGAGCTCCGGGCGCACAGCCGGGACCTGCAGCAGCGCAGCCAGGAGGCCGAGGCCGTGAGGGCGGGAGAGGCGGCGGGGCGGGGCGGGGCGGGCGGGGCGGGGCTCCCTCGGCGCCCCGCCCACCGGCCCTCCCGCTTGCTCCGCCCCCAGTTGCAGGAGCAGCTGCAGCGCCTCCTGCTGGTGAATGCGGAGCTGCGGCACAAGCTGGCCGCGGTGCAAACCCAGCTGCGGGCCGCGCGGGACCGCGAGAGCGAGCGGGAAGGGATGGTGGGGTTGGCTCAGGATCAGGCGCGGAACCCGGCCGGGGGTCCTGGGTGCGCACCGAGGCAGGAGCCCGAGCTGGCGACCGCAGGACCAGGAGGCCCGGCCACCTCTGAGGACCCCGTGAGTGCCCACCGAGGTCAGGGACCCTTCCCAGTCCTCACCAGGGTGGGTGGGCGCTCGGGAAGTGTGCTGTGCTGCGTAGCGGTCCAATGGGAAGTTGGAAGGTGGCACACAAGTATGTTCCCCCAGGGGCCTCTGTCCCACCCTCATCTAGAGCCCTGGCCTGTCGTCTGTTGTGGTGGCCCCTTGCCTCCCCGGTCTCCCTCCCTCTAAGAATTACCGTGATGACCCAGGGGCAGAGAAGCACCAACCGAGGCACCCCTCTGACCAAGCCTCCCTTGCACAGGCGCAGTGCCCCTCCAACGTAGGGCAGTGCGGCTTCAGCCGAGAAGAGCTTGAGCAGATCCTTCGGGAGCGGAATGAGCTCAAAACCAACGTGTTCCTGCTGAAGGAGGAGCTGGCCTACTTCCAGCGGTGAGGGCGCTGGGCAGCAGCTGGGCACACCTGCTCATGGGCCTCGGGTCACCTGCCTCATTCTTTGGCTCAATGATGTAAAAACAGTGACACATGCCAGGCACTGAGCTGGGCACTGGGAGGACATGAGTCACACAGCCCCTGCCTTCCTGGAACTTCAACCAGACGAGGGGAGGGCAGTGCAGAGGGTCACAGCAGCCACAGCGGCAGTCAGAGAAGGATTCCTAGGCCGGTGTGACACCTAAGCTAAAGTTTGAGGGGTGTTAGGCAAAGTGTTTCAAAACAGGGTACTTTGGCCGAAACCGGTTTGGCTCAGTGGATAGAGCGTCGGCCTGCGGACTGAAGGGTCCCGGGTTCGATTCCGGTCAAGGGCATGTACCTCGGTTGCGGGCACATCCCCAGTAGGGGGTGTGCAAGAGGCAGCTGATCCACGATTCTCTCTCATCCATGTTTCTAACTCTCTATCCCTCTATCTTCCTCTCTGTAAAAAATCAATTAAAAATATATATATATATATTTTAAAAGGGTACTTTGGTGTGAGACTTACTTTTGGTATCCCCATCACTTTCCCCCTGCCCTTTCTCCTCCTCTGCAGGGAGCTGCTCGCAGACCACAGGGTCCCGGGGCTTCTCCTGGAAGCCATGAAGGTGGCTGTCAGGAAGCAGCGGAAGAAGATCAAGGCGAAGATGTTAGGGACCCCGGAGGAAGCAGAGAGCAGGTAAGTCCCAGCCTGGTCATGCTCTATCCCAGCCTAGCCACCTCCTAAGTCTGCTGACCTATTGTGCTCACCCTAGTTAGCTTGCTGACCCAGCCTGGTCATCTTTTGAGCCTTTTTTCTCAGATTGAACCTATCATCCCAGCCTTGTCACCCCCTTGAACCTAACACTAGTCTAGTCACTCTTTTTTTTTTCTTTCAAATATATATTTTTATTGATTTCAGAGAGGAATGGAGAGGGAGAGAGAGAGAGAGAAACATCAGTGATGAGAAAGAATCACCGATCGGCTGCCTCCTGCACGCCCCTCCCTGGGGAATGAGCCCGCAACCCAGGCGTGTTCCCTGACCATGACCTCCTGGTTCACAGGTTGACACTCAACTACTGAGCCACATCCGGCCAGGCTAGTCTAGTCACTCATGAACCTGCTAACCTGGCCTGGTCACCCCTTGGGCCTGCTGTCCAGCCTGCCCTGCTGAGCCTGCTATTCTGCCTTGGTCACTCCTTGGGCCTGCCGATCCAACCTAGTCTGGTCTTGGTCACCCCTGAGCCTGCCTCGCCAGCTCCTAAGTCTGCTGACCCATTCTGGTCACCCTGTTTAGCTTGCCGACCCAGCCTGCCCAGCAGAGTCTGCTACTCTGGCCTGAGCCTACTAACTGGACTGCCCTGCTGAACGTGCCATTCTGCTTTGGTCAACCCTTGGGCCTGCTGATCTGGTCTGGCCACCCCCTGAGCCGGCATTCCGGAGCCTGCCGCCTTTCTCTCTGGATCGCACTGCCCCCACCTGCCATGCTCGCTGCGCATCCTGCTGAAGAATCCTGCTAGTGCTGTTTTCCCACATTCATTCTTCGGTTCCCTGTCCTGGCTGTATCTGCTGGTTCTCAGAGGAGTGAGACTGTAGCTGTAAAGACCTTCACAGAAAGCCAAAAGGACTGGGTTCAAAGAGCTTCGGGGCTAGTGGACACATGGAGGTGCAGGACTCATGGCGGCCTGCAGAGGGCGTGGAAGCCCTGTGCCCTTTCCCCATACCTTGCCCTTTAGAACTTAGGGCGCACTTAGAGCTCAGGACAGCAGGGTGGAAGGATGCTTCTTCCATCTGGCTATTACTGAGTTATAACCTTTTCTAATACATAGGTAATCTGGTAAGTAAAATAAATAATAAAGACTGTAGCAGCAGCCTTGTCAGAGGTCTGCTGTCCATCAGCCTATAAAATAAGTCTCAAGATGTCCTTCATTTCCCCAGTGTCTCCTCCACCTTGGGGGACCCTGTAGTCACTTTGTTTCCCCTGCTTGCCTCTGGGGCCACACAGAAGGCTAACCTTCGCTGCATTCCCATTGGCCCTCTGGGCCTTGATCAATGGCCCTCTCCTCTTTCCTCTCTCCTCTCCGCAGTGACGACGAGGATGGCTCATGGCTCCTGCTCTCCAGCGATAAGGAAGACCACCCCCCAGCGCCTGAGTCCAGAATACAGAGTTTGTATGTTGGGGGGGGGCGAGGAAGAGGCCCCCCTTGGTTCTTTCCAGCATCCCCTCTCCTACTCCCCTGATGCCCACCCTGCTGCCCTGAGCCCTGAACGCCCCCCTCCCTTCCTGCTTCTCTCCGGCATCCAGGCTCAAAGCACCTCTGGGTTCTCCCCAGCTTTGGCCTGTGTTATCGGGGCGGAGCAGAGGCCCCTGAAGCCAAGACCGGCAGCACAGCTCCCGGCGAGCGAGGGGGAGAAGAGGAGGCCCCACAGCAGCCCCACTTGGAGCCCGTGGGCGGCCCCTGACCGGCCCTGCTCTGCTCTCAATGAACATCTTTGCCCGGGGGTCCCAGGTGCCCCCGGCGCCTGACCGTGGGGTCTGACTGTGGGTGGATGTGACCTCAGATGGGAACAGGACTCCCTCCTGCCCAGCCCTCCCAGGCTCTCTCCCAGTCCTGGCCTGAGCCGGGGCACGCCTACCTTCCTTCCCTGTCTCTCTGAGCTAAGCCTCTGGCGTCAGATACCAGTGCTTCCTCTCTGAGTCTCAGTTTCCCCCTCTGCGCAATGGACAGCTGACTACCTACCTCCCGGAGATGTGCACAGATGGCCTCGGCTAGTGTAATAAAGGAACTGCCCATGATAGCCACAAACTCTTCCGTGTGTGTCTGTCTGTCCGTCCGTGGTCGGCCTCCCCTTCCCGCCCTGCTCGGCCAGGGGTGCAGGCAGGCTGCGGCGGTCTCACAGGGTGTCCTTGGTCGGTCGTCCCGGGTGGGGAGGCTTCTCCCGCCACAGGGAAGTATGACCTAATGGAAAACCACGGCTCCCCCTCCCCCCACCCGCACCTGTTCCCAATGCCCCAGGGCTTCCAGTTTCATCTTCCTGCCCCCTCCAGACCCACTCGGCACTGGTGATTGTGCCTGCCCAGCCGCAGGGAGGCGCCTGGGGCAGCCCGCCCACCACCGCCCCCTGGGCCTGGCTTCCTCAGGAAAGGCCTCGGGAGGAAGCGGGAGGGGGTTGGGAGCCGCGGGGGCCAGGCCAGCTCCAACCCTCTCGCTGCACTGGCCGCCATGGGCCTGCGGCTGCTGCTGCCACTGCTGCTGCTCTGGGCTCCGAGGACCCTGGGGTCCGCGCTGGACCCTAACGGGCAGCATGTGTGCAAGGACAGCAGGTGGCTCTTGTGGGGGAGTCTGATGGTGGGGAGGGGGATGGGGTAGCGGAGCTGGTGCTGAGGCATGGGGCGGGGAATCAGGGAAGAGATCATGGGGCTGGAGGGAGGGAGGCTTGGGGACAGCCTGGAGGGTGGTGGGTAGCCAGGACAGGTGGCGGGGAGGCCAGGGAAGGAGAGGGAAGGGGCTGGGGGGAGTGGGCTGTGACTCTTGGCCAGGCCTGCCTGATGGGGCCGAGGCAGCCTCCCCCATCGCAGCCAGGGGCAGCGACCCGCCTTCGAACCCAGGACACCGCCCTTCCTAGCCCCCCTCCGGCTGACCCCTCTCTGCCCCACAGCCCCTCTGCTGAGCTCCGTTGCTGCCCCGGCTGGAGGCAGAAGGACCGGGAATGCACCATTGGTGAGTAGCCGGGACCAGCCCCACCCCAGGAGAAGGGAGGACACAGCTCCGCGACCTTCCTAGCCTTCTGGGGGGGGGGGCTGATTTCCCGTCCTGAGCCCTGGAGCGAGGGTCCATCCTGTGACGCACGCACCCAGCCCTGAGGGAACAGCCCAGGGCACTGGGAGCCAGGGAGGGGGCTGGGTGTCCCCTGGTCAAGCCCCCCCAGTCCCTCTGACCGAGGCGGTGTTTCTCAGCCGTCTGCGAGGGGCCCGATGCCTGCCGGGAAAACGAAGTGTGTGTGAAGCCAGGCCTCTGTCGGTGCAAACCCGGGTTCTTCGGGGCCCAGTGCAACTCCCGTGAGTCCCAAGTCACTCGGGGGGTGGGGGTGGGGGTTGTGGGTGGGTGTGACATTGCTGGGCAGAACCAGGAGAGCAGGGCGGCAACACAGGGAGGACCGACATCCTAGCACAGCGGGGCCAGACCCCCTCCAGTCCTCACGGAGGAAATCGAGGCCCAGGGGCAGGAAGTGACACTCCTGGGAGATGCCCTGAGTCATCTGGGGTTTGCCCATATCCACCGAGCCCTCCTCACAGTTTCTGAGAGATCCTCCCTTCCTCCCATTGATGGACAGATGGACGTAAACCCCACCTGCGGCCAGACATTCCCGAGCTCTGAACCACCCATCAGCACCTGCCAAACACCCTAAGCCCACCCCCACCCCACCCCCCAATTCCTAAGTCCCTAGGTCCCTAATCACCAACCAGCATGTGCTGAGTGCCCTATCCTTACAGGGGCTGTACCCCAGCCCTCGCTCTCTTCCGCCCTCTCTCTCTCTGGAAGCAGCCGGCAGGGGTACTCTTCCCTCCAGCACAGCCTGTGTGTGTCCTGCCATCCCGGTCTCCGGGTCTCCGGCTCCCCTCTCTACTCAGTCTGTGAGCTTCAGTCTGGGCCCTTCAGCTCTCACCTCAGAGAGGACACTGGTGGTTCCCGTTCATTGCAAAGTGGGTGCATTCTCAGCATCCCCCACGTCTACCTGTACATGCATGGAGGGTGGACGGGGGGCCCTGGCCAGGCTGTCTGTCCGTCCTCTCTGGCAGAAGAGGAGGGTGTGGGATGGGACGGCCAGGGGCAGCCGCCAGGGATCAGGAATCAGGGTGGAGAGGAGGAAATGGGCTTCTCCTCCTGCGCCCCTGTTGGCAGCACCCAGGCCTGCGAGGCCCAGCTGTCAGCCCAGCGGGGGAGCCCAGGGAGAGGGAGGGAGGGGGGGCATGGATGAAGCCTCCAACTCCCCCCCCCCACCTGTGTGTTCCGGGCACAGCCCCTTCCCCTCAAGCAGGATCTCCTAGTGTGTTCTGGAGGGTGACGTGGGAGGCTGGGAACTGCTGAGGAGTTCTGTCCTTCAGGGTCCGGGGCAGGAAGTGAGCTTTGCCCCAGGAGGATATGATGCCACCACACGCTCCAAGGGTCTCTGTTCCCGGCTCTCGGAGGAGGGGCCCAGCTCCATTTGTTCTGGGGGGGGGGGAGGGGTCCAAAGCCTGCCTTTTTGTCCTAGGCCCGGGCGGGCCCGCTGACCTCCTCCCGTCTCTCCCCAACCCCTCCTTTCCTGCCCCCAGGCTGCCCGGGCCAGTACTGGGGCCCCGACTGCCGCGAGAGCTGCGCCTGCCACCCGCACGGGCAGTGCGAGCCGGACACGGGCGCGTGCCGCTGCCACGCCGGCCGCTGGGGCGGCCGCTGCGAGTTCGAGTGCGCGTGCGGCCCGCGCGGGCGCTGCGACCCGGGGACGGGCGCGTGCCGCTGCGAGGCGGGCTGGTGGTCGGCGCGGTGCCAGCACCGGTGCCAGTGCAACCCGGCGGCGGCCCGCTGCGACCAGGCCACGGGCGCCTGCCTCTGCGAGGCGGGCTGGTGGGGCCGCCGCTGCAGCTTCCGCTGCGGCTGCCACGGCTCGCCGTGCGCCCAGGAGTCGGGCCGCTGCGCCTGCCGGCCCGGCTGGTGGGGCCCCGAGTGCCGGCACCGCTGCGAGTGCGCGCGCGGCCGCTGCGGCGCCGACTCCGGCCGCTGCGCCTGCCCGCCCGGCTTCCGCGGCGCGCGCTGCGAGCTGCCCTGCCCCGCCGGCCTCTTCGGGGCGCAGTGCGGCCTCAGGTGAGCCGGGCGCCGGGGAGGAGGCGGCGGAGGGAGAGGCGGAGGGCGGGGGAGGGAGGTGGAGGAGGCGGAGGGAGGGGGCGTGAAGGCCGGAGAGGCGCGGCGCTTCCCATGAAAATCTATGGGATGGGCCCGGGGGCGTGGCCAGTGGCTGAGCTTCGACCTGTGAACCAGGAGGCCGGGTTCACACTCCCCAGCATCCCTGGGAGGAAGCCCAGGGATGATAGGAACATTCATCAATAATGAATGAGAGAGAATCATCCACCGGCTGCCTCCGTGCACGCCCCCTCCTGGGGATCGAGCTGCAACGGGGCCTGTGTCCCTGACAGAATCGAACCCGGACCCTTCAGTCCGCGGGCTGACAATCTATCCGCTGAGCCAAACCAGCTAGGGCAAGATGTGTTTTTGTTTTTTGTTTTTTGTTTTAAATCTACAAGGATGGGATGAAAGGGGGAATAAAAGATCCTCAGTGCCCCAAAGTCCAGCCTCCCACACCCCTTTCATCCGGTTACTGTTAACAATAATAACAAGCATAACAAGACACACACTTAGAAACAGATAAAGAGAATGGACCACGTGACAACATGATTGCGTGGTCCCTTTGAGACTCAATAACTTTTAAACTTTGACCAGCTCCACCCACAATAACACGTTTTACATCCCACATAACACACACACCCATATATATATATAGTAAAAGCTTAACCAGACAACACATTTATCTTTACTATATATATAACATAATATACAATATGTGAATATATAATATGTATATACTGTAATGTTTTTTATTCTCTCTCTCTTTTCCCCCCCTGCTGGTTGGGATCTGCTATATTGATTTTATGAACTCCCCCCAGATAAGTATATGAGGGAGAAACTTCAAGTAACTATTACAGATCAATGAGAAATTAAGATAATATGAACCTGCCGTAGCTGGTTTGCTCAATGGACAGAGCATCGGCCCTCGGACTGAAGGACTGAAGGGTCAGGGATTCTGGTCAAGGGCACCATACCCCGGTTGTAGCCTCAGTTGCAGTGTGTTGGGAGGCAACCAATTTTTAAAAAACACATTTTTATTGATTTCAGAGAGGAAGAGGGAGACACAGATAGAAACATCGATGATGAGAGAGAATCATTGATCCGCTGCCTCCTGCACGCCCCACACTGGGGATCGAGCCCACAACCCGGGCGTGTGCCCTGACCAGGAATCAAACCGTGACCTCCTGGTTCATGGGTTGATGCTCAACCACTGAGCTGCACTGGCCAGGCTAAAATGCTTTTATTTTTATTCATTTTCATGTTATGGGATAGGAGATAAACTGCTGGGGTCCATCCCTGAGGTGTGGGTGGAAGGGTGGGGAGACGCCGAGCAGAAGGGAGGCCAAGGGTGGGGTAACAACTTGGCTGCTCTGATTGGTGACCAGGGACCCAGGAAGGATGAGTGCTGGAGTTGGGGTTAGAGTCCCAGCCGTGGGCAAACTACGGCCCGCGGGCCGGATCTGGCCCGTTCGGCTGTTCTATCCGGCCCGCGGAATAGAAAGAGCGGAGGGTTCTCTTGCTCTCCCCTCCGCTCCTTCACCAGCAGCCCAAGAGGAGAGTGCCAGCACGGTCAGGTTGCTTTTGTTCCGGCCCTCCGGTCCAGTGTAAGGACCCATGGTGGCCCTCGAGTCAAAAAGTTTGCCCACCCCTGGGTTAGACGGAGGGGGCTGAGATCCTACCAGAGTTCACAGAGGTCATTTATCCAACGTCTTTGTAGAACAACGGGGGGGGGGGGGGGGGGGGGAGAAGCGGAGGCGTTAGCTGGGCCCCGGGAGCTCTGGAGGCCTGGGTGGGCGCTCCCTCCATTTGCCCCGGAGCTTCCCGTGAACCTCTCTCCCTCTCCCACCAGCTGCGGCCACTGCGAGCAGAACGAGCCGTGCGCCGCAGACACAGGCAGCTGCCAGGCCTGCGAGCCGGGCTGGAACGGGACCCAGTGCCTCCAGCCCTGCCCGCCCGGCACCTTCGGGGAGAGCTGTGGACAGCGGTGCCCCCGCTGCCGCCATGGGGAGGCCTGCCGGCCGGACACGGGGCACTGTCAGGGCTGTGACCCTGGCTGGCGGGGGCCCAGGTAAGGGGCCAGCCTGCTCGGGGTGGGGGAGACCTTCCTTCAGAGTCCTCACCCCGGCTGCTCCCTCGGGGACAGGCGCCCCCTCCCCAAACGCACACACACACACACACACACACACACACACACACCCGGGGCCTGCCACCTGGCAAAGCCTGGTGGGATAGAGATGGATGCTGATGAGGCCTGGGCCGGGCTCCCTTCCCACTCCCTGCCATTCGGGCTTCTCTCTCTCTGCAGGGATCTCCTGCCCTCTTCTCTCTGCAGGGATCTCTGGTCGGTCACCTGTGGGTTCGGCCCAGCTCCCAGGCCCTGTTTGTGCCCGAGCTTCACTGCTGAGGACCCACAGTTGGGTCCCTGCGCCTAGAAGCATGGGGGACGATGGGTAGAGAGCCCCCTTTGGCGGCCGGGCCTGCCCTGCCCCCCCATTTCAAGCCTTGCCTCACCTCAGGTGTGAAGACCCCTGCCCAGCTGGCACCTTCGGGGAGGGCTGTGGCTCCACCTGCCCCGCCTGTGCTCAGGGGGCGTGTGACGCTGTGACCGGGGAATGTGTCTGCAACGCTGGCTTCTGGGGACCCAGGTGAGGACGGCGAGGCGGGGCCTGGGTCAGGCCTCCAGGAAGGCTGTTTCCTTCCCTTCCCTCTGGGGGTTCCCCACCTTCCGTGTCCCACCTTCCAGCGCCCTCAGAGCTGAGAGGTCATTCTGCCAGTGTGGCATCTGCCTCTTCCAAAGGGGGCTCCGAGTAAAGCTTATTGGAAAGGCCTGGCTGCCTCCCTGGATGGGGCAGCTGTCCAGGGACAGGGCTCCAGAGCCCACTGTTGTTTCCCCTAAGGCCGTGGTCGGCAAACTGCGGCTCGAGAGCCACACGCGGCTCTTTGGCCCCTTGAGTGTGGCTCTTCCACAAAATGCCACGGCCTGGGCGAGTCTGTTTTGAAGAAGTGGCGTTAGAAGAAATTTAAGTTTAAAAAATGTGGCTCTCAAAAGAAATTTTTGTAAAAAATATATATTTTATTGATTTTTCACAGAGAGGAAGGGAAAGGGACAGAGTTAGAAACGTCGATGAGAGAGAAACACCGACCAGCTGCCTCTTGCACACCCCCTTCCGGGGATGTGCCCGCAACCAAGGTACATGCCCTTGATCGGAATCGAACCTGGGACCTTTCGGTCCGCAGACCGACGCTCTACCACTGAGCCAAACCAGTTTCGGCTCAAAAGAAATTTTAATCCTTGTCCTGTTGGCATATTTGGCTCTGTGGACGACCAAGTTTGCCGACCACTGCCCCACGGTCTTCAGCTAGTAAAGCCTAATCCACGTCAGTGTCTCCAGTGTCAGATCCACCGCCTCTGGGACAGAATCCAGAACAACACAGAAAAAGTCCTCGTTTCGGGGAGGAGAGATCCAAGGCCCAGAGAGTTGGGGGCAGGGCTGGACCTGGCTGGCTTCCAGGCCCCGAGGACGTCCGATGCCATTGGCATCTTGCTTCGTTCGTATTAGCGCTGGGTGGGTAAGGGCCGAGGCTCCCGGGAAGTGGACTCTGCCCGAGGGAGGGCTGGGGGCAAAGGACAGCGTGGGGGTAGTTGCCATGGGAGATGGGCTGAGGGGCTGAGGGGCTGAGGGATTCTCTCCGGCGCTGTCAGGGGCCCTGAGCATGTGGCTCGGAGGCAGGAGAAGTCTGCCCAGGCATCATCCAGGGAAGTCTGCCGGCAGGGGTGGGGACCGGTGCCCAGAAACCTACCTTCCTCCGTCCCTTGCCCGCCTCCACCCCTTCTCACCCAGCGGTCAGTCAGCCTGCCGCTCCTTGTCACCCACAGCTGCAACGTCTCGTGCCCACTTGGCTTCCATGGAAACAACTGCTCTGCTCCCTGTGAATGCCCAGAGGGCCCGTGCCACCCTGTCTCCGGGGCCTGCCAGCTGGGTAAGGAGGGAAGGAGGGTGCAGGGTACAGTCACCCGGGAAAGACTGGCCCTTCCCGGAGGCGCCAGAAGCGCGTCATTTGCCAGGGGGTCGGAGCCCACGCCAGAGACGCTCCTGATGCCTGACATCTGCACGGATGCTCTGGGGTCCCCTTAAGATGTGGCAGCGTCCCTGTTCCCCAAGAAACCAGGCTAGCACCCAGGACACGGGCGGGCGGGGCTGGATGCTGGGGTGCGCATCAGGCATGAAAACCAGGTCAAGGCTTGTGGGACAGATCGCGGACCATCATTTGAAGGGGGCAGGCCAGGGGTGGCCCCCCGACTGAGCAGACTCTGCGTCTCTCAGAAGAGACACCCACAGGTGGGAGACTGGGGAGGAGGCACCCCAGCTAGAGGTGCGACATGTGTGGGAGATGAGACGGCCCTGAATATTTGACCCCTGCTCACCTCCCGCCCCCCACCCCCACCCCCCGCCCCCAGGGTCTCACAGTCAGGATGCCACCCTCATCGCGGGCATCCTCGTGCCTCTGCTGCTGCTGCTCCTGGGCATTGCCTGCTGTGCCTGCTGCTGTTGGGCTGCCCGGCTGGACCCCAAGGACAGGTGAGCCCTGGCTTTCCTTTTAGGGGTGGGGAAGGGCTGACCCGGTCACACACGTAGGTCAGAATTGATGGGGTCGCTGGTGGTGGCCCGGAGACATGAGGTCAGCCGCTTGCCTGCATCGGAAGCCTTCAGGGGGAGTCACGTGGGCGGGGGCAGCAGGCTGGGGGAACTCACACCCACAGCAGGAGGCTGAGGGTAGGCTAATGGGGGGGGCGGAGGAGGAGGGGGCAGGGAAAGCAGCAGGGAGCTTTGGACTGGGAGCGGAAGAGACCAGGCCTCATTCTCCCCGACCCCCACCCCAGAAAGGAGGGTGACGTGAAAGTCTGGGCAGTGGCGTGTGTCCCAGGGGGCCGTGTGCCCCGGGTGAGCCGTGTGTCCCAAGGGGGCCAGGTGTCCTGGGAGAGCCGTGTGCCCCGGGGGAGACATGTGCCCCAGGAGAGCCGTGTGCCCCGGGGAGGCAGTGGGACCTGGGGGAGGGGCGGTGTGAACCAGAGGAGGAGCGGACTCCATTCATGTGGTCCTGAGATAGTCACCATAAAACAAGCAGATTGTCAAATGACAGCGGGGAGGGGAAGGAGACCTGGGGGGAGATAAGAGAACAACAGAAGGACTGGTATGCATGCATATAAGTACAACCAACGAACACAGAACTCTGGGGAGGGAGGGCATGAATGGGAGGTGGGGGGGGGCAATGGTAAGCTATGTACACATATAATACCTTAATACATTAAAAAAGAAAAGAAAAGAAAAAAGTCTGGGCAGTGGTGTAGCGGAGAATGGGGCTTTCCCAGAAGAGGAAGGTTTGGTGTTGCGGCCCGCTGGAAACCACTGCTCCTCACCAGCGTTGTTCCTTTACAAAGCCTCTTCCCATTTCTCTGCTCCCTGAGACTCCCCGCTTCGCGGAGGTCTGGAGCAGGGAGCGTGGGGGGGGGGGGGGAGGAGCCCAGCGCAGAGGACGCCGATAAGGCCACGCGGTCGGTCCCTGGCCCACCCAAAGCTGGGCCCTGCTCTCTGTCCAGCGCTCTCTTGCAGTTCGCACACCAACCCTCGAGCGTGTCACCCTGCGGGTGCTGGGGGCACCCACGGAGGAGCAGGCCCTCTGGCCTGTCCCCTGGGGCACGGAGCCCGGGCTGGGGAGGGAGCGCCTCCCGGGAGGACCAGGGCATGGGCCAGGGCTGTCGGAGGAACGACGGGAATGGAGCGGTCACTTCCAGCATGGGGGTGGGGCCAGCAGCAGGCTTCCTGGGGGGGCGGTGTCACTTCCAGAAAGCCGGGTGAGCTGGCACTCAGCTAGGATGGTGACAGCACGTAGCTGCCTTTCGGGGAACCCCACCTAGTGCCCGGTGCTGTCGGGGGTCCTGGAAAAAAGCTCTGATAGATTGTGGTTGTCCCCATCGGACAGATAAGCTCACGGAGGCCCAGAGAGTTGTAACGTTTGAGCAGAGTTGCTGCCCCAGGTCTGTGTGACTCTAGAGCAGCCGTGGGCAAACTACGGCCCGCGGGCCGGATCCGGCCTGTTCGGCTGTTCTATCCGGCCCGCGGAGCCAAAAGAGCGGAGGGTTCTCTTGCTCTCCCCTCCGCTCCTTCACCAGCAGCCCATGATGAGAGTGCCAGCACGGTCAGGTTGCTTTTGTTCCGGCCCTCCGGTCCAGTGTAAGAACCCATGGTGGCCCTCGAGCCAAAAAGTTTGCCCACCCCTGCTCTAGAGCCACGCTGCCCGCTGTGGCAGGCCCACATCTCGGGCTCAGTAGTTTGGACTTGACTGTGTGGCCGGAGGGAGCCACGGAAGTGGACACAGCCACTCTGTGACCCTTCCTCACGCACACCAACCCCAGGGCCTGGACGGGCCTGGCCCTCCTCTCCTGCCCCTCCCCCCCAGGCGGGCCCCACACACTGACCACCTCCCGTGCCCTCAGCCCAGCGAGGGGTGGAGCTGCCGTGTCCCGGAGGAAGCTCCAGGTCTTGTGGGAGGCACTGACCAGCCTGGACTTCGCGCTGCCCTGCAGGTCCCTCAGCAGCCACAAGCTACCCTGGGTGACAGGTAGGTGGGCGCCGGGGGGCGGGGCCGGAGTGGGACGCAGCTTCCCACCGGGCTGCGGGCCTGACCTGGCGCCCCCCGCAGTCTCCCACCACGACCCGGAGGTCCCCTTCAACCACAGCTTCATCGAGCAGCCCTCCGCCGGCTGGGCCTCCGACGACGACTCCTTCTCTTCTGACTACGACTGTGGGGAGGAGGACGAGGACCCTGCCTACTGCGTGCCGCCCAAAGAAGGTAGCGTGCCCCCCACCCCCACCCCCAGTCGCCCACTGGGTCTACTTTATTTTTTTATTTAAATATATTTTGAGTTTTTACAGAGAGGAAGAGAGAGGGATAGAGAGTTAGAAACATCGATGAGAGAGGATCATCGATCAACTGTCTCCTGCATACCCCCTACTGGGGATGTACCCTTAACCAAGGTACATGCCCTTGACCGGAATCGAACCTGGGACCCTTCAGTCCACAGACTGAAGCTCTACCACTGAGCCAAACCGGTTTCGGCTGGGGCTACTTTAAATACTGCTTGGGTGCCCGGGAAACCTTCTGATCCCTTTGTCCTACAGATGTAACCATCCCCTGTGTTCTGTAAAGTGCTCATTCTCCTACCGTGCTTCATAACGGAGACCAGCTAGATTCCCGTCCTTGCCACGCTTTCAGTCTGGTGGGCAAGGACCAGAACCTTAGAGGGTGGAGCGCTATGTGCTTGGGTGGGGGACACGAAAGAGGGGGGCTGTCATCCAGCCCTGCGAGAGGAGATTGGGGTCTGGGGAGAGGCCTCAGTGTTGGTGACATTGGAGTTGAGTCTGGCAGAGCCCCGAGTTAGCCGTGGGAGAGCGAGGGGGAGGTGGGGATGGTGTTTCAGGAAGAGGGGGCAGCGTACAGGGGCCCAGAGGGGAGAGGGGCATGGCGGTGTGGCATTGAAGCGTTCTAGCTTGGACAGAGTGTGACGTTGAGTCAAAGGAGGGTGGGAGGTGGGAACAGACGGGAGAATGGTAGTGTCTATTGACACGGCTGTTCCTGCCTCTTCCCATCTGCATCCTCTACTTTGCCCCGTGTTCGCGGCCCCCCAGGAGGTGCTGACCGGGGTACTCTGGATGGGTTGGGGTGGCCAGCCCCACTTTGGCTTAACCCTTCTGTCTCCTCCACCAGGGATCGTGCCTGAGGCCCAAGCAGGGTCACCGGAGGCCAGCGTGGCCGATGGTCCCTTCCAACCCCCCGAGGATGCCTCCACGCCATTCGCCATCCCGCGCACTTCCAGCCTGGCGCGGGCCAAGCGGCCCTCCGTCTCCTTTGCCGAAGGCACCAAGTTCGCACCGCAGAATCGCCAAAGCTCCGGGGAGCTCTCCAACCCGCTCCGGAAGTCCAAGCGGCTCTCCCGGGGCGGCCAGCCGGGTCCTGAGAGCCAGGAGGCTGAGGAGTCCGCCGGCCCGGACAAAACAGAAGGGGACGAGGTCCCTCCCGGGGCACCCAGCCCCAAGGATCCAGCCACTGGCCACCGCCGGCTCCCACTGAGTGGCCGGACCGTGGCGGAGCGCGTGGAGGCCATTGAGAGCAGCGTCCAGGAGGGCTCGGGCTCCGTAACCACAATCTACACCTTGGCCGGGACACCCCGGGAGCCGGAGGGCCCGGTCCGCTCTGTCCTCCGCCGTTTTGGTAGCTTCCAGAAAGGCCAGGTAGAGCCCAAGGTCAAGAAGAGTGCCATCCCCAAGCCTCCGCGCCGGGCACTGAGTCGGAACAAGGGCAGATCCGGGCTGGCCCCTGGCTCTGCCAGCCAGAGCTCTGGCCCGGCCCCCCACGAGGAGCCCACGGGGGCCTCGCAGCTGGCCAGTGGGCTGGGGGAGGGCGCCAAGAGCTCAGGGGGGCTCCAGGAGCTGGCCCCCGGTGGCCCCCCAGTACAGGATCCCCAGAAGCTGGCTGACGAGGAAGGGCAGGAGGAGCCGCAGTATGAGAACGTTGCACCCCTCTCTGGGCCACCAGAGCCCTGAGGACCGTGAATTTGGGGAGTGGGGGAAGCTACGGATGGGGGGGGGTAGGCATCGAACTGCCTCTGCATCAGGTTGTATTTTGTGCTGGAAAAAAGGCCCCAGGGCCGGAAAGACCTACCAGAACCTCTGCCCTTCGGCGGGGAAACATCTGAGGTAGCGGCCAGTTGGCCGTGGGCCCTGGCGTCGCTCCGGGGAAGGTCTGGAAGGCCTGGGCAGAGACCCCACGGGATGGGGTCAGGAAGGGAATGAGACGGCTGCGGGGACCTTTTTTTCTGCTGTCCTGGACTTGGCTTATCCCAAAAGGCTATTCTTTCCTTCATTTGCAAAATATTTTTCTGAACTGGAAAACAACTTAAATGTTTGATGATAAAAAAATTGGTTAAATAAGTATTTTTTTTAATGATGGGTTCCTAGACAGCCACAAACAAGTATGTTGTGTGAGAGAGCGAGAGAGAGAAACATCGATGGATTGCCTCCCACATGGCACCCCGACCATGTGCTCGTACCCGAAACCCGGGTATGGGCCCTGACCAGGAATTGAACCCGCCACCTTTGGTGTAAGGGACGAAGCTCCAACTGAGCCACGCTGGCCAGGGCTCATTTTCTTTTTAAACTTTTGTATAACTTGCATATTTTGTACAGTGAATATTCTTTTTACTTTTCTCACTCGATTGAACTTTTTTTTTAAAATAATGTTCTTTGTTAAAAGTAAATAGAACTAACATTATAGACATGTATGAAGTAAAAATGAGATTTCCCGTCTCCCCAGGGGAGTCTGGGGGACCAGGGAGGGGCCAGATTTACTTTTCACGGGATGTCTTTTGTCTCGTTCTGAGTTCTTCCCTCACGCAGTTGTAGGACCTCTTCAGGAAATCAAAGAGCAGTGGTTTCCCCCCACCCTGTGCTCAGAGCAGCTCAGGAAAGTTTAGATGCTTCCTTTCAGATGTTTTTCTGCGCACATGAAGACAAAGGAGCATACTGTTCTGCAGTTAACTCTTTTACTCAATGTGTCCTGGGTATCTTTTGGCGCCAGTAAATATAAAGCTACCTCTTTTTATTAAAAAATGGCAACACGGGATCCCATCATGTGGAAATGACACGGATTATGTAAACCATCCCCTACATTTAGGGATTTGGGTTGTTTTTAGTTGCTTGAGACTATTAATGATGCAGTGTTCAACTTTGTCCATTTAAAAAAATATATTTGGGGCAAGTTTCTCTGTACAAGAGGTCCCTGAGAGTGGAATCACTGTGTTATGGAATCAGAACATTAAACATTTATGTATTTACTCCAAATTGCCCTCCAAAAAAGTTGTATGGCTTTATACTCTCACAAATGATGGTGGTATCTATTTTCTCACACCCAATATGATAAGTTCAAGATGGTATTTCATTATTTTAGGGCAACAAAAAGAAAGTAATAGCAGGTCAAAACTTTATTTTTCTTTCTTTCATAGACTCACTTTTATTGAGAACTATGGTTTTAGGAAAGGTTAAAGCTTTGATCAGATAAAATATTTTTATTTTTGCTTTTTTAATCATGAAAATTGTATCATTAAAATCTGATTTTCTATGATTATTCTAAGATTGAGCCCCTTTTCAAATCTTTATTTGTAATTTTTCCTATAGATTATATGGTTATTTTCTTTCCCCAATTCCAATGAGGTATTCATCTTTTTCTCAGGGATTTATATATTTCAAAGATATTAAAGCTATATGACAAAATTAGTGAGCAAAGATAATGGACAGTATTGGGGGAGTAGTCAGGGAAGGCGCTGTCCAAAAAGGGACTCTGCCAAAACCGGTTTGGCTTAGTGGATAGAGCGACGGCCTGCGGACTGAAAGGTCCCGGGTTCGATTCTGGTCAAGGGCATGTACCTGGGTTGCAGGCACATCCCCAGTAGGGGGTGTGCAGGAGGCAGCTGATCGATGATTCTCTCTCATGGACGTTTCTAACTCTCTATCCCTCTCTCTTCCTCTGTGTAAAAAAATCAATAAAAATAAAAATAAAAAAAACCCAAACAAACAAAAAACCCAAAAAGGGACTCTGCGGTCCAGCGTGTGGCTGGAGCATCTAGGACCAGGCAGGTCAACCAACCTCCACGGGGAGAAAGAGACTGCTGGGAGGAAGGAGCCTGTGTCAGTCAGGTTGGAGAACTTGAACTTTATCCTTCAAGACAAACGGTAGAGTTTCTGACTGATTTTAGCAGATATCAAATTTACCAAGGTCAGATTTTTAAAAATATATATCTATTTTTCTGATTCAGAGAGGGAGAGAGGAACATCTTATATAAATAATAAAAGCCTAATATGCGAATTGTCCCCCCCCACTATGGCATGCACTGACCACCAGGGCCGGCACAGAACATGGCGGGTATTGGTGACACGGCGCTGGCAGCAGTGGAGGCGCTGGCAGCCCGATGGGCCCTGATGAGCGGTGGGATGGTGGAGCAGGTGAGCAGGCGGCCCTGATCACCCCACCGATCACCCCACAGATGGCCACCAGTGGTGGCAGCAACAGGGGCGGCGGGGGGGGGGGGGCTCCCAGGCACTGAGGGAGAAAGGGCACATAGCAATATTAAAATATTTCTTCTAATTATTTTCCTTTCAATGTGCACGAATCCGTGTACCGGGCCACTAGTCAGAGATGAGAGACAATCATTAATTTGCTGCTTCCTGCACACCCCACAATGAGGATTGAGCCTGCAACCTGGACACGTACCCTGACTAGGAATTGAACCGTGACCTCCTAGTTCATAGGTCGACGCTCAACCACTGAGCCATGTCGGTGGGGCCCAAGGTCACATTCACATTTGATATAGCTCAGGGGGATGGGGTGGGGTGGAGAGATGGGTGTCCGGGGCTGTGATTGGACGCTGGGTGGAGCAGTTGGGAGTCCTAGGAGCTCAGATAAGCAAATTAGGAAATATGGCTGTATTGGCGGGCAGGGTGGGGTGGAGAGGGAAAATAACAGCAGGTGTTGAAAGGGTGTAGTATTATGGTCTCTAAGTTCAGTGGCTAGTGGGGCCGTTAGTTGAGAAAAAAATAGGAGGAACAGTTTTGGAGAAAGTAAGTTATTTGAGAGAGGTTTGAAACAGTTTGGAAATGCGTATGGAACAGCTCCCTGGAGAGCAGGTGGCTCTGGGAGGGCAGCACTGACGTTTGTCAAGTGGCAGTCGCAATCTCGTAAGTGGAGGAAAAGTGCTGCAGCCTGGATGACAGGATAGGCAACCAGCGGCAGGATGGTCCGAACGAGGGTGCCCCGGCGGCTTCGCGGCGGCAGGGGGCGCTCTCGGACCGGGCGACGCGGAACAGAAGGCTGCTGGGGCTCCCCCAGCCCCGGGACGAGCCAGCTCCCAGAGCCTGCCTGGGAGACGGAGCCGAATCATCGGGAAGGCGAGGGGTCCTCTAAGGTCAGGCCAGTGTCTCCGGCCGGAGAGACCAAGATGCGCAGCAGAAATCCCGGCGCCTGGGCTCCACCGCCCCGCCCTGGCAGCTCGGGGCAGGTCCCGCTCGCCTCCCGGACCGGGAGCTGGAGCCCTGCCGGCTCCGCACCTTCTCCCGGAGGCCCGGTTTGTCCTCGCGGCTCGGCGCTGCCCTGAGGAGGGCCCCCGAGGAAGACGTACGGGAAAGGGGTGGAGGGGGAGCAGACAGTGGGTTTGGGACAGTCACCTTGGGCACGGTTCCTGAGGGGCCAAGGGGAGTGGGTCAGAGTCTGGATGGGGCAACAGGGGAAGACACCGCGCTAGGGGACAGACAAGCCCCAAACTCCCACCTGGGGGTCCCCGAGAGACCGGGCAGACGACACCCAGGAGGGGGGGGGGTGTCGGTGAATCAGACCAGGAAGAGGCACAACCGCGCCTGGAGTCCCAAGATCCGGAATGGACAAACATCGGCTGAACGGGGGATGGGGGGGGGGGCACCGGGGGCAGGAGGAACCAGAATGGGTGGCGCTGGGAGGCGGTCGGTGCAGGCGGCGGGAGTGGAGCGACCCACCGGGAGCCAAAGCATCGAGGCCCGGTGCCCAGGGCAGAGCTCGGGAAGTTGGGGGGGGGGGGGGCCCTAAAGCGGTCGGGAAGTTGGGACGGCACCCGGCGTGCAGAAGGGTGCAGAAGGGTGCGCGAGGGGATCCTCCGGGAGGGAGTGATGCTGGGGAACTCTGGGGGCCCGGGTAGGCTGAGCCCGAGACTCCACCCAGGGCAAGGTTTCGGGGTGTGGCTCCGGAAGGGGCGCTAGGGCAATGTGTTGCCCAGCTGCGACTCCCGTTTACTGTGGCAGGGCAGAGGCTCGGCCCACCGCTCCCTCCCCAGCACCCCCGGTCCTCCTGTTTGTCTCCGAGTCCGGCCGCAACCGGCTGCTGCTTGCGGCCGGGCGGCGGGCGCCTACTGATTGGCCGGCGCCTGTTTCCAGCCCGCCCAGCCAATCAGCGAGCGGCAGTGTTTTCGTCTCGGGGTCCTAATAAAAGGGCTGCAATAAAAGGGGACAGAAAAGGCGCCGGCCGGGCCCGACACACTGCCGTACAGGAGCCGGGTGAGCTGGACCCCGGGAATCGGGCCTCGGGGGAGGGTGCTGGGGGCAGAAGGCTTGCTGGTAGGGCGGGGTGGGGCGGGGGGGGGGGAGAGGACAGGGAGAAGATGTGTGAAAATCTGAGAGGGAAGAGATTGGATGGTTGAGGAGCTGACAGAAGGGATGACGAATTTAGGAGGGGCAAGGAAATGGAGGGACGGAGATCCCGCGCCCCATCGAAACCGGGCCGGCTGCCGGGGACACAGCCCGGGATGGGGGGGTGTGGGGGGGTCGCGCGCAGGTGGCTCGCGCCGCCGGTTTGAACCGGCTTCGCTTCTCCCATGCGGGGTTCGCGTGGCCGCAGCGCCTAGCGACCTAGGCCTCGGCCAATGGCGCGGCGGTTCCTGTGCCGCCAGGCCAATCAGCGAGCCGGGGGCGGGCCCCGCCGGAGCGAGGGGCGCTGATCTTGTGGTTGCGGGACCCGGCTCTGGGGAAGGGTCTTCGCCGCGGGCGGGCGGACAGGCCCCTGTCAGGGTCCGAGGGAGTGGCCGCCCTCAGGTGCGCCCGGGCCCAGGTGTCTGGATGGCACGCTGCCGCCCCCGCAGACACCCAAGCGATGCCAGTCATGCTGGGAGCCAGGACTAGCTGCATGTCTCTGAGCTTGCGTTAGTCCCTTCCTGCCGGCCTACCTCAGTTTCCCTCAGAAGTCTCCCTGCGCGGCCGGAGCGGCTCTCCCACCTACGAGGGCGGCCCCGCGGTGGGTGGCCCAGGAGCCGCGTGCACCTGCAGTCGGGGCCGCGGAGGGGGGACCGGCTCCGCGCTGCCGCAGCGGCCGGGCTCGGCCTCCCCTCCCCGGGCGCTGACGCCGAGGTCTGTGCGCAGGTGGCAGCGGAGCCGGAGCCGGAGCCGGAGCCGGGCCACCTCGCCGCGTCATGGCGCCCACCCTGGCCACTGCCCATCGGCGCCGCTGGTGGATGGCCTGCACGGCGGTGCTGGAAAACCTCCTCTTCTCGGCAGTCCTCCTGGGCTGGGGCTCGCTGCTCATCATGCTCAAGTCCGAGGGCTTTTACTCCTACCTGTGTACCGAGCCAGGTGAGCCGGGCGCCCGGCCTCGGTGGGGCGGGCGGGGAGGCTGCTGGCTGGACGGGGAGCTTTGGGCGAGGCGGCGGGGCGGACCTGGCCAGCAGCACCGCCTGGCTGCGCAGCGCCTCCCAGGCAGCAAAAGGCCCATCTGTTTGGTCCTCAGCCGGCTCTCCTGGGTGCAGATCATTGTCCCCGTTTTACGGATGGAAACACTGAGACTCCGACAGACAGATGTTCTGACCTGCCCAAGGCCACACACACAGCGAGGGGCCGTTAGTAGAATCAGAACCCCTGAGTCCAGGGTGTTCTTCGGTGCTGGGCACCTCTCCTCCCGGGGCCTGGCACGTCACTGGCCTTGCTTTAAGCGTGTTTCTCCCTGGCTGCTGTAGAAAAAGGAACTCCGCCGGCCTCAGTGGCTGGGGTGTAACACGAGAGAGAGGAAGTGGCTTGGCCTCCATCCGGTGGAAGATTGATCTACAATTTAGGTGTGTTTTTTTGGTGTTTTTTTTAAGTCAGATCATTATGGAGCCTTTTAAGGGCTTGTTAGATACAATGTCTTGTCTATTTTTTGCTGCTTTGTGATTTTCCAGCGGGCATTTCCTCCCACAAGCTGTGAGGACATCACTTCACAGGGGTCTTCTGCGTGGTGTGTGTGTGTGTGTGTGTGTGTGTGTGTGTGGAGGAGGGGGTGTTTATAAAATGACTCCCGGTCTGTCCTTTCCCTTTGCCCCACCTCATTGGTGTCGCCCGGTGCAGGCTGAGGTGGCTGGTCTACGAACCCCCATTCCTACCTTCACGCTCCCCAGCCCTGTGGGAAGGTCCTCACTGGGGATGCCAGCAGGTCCAGCCCAACAGCGGAGCCCCCGTGGCTCCCAATGTCCACCCTCCTACCCACTTCCCAGACCTCCTGGATAGGAGACCTTTTCCTCTGCCCTCCTGCCGTCTCCAGCAGTCCAACCTCATTGAAGCAATGCCTCTTCCCCGGTGCCTTTGTCAGCCAGCCCCTGCCCGAGTCCCTTTAGACCCACGTAGCCCACGCTGGACCCCCTGGTCACACCACCAGCACGCTTTGTCTTTCTAGAGCTCTTACTTGGAGGGAAGAAAAAGTTTTGAACCAGTTCCACGTAGAGCCCTCCCCGCCTTTCTTCTCTGATCTTCCCAGGATATTCCTGAGTGTCCCAGTTTCTAGGGAGCGGAGCTGGAGAGGTTTAGGGCCGGAGAAAGGGAGTGTGTGTGCCCTGGGGGTGGGGGGTGGGGGGTGAGATATGTACAGGCTATTGGCAGGGCAGAGCGTGTATCATTTAGAACCTTTAGCCTTTAGCCACTCAGAAATATTTCCTGATAGCCTAAGGGTTCTTGGCAGAACTTTCCCCGTGTCAGCAAGAAATCCTGGGAGATGGGAAAGTCACTCAGACCTTGTTCCTTACACAAGCTTTCTCTTCTGCCCAAGAAATGTTAAGAGTAATGACTCTGGAAGGAACAGGTTGGAGTATTTGGCTCCTCCTCTCCCTCCCTCCTCCCTCCTCCCTCCCTCCCTCCCTCCTCCCTCCCCCCTTTTAGATCGTGTCCCTTCCTGCTTGCCTCCCTGGGCGCTCTCAGGCCGCACTGAAAGTTTAAAAACTAGGAGAAAACATCATCATCCACAGATGAAGCTTTTGTCATCTTGTCCACCCTGGAGGACTTGCTCTATTCAATTTTTTTTTTTTATTTCCCCCACTCGGTCTTAGAAGGTCAGCTTCTAGGGTTCTTCCGAGTCTGTTCACTGATTTAATTTATTTTAATGGTGCTGGCAGCGTCGGGGCTGGTCACTTCATTCCTGCCTCAACCTTGGCTACTTCCTTCAAGTGGGAGGAGTCCTCGGGCTGGTGCCAACCGAGTGCTGAGTTAGTATCTAAGCCTCTAAGGCGTGACTGCCCCCCCCCCCCCGCCCGGGAACCCCAAGTGAAGGTGAAGGTCAAGGGTCAGGATGTGGGTTGAACATCAACTTCTTATCCCAGGCCTGTGCTCTCGCTTCTGAACCTGGTTCCTCTGACTCTCGGGCAAATGCACTGACTCAGCATCCTCGGCGGCAGGCCTGCTGATTGCACACAGCTTATCTCTCTGGCCTCTCCGTTCCGGCTCTGGGAGTCCGAGGAGCAGCCGGTGCCTTCCAGGCAGGAATCCCGGTGCCACGCCTGCCTGGGAGTGCCTGGGGGGTTAGGGACAAGGTTTCTGCTGAGGTCTGATATTTTCTAGCTTGGAGGGCGGCTGCATTGCAGAGGAGCCCTTTAAGCCACTTACTGAATTGGACTTGCAAAAGGGGGGGGACCAGCCTACAGCTGATTGAGATGCAAATCGGCCCGCTTTTTGTTGCTCTTAGGACCGATGCTTTGGTTTGTCCTCCAAAGGAACTTTGCCTGAACCTGTTGAAAGGTTCTCAGAGCTCTCTCTTGGGACCTGAGCCAGAATCTGGCCGCAGACACAGTGCTGGTTCCAGCGTGAAGAGGTGGGAGGAGGAAAGAAAGAGCCCCTTTCTCTGCTGCCGCTTCTGCCCTGCCTGCTGGACAGGCCGGATTAATGACAGGGCCCCGGGCAGGCATTTAGGCTTTGCCTCCCCAGTGCAGGCCCCCTGGTGTGGGCAGGAGACAGACTGGGTTCCCAGCCCAGCACCCATGGGGCTTTTCCAGTCCCGTGTCCTTTTGGCCTCTGCGCGGCCACTGTAACCACCCACACCTGACCTCTCTCCATTTCCTCTGTCACTCCGTGGCCCACTTCAAGGGGGGGGTGGGCAGCTCAGGGGCCGGTGCTTCCTGTGGATGTTTCATCTCTTCTTTCATCTAACCTGTACTTTAAGGAAACATTATTTTAAAAACGTTTTTTATTGGAAAAGGAAAAAAAAGTAACAAAAAATGTTTTTATTGTGTGTATTTTTGTTTGTTTTTTTAAATTATTTTTTAAAATAAATCTTTATTGCCGATACCGGTTTGGCTCAGTGGATAGAGCGTCAGTCTGCGGACTGAAAGGTCCGAGGTTCGATTCCGGTCAGGGGCATGTACCTTGGTTGCGGGCACATCCCCGGTGGGGGGTGTGCAGGAGGCAGCTGGTCCATGTTTCTCTCTCATCGATGTTTCTAGCTTTCTATCCCTCTCAACTACTGAGCCGCACCATCCAGGCTAGCGACATTGTTGAGGTGCTGCCCTGGAGCGTAGAGCAGTCCTGGCCCTCAGGGTGTCTGCAGTCTGCCAGCATCAAACAAGTCACCACACACAGACTATGTAGTTTCAAGGGGTGGTCCGTTCTCCAGTGGACAGCAGGGTGCCTCGATGAAGAGCGACAGTGATTCAGCTTGGGTAGAAGGGCCTCTGGATGTTTAGGCAGAAGTGTGGAGGGTGAGGAGGGTTGAGCCGGGAGAGAAGGGGGCAAGTAGCCCTGAGGCAGATTGCATGCTTAGAGCAAGGACTAAGATTGAGGGGACCAGGGAAGCTGCTGGGGAGGCTGGATCTTACTCCCAAGGCAAGAAGAAGTGAGGGAGGCAGAGGAGAAGGATCCCTCTCACCTCTTAGACTCATGGAGTGCTGAGGACTTGCCACCTGCTGGGTGGGGCGGGGCGGGGTGGGGTGGGGTGGGGCTGTGAAGGTGAGAGACGGGGGCCTCTGCCTGAGGAGGTCACAGTGCAGCCCAGCCATGGGTACCAGGTCTGTGCTCTGGGTCTCTGCAGTCACTCTACCTGTGGTGTGTGTGTGTGGGGGAGCCATACCCTTTGCTGAAACACAGCAGGAAGCTGGCCCTCGGGGTTCTGAGAGGGCAGAGGAGCTGCCATCACCCAGGGAAACTGGACCAGGCCAGGTCCCCGCCAGGCTGGGCCGAGGCTGCAGATATGGACAGGAGACATCCTCTGTGGCTTCCAAGCCCCCCTCCCTTTTTTAAATTCAAATTGAATGCATTGGCGTGACATCAGTTAATAAAATCATATCGGTTTCCGGTGTACAGTTCTATAATATATCATCTGTATGTTGTATTTTGTTCACCACCCCAAGTCAAGTCTCCTTCCTTCACCACTTATCCCCCCTTTTACCCTCGTCTACCCCCCCCCCCCTTTCCCTCTGGTAATCACCGTGCTGCTGTCTGTGTCGATGAGGGGTTTTCTTTTCTTCTTAATCCCTTCCTTTTTCACCAGCCTCCAACCCCTTCCTCTCTGATAGCGTCAATCCGTTCTCTATATCTAGTTTGTTTGTTTTGTTCATTAGATTCCACAAATAAGTGAAATCGTAGGGCACTTGTCTTTCTCTGACTGGCTTATTTCTCTCAGCATAATATTCTCCAGGTCCCTCCATGCAGTTGCAAAGGGTAAAATTCCATCCCTCCCTTCCTTCCTTTCTTTTTCCTCTTTATTGATTAAGTTATTACATGTGTCCTTATCCCCCTAGTGCTACCCCCACCAACCCCCCGATTTCTTTCCTTTTTTTATGGCTGAATAATTCCATTGTGTAAATGTACCACCGCCTTTTTTATCCACTTGAGCTGCTTGCAAATCTTGGCTATTGTTAATACTACTGCAGCCCTGGTCAGTTTGCACAGTGGATAGAGAGTTAGCCTGCGGACTGAAGAGTCCCCGGTTTGATTCCGATTAAAGGCACATGCCAGGGTTGTGGGTTCAATCCCAGTGTAGGGTGTGCAGGAGGCAGCCAATCAGTGATTCTCTTTCATTATTGATGTTTCCATCTCTCTCTCTGAAATCAATAAAAATATATCGTATTTTAAAAAATAACATTGCAATGAACTTAAGGGTGCTTATATTCTTTCAAATTATTGTTTTGAATATTTTCAGATATATTCTCAGAAGTGGAATCACTGAGTCAGAAGGCAATTCCATTTTGTTGTTGTTAATCCTCATCCAAAGATATTTTCCATTGATTTTTAGAGAGAGTGGAAGGGAGGAGGAGATACACAGAGAGAGAATTATCCATTGGTTGCCTCCCGCATGCCCCCTGACCAGGACCAGGGATTAAGCCTGCAACTGACACACGTCTTTGATCAGACTCGAACCCACGACCCTTCAGTCTGCAGGCCGATGCTCTATCCATTGAGCCAAACCCACTAGGGCAGGCAGTTCCATTTTTTATTGTTTTAGTTAACCCATTACTGCTTTCCACAGTGGCTGCACCAGTCTGTGTTCCCACCACATCCTCGTCAACAGTTCTGATAGGTGTGAGGCGATATCTTAGTGTGGTTTTAATTTGCATCTCTGGTAATTCATGATGTTGAGCATCTTTTCATATGTCTCTTGGCCATCTATATGTCCTCTTTGGAGAAGTGTCTATTCCAGGTCCTTTGCCCATTTATTAATTGGATTGTTTGTGTGTTTTGGCGTTGAGTTGTATAAGTTCTTTTTTTTAATTTTTATTGATTTTAGAAAGAGAGAAAGGGAGAGGGGGAGAGAAAATAACATAAACATGAGAGAGAAACATCACTTGGCTGCCTCCCCCACACACCCAGACCAGGGATTGAGCCTGCAATCTGGACATGCACCCTGACTGCCAATCAAACCTGTGCCTTTGGTGCATGGGGTGACGCTCAACCCACTGAGCCACCCCAGCCAGGGCAAGTTGTGCAAGTTCTTTATAAATTTTGGATATTAACCCCTTATCTGATGTATCATTGGTGAATATGTTCTCCTATTCAGTGGGTTGTCTGTTCATTTCATTGATGGTTTTCTTTGCAGTGCAAAAACTTTTTAGTTTGGTATAGTCCCATTTGTTTATTTCCCTTGCCCTAAGAAAAATATCGCTACTAGAAATGTCTGAGATTTTACTGCCGATGTTTTCTTTTAGGATTCTTATGGTTTCAAGTCTTACATTTAAGTCTTTAATCCATTTTTCTGAAAAAGATGTTTTTATGATGAGGGAGGGAGGGTGGTAGGGAGGGAGGGAGAGAGAGAGAGAGAGAGAGAGAGAGAAAAGCATCGCTCAGCTGCCTCCTGCATGCTCCCTACTGAGGATTGAATCTGAAACCAGGACACGTGTCCTGACCAGGAATCGAACCCAGTGACCTCTTGGTGCATGGGGCAAAGCTCAATCCACTGAACCGTACCAACAGGCAAGTCTTTCATCCATTTTGAGTTTATTCTTGTGTATGGTGTAAGAAGGTGGTCTAATTTTGTTTTCTCAGTACCACTTATTGAATAGACTATCTTTACCCCATTATATGTTCTTATCTCCTTTGTCAAATATTAATTGACTATAAAGGCCTAGGCTCTCTATTCTGTTCCATTGATCAATATGCCTGTTTTTATGCCAGAACCATGCTGTTTTAATTACTATGGCCTTGTAATGTGATTTGATATCAGGTATCATGATTCCTCCAACTTTGTTCTCTCTCAAGATTGCTATGGCTATTTGGGGTCTTTTGTGGTTCTATGTGAATATTTGTTCTAGTTCTGTGAAATACACCATTGGTATCGCTATGGGAATTGCATTGAATCTATAGGTTGCTTTGGGTAGCATGGACATTTTAATGATGTTAATCCTTCTTATCCATGAACACAGTATGTGCTTCCACATGTTTGTATTTTCTTCAGTGTCTCATACTTTTCTTTCCCCCCAATTCTTTTAAGGTACATTGTTTACTTGGGATTTTTCTTGTTTCTTGAGGTAGGCCTATTATGCAATGAATTTCCCTCCTAAGGCTGCTTTTGCTGTGTCATAAACTTTAAATTATTGTGTTCTCATTTTTATTTGTTTCAAGGTGATTTTTTATTTCTTTCTTGATCTCATAGTTAACTCATTCATTGTCTAGTAACATGTTAAACATGTTATTTAGCTCCATGTCTTGTGTGCTTTTTAGTTTTTTCCTTATGATTGATTTCTAGTTTTGTAGCATTATGGCCAGAGAAGATGCTTGATATGATTTTGATCTTCTTAAATTTATTGAGACCTTTTTTTTCTGCTTGAACATGTGGTCTATCCTGGAAAATGTTCCAAGTGCACTTGAAAAGAATGTATATTCTGCTGCTTTAGGATGAAATGCTCTGAAGATACCAATTAAATCTGTCTAATGTAGTATATAATTGAAGCCCGTGGTTTCCTTGTTGATTTTCTATCTGGAAAGATCTATCTATTGATGTCAATGGGGTATTAAAATCCCCTACTATGCCCCAGATGAGTGGCTCAATTGATTGGGGCATTGTTTGTGCACCAAAAAGGTTGTGGGTTTGATTTCTGGTCAAGGCACATAACTAGATTTGGGTCTAATCCCTTGTAGGGCACATTTGGGAGGCAACTGATCTTTCTCTCTCGAATCAACAAACATATCTTTGGGTGAGGATTTTAAAAATCTCCTACTATGACTGTATTACTGTCTCCCTTTATGTCCATCAAGATTTGCTTTATATATTTAGGTGCTGTTTTGTTGGATGCATAAATGTTTATAAAGGTTATATCCTCTTATTGGATTATTTTCTTTATCATTGTGCAGGGTCCTTAGCCTTTGTTTTAAAGTCTATTTTGTCAGATATAAGTATTGCTATCCCAGCCTTTTCCTTTCACGTCCATTTGCATGCAATATTTTTTTACTTTTAGTCCTGTGTGTATCTTGTAGACAGTATACATGTGACTTTTGTTTTCTTATCTATTCAGCTACTCTATTATTATTATTATTATTATTATTACTAGAGGTCCATTGCATGAAGATTCGTGCAATAGGCCCTCCTTTCCCTGGCTGCCGGTATCGTTTTCCTCCAGTAACCAGGACCTAGGCCTTCGCTCCAGCTGCAGCAGAGAAGCCAGCTGCAGTGGAGAAGCCAAGTCTCTTCAGTCGTCTTCAGTCTTCAGTCAGGCCAAAGCTTTCAGTCTTTACTCCTTACCTGCGTGTGCAAATCAACCTAAACCTTTGTTGGGTTAATTTGCATACACACTCCTGATTGGCTGGTGGGTGTTGTGGAGGCATGCCAATTTGCATATTTCTCTTTTATTAGTGTATATCCTTTAAAAAATATTTTATTGATTTTTTACAGAGAGGAAAGGAAAAGAATAGAAAGTTAGAAACATCGATGAGAGAAAAACTTCAACCAGCTGCCTCCTTCACATCCCCCCACTGGGTATGTGCCCACAACCAAGGTACATGCCCTTGACCAGAATTGAACCTGGGGCCCTTGAGTCCGCAGGTCAACGCTCTATCCACTGAGCCAAACCAGTTAGGGCAACCCCGAGAATATTTTTCCAATGATTTTTAGAGGAAGTGGAAGAGAGAGGGAAAGACAGAGAGAAATATCAATGTGAGAAAAAAAACACACGATTGGTTGCCTCCTGTATGTACCTTATCAAGGGCACATACCTCAGTTGCAGGTATGTGCCCTTGACTGGAATCAAACCCAGGACTTGGTCCACAGGCCGATGTTCTGTCCACTGATCCAAACCAGCTAGGGCTGGTCTATGTCTTTTGATTGGAGCACTTAAGCATTTATATTTAAGGTGATTATTGATAGGTATGTATTTATTGCCTTTTAACTATGTTCCTCTGTTGTTTTTTTCTTCTTAAAACCCTCTGACATTTCTTACAATATTTCTTGGAACATTTTCCTAAGCAGTCCTACACCTGTTAACAAACTTCTTTAGCTTTTCTTGTCTGGGAATTTCTTTATTTCTCCTTTAATTTTAAATGATGGCCTTGCTGGGAAAGTAGTCTTGGTTTAGGTCCTTGCTTTTCATCACTCTGAATATTTCTCGCCAATCCCTTCTGAGGCATGAAATGGTCTCCTACATCCAAGGGTTAGTGATTGATAGCTTTTGAAAACTCACCCTTTCACATTTATTGCTGTGTATTCTGGATATATATATATATATATATATATATATATATATATATTTAAAGTAGCAATGGATAAGAAAGTCTAAAGGCTGGTGAGGAAGGGCAAGGGATGGAAAGTTAGAAACAGCCTGAGGATGTGTCACAGAGAGGAGCTGGTGCCCTGAGCCCTCCCCACCAACCCCGCCCTCCTCCTTCCCATTTCGTGACCTAATTTTCCTCCCCCACATCCGCTGCTCACCCCTCCTGGTTTCTTGGTGTCCTGTCCGGGTCCTGTTCAGCTTGGGTTGGCTTTCAGGGGCTTTGTGGGAGGGTCTTGGGGGACAGTCCCATTCTCAGCAGATGGTTTAGGCTACCTGGTATTGCCCCAGCACTGGGACAGCCTCGTGCTCTCAGCATTCCCTCAGAACGGCCTCGAACCCAGGCCTTGTAGCATCAGCCCAGCCTGAAGGTTAGAAGCAGGGGCTCTGGCGTCCGGCAGACTGGATTCGAGTCCAGCGTCCCCGGGCATTGGCGGTGAGACCGTGGGCAAGCCACCAGACCCGTTCTGAAATTCCTGGGGTGTGGGGCGGGGTGGGAGGGTGCTAAGCGACACCGGAACAAATAGCACTGAGCACAGCAGCCAGCACACACGGGCACTCTGGGACCACGGCTGAGGGGCTGGCCTGGCCTCCCCAGCAGGGCCCTCCGGCCGCCTGTGTCCGGCCTCTTGTGTGCTCGGTGTCTGAGGCTGACCCCTCACCTACATCCCCCGCTGCACTGGGGGTGCTGCTTCCTGTTGCCGGATAGACTAAGTCTCTGAGAAAGACGGGAGGCCCTGGGCAGGGACCATCAGCAGGGTGGCCCAGGCGCCTGCCCCAGGGCGGGGCGCTTTGGAAGCAGCGAGCCAGAGGAGGGCTGCTCGGGGATGGAGAGGGGCTGTCTCAGCCCCACCCAGGGCCCTTTGCTCCCACTCCCTTCATCTCCCTGGGATTGGGGGGATCCCCCTCTCTGACCCAGAGATGTCCGAGGAGCTCGAGTGGGGTCGCAGCACCCTCTTTTCTCCTTGCTTACTCTGTAAAGATGGTGTGTGTACGTCTTCTGTAAGGGAAGCCCCACAGCGCCGGCGCTGCTCCCTCTCCCCTGCCCCTGGGTGTCCTCCTGAGCAGTCCACGCCTGTTCTCGGCACGCTCCGGCCACACCCGTCCTTGTCCTGCCTCCTGGGTCCACCTTCCCCAGCCGGGCGGGACCAGGCCGCCCTGGCCTCCCCCCGCAGTCCTCTGTTTACCAAACAGGTGCGAGAGGGGCGCAGAGCAGGCCGGGCTGGTGAGGGCCGAGCTGCAGGCTGGGAGCAGAGGGGCACCCCGGGGCCCCCGACACTTCCTGGTGCTTCTCTGATCTGTGTTTCTCCCGGCCGCAATGGTCCCGGTGGGAGAGGAGCCAAGGAAGAGGAGCGGCCCGGGTGTGACGGTGTGTTTGTGCACCTGCTGCGTCTGTGCTGATCCGTGTGGGCAGTTGTACTGCCAACAAAGCCTCTGGGCTGAAGGCTGGTGTAGGTCCCTCTGGGGTGAGGGACACGCTCACGTTGCTCCGAAGGCAGACAAGGGGCCGCTTGCTCACCCCCGCCCACTCCTGGCTCGTCCGCTGCCGGACGTCACTCCGCAGACGGGGGGGCCGAGGGCCAAGAGAAAGTCAGGTCCCTGCTCCTGAAGGTGGTGGCTCCAGAATGACAGGTGGGAGGGACAGAGACCCTTCCTTCTACTCTGGCCTGTGTCCTCACTAGCCCCCTGGCTAGGTACAGGGGAGACCAGATGTCCAAACAGTTTGGGTGCTTGCACCCATCCCCAGTTATAGCACACTGGGGAGACTGCCTTGGGATTTTCTCTTCTCTCTCATGGCGAGTGCAGTCCTGGATGTAAGGGCCCCCCTGCGGTTCCTCTCTGGGGAACCTGTGGATCGGGCACCCCGGTGCCTCACCCAGAGAGGGTGCCGCCTCCTGTGCTGGTGTCCTGTCCAGCCCGGGCTCCCTGCCCACAGCAGCGGGCCCTGCGGCGCTGAGCGCAGCAATGGGCTCCCGGCCACGCGCAGTCAGTCTCACGGGCCAGCGATCCCGGGCCCTCCCCTCCCATCCACTGGGTCACACCTGTCCTGTTTGCTCACATCTGCACGCCAACCTGGAAGTGGCTGTCGTCCCATTTCACCTCCAGTTTCTGTTGCTGCTGGCAGAGCCGCCACCTGGAGCCGGTGCCAGCCTGTGAGGCCACCCTGCCTTCCCAGAAGCCGCCCCGCAGTGGCGAGCGGCTCCGGCCGCCGGTGTGCGTGACCGTGCCGAGGCTCCTGTGGGCCCGGTGGCCCTGGTTGGCTGCTTTGGTTGCCAGGGTGGTGGGGCCTCTTCTGGACAGCAGTGGGCTGAGTGGGGTGGGAATCTGGCTTGTGAGGTGGTTGTTTTCTTTAAAATATATTTTTTTTATTGATTTCCGAGAGGAAGGGAGAGAGGAAAAACGCCGATGATGATAAGGAATCGTAGATTAGCTGCCTCTCGCACGGCCCCCCTGGGGATCGTGCCCACAACCCGAGCGTGTGCCCTGACTGGGAGTCGACCCATGACCTCCTGGTTCATAGGTCAACACTCCACCATTGAGCCACACCTGCTGGGCTGGCCTGTTAGGTTTTGTTTCTGTAGCTTCTGGAGGTTAACATTGTAGCTTTAATCCCCTTAAATCCTCTCTGTCTTCCATTTGTATCTACTTATCCTGTTTGCTTTTTTCTTTCTTGATCCCTTTGGCCGTTGTGAGCGGAGTCCATTGTTTGCATTAATTCAGGAAACAACTGCTCTGTAGGTGCTGGGGACTCAGGGGACCAGAACGCCGTCCCTGCCCTCCACGCCCCCCAGCCCAGGGGGAGACCAGACCCACATTCACGCCTCCACATGCACAGTCACGGAACGCCGCTGTGCGTGACGGTGCCAGGGTCTCTGCCCGTCGGTTGCACCACTACCCCCTTCCTTTGCCTCCAATAATAGTAATGACAGTAACTTTCGGCTATTACTTACTGAGCACTTTCTCTGCTTGTGTGAGTTCTAGAATGTTACCTGGATTTTCCTGCCTTCCCTAAAACTCTAGGAGGTAGATGCTGATTGTTAGATTATGCTCATTCTACAGTTTAAAAAAAAAAAAAAAAACACTAAGAGAGAATAAGCTGAAGTCACTTCTTCAAGGTCATGCCGGTAGGAAGTGGAGGAACCCAAATGGGGGCCCGGCACCTCCCCCTCGGTCGGCGTGCCCCCAGGAGGCCTCGGTGGTTAGAGGTTGGCACGTGGCATGATTCGCCCAAAGTGCACCCTTTTCCCTGACCTTGGGGCAGCCCTGGGAGGCCTGGGCAGGCCTTTGCAGACCTCAGCTTTACAGCCCTGGCGCCGGAGGCACGCAGTTCTCCGAAGAGGGGCGTTTCCCCGTCTCTCCCAGGGTTACCTCGAATCTAATCGGAGGCCGCTCCTCCCGCTGCGGATTAGTCAGCATCTCCTAACCAGCAGTCCCGGCGAGGGGTGTGTTCAGGCTCCGCTCTGGGCCGGCCCCCACCGCCTGCCTTCAGCTGCCGCAGCACTTTCCCTTCCTGTTCCCGCGGCCTTGCTGCCGGGTGGACCTGGGGCCAGGATGGTAGAGCAGGTGTGGCCTCCCTGAGGAGGAAAATTAGCAAGTACAAGGTCTCAACAAGTGAAAGCAAATAAATTGGGACTATTTTTTAAAATCCTATCCCGCCGAAACCGGTTTGGCTCAGTGGTAGAGCGTCGGTCTGCGGACTGAAAGGTCCCGGGTTCGATTCCGGTCAAGGGCATGTACCTTGGTTGCGGGCACATTCCCGGTAGAGGGTGTGCAGGAGGCAGTTGGTCAATGTTTCTCTCTCATTGACGTTTCTAGCTCTCTATCTCTCTCCCTTCTTCTCTGTGGAAAATCAATAAAATATATTTTTAAAAATAATAATAAAAATAAAAATCCTATCCCAAGGCGTTCTGCATTATCGTGTGTGTGGTGGTTGATGGTGTGAGATGTGAGGGGAGGCGGTAGCGTGTGGGCTGCATGTTGGGGAGTCCACTGTGCTTAGCGGTAAAGGGGCCGCCGCTCCGACCTGGCCAGGGACACGCCGCGGCGCTGCGGTGAGACCAGCAGCGCACCCTTCCCACGCAGCCTAGGCTGGGCCCCTCCGTGGCGGCGGAGAAGGCCCTCGCCAGCTGGGGCCCCGAGGCCAAGGCTGGGGCCTGAGGTCACTCTAGAATGGGGAAAGGTGACTCTAGAACGGGAATCCCAACCTGGGGCTCGGGGGTGCTTCGAGGGACACATGAAGCCCCTGGAATTGTGGGGGAAGACCCGGTGTGCGCTCTCTGAGTCACGGGAGCGTAGCTTTCTTCACGGGACTCGCCGAAGGATCTCTGTCCCCTCCAAAGGAAAGAACCTCTGTGTTATCACCCAGGGGGCTTGGGCCACGTGGACACACAAGTCTGCTGTGGGCCCCGAGACCACCCTGCCATTCCCCGCGGATGTGCACCTGCCCCTCCGACCTTTGGGAATCCCTGCCGCGACCCTGTGATCAGGGCTCTCTCTCTCTTTCTCTGCGCGCACACAGAGAACGTCACCAACGGCACGGCGGCCGAGTCGGGGCAGGAGGAGGAGGTGAGCTGGATGAACGGCTGGCTCAGCTGCAAGGCCCAGGACGAGATGCTGAACTTGGCCTTCACCGTGGGCTCCTTCCTGCTCAGTGCCATCACCCTGCCCCTGGGCATCGTCATGGACAAGTACGGCCCCCGGAAGCTCAGGCTGCTGGGCAGGTAAGTGGGGGGGGCCCTGGGCCGAGCTCCCCACGGTAAGGTCCTGGTAGCTGCCGTCAGCGACACTGGGGAGCTCCCTAAATGCCCACCCAGGCTTCTACCCCTTCGGCCACTAAGTCAGCGGGTACTCGGGTCCTTGTCGGGTGCCAGTGCTGCATGCAGCAGGCCCAGGCCCTGGCCTGCCTGGGAAGGTCGGGAGTTCTTGCCATTAAGAACACTGGCTTCCACACTCTCTCTTTTTTTTTTTTTTTTTTTAAATATATTTTATTGACTTTTTTACAGAGAGGAAGTGAGAGGAATAGAGAGTTAGAAACATCGATGAGAGAGAATCATCGATCAGCTGCCTCTTGCACACTCCCTCCTGGGGATGTGCCTGCAACCTAGGTACATGCCCTTGACTGGAATCGAACCTGGGACCCTTCAGTCCACAGGCCGACGCTCTATCCACTGAGCCAAACCGGTTTCGGCAAGCTTCCACACTCTCTAAGACAGGGCTGGGCAAACGATGGCCCGCGGGCCGGACCCAGTGAATAAAACTATTGAATTAAAAAAACAACAAAAAGACCGTACCCTTTTATGTAATGATGTTTACTTTGAATTTATATCGGTTCACACAAACACTCCATCCATGCTTTTGTTCTGGCCCTCCTGTCCAGTTTAAGAACCCATTGTGGCCCTCGAGTCAAAAAGTTTGCTCGCCCCTGCTCTTCCTCTATCAGAAAAAAAGGTTTTGCAAAATTACTTCTAATACAAGCACATGGAGTTATTGATTATTTATACATATGCCATTCTTAGTTTCTTATGTGCTTTGCGGCACACATACAAACATATAAATTAAAATGGCTGAGATGAAAAGTTGTAAAATAGAAGTCCTCGTATTTTCCCTACCGTGGGCGCCTGTGTGGGTCATCAGTGTATCCCCTGGGGGGTGTCCCTGGTCTGCAAAGTTCCAGTGTGCCAGGCCCAGGGTCAGTCCACCCCCTCAGGCTACGGTCTCCCCTCGCCAGTCCCCTTCGAATGACCATCTCGAAGGGCGTGGCTGGCAGGGAGTGAGCCCTGTGACCAGAGAGGGATTGGGTGGCAGAACAGTTTCATTCCCTTCCTGAGGGGCATTCAGGAGCTGCCACTCATCTCGCCCGTGCCCAGCGTGTTCCGTCCATCCCCTGGCTGAGCCAGCAGGAGCGGGCACAACCCGCCCTCACTTCAGAGCCTGGGCGCCCCCCCGGCCGGGTCGGGAAGGAGCAGTGCGGTGTGGTGTTGGCCAGATGTGGCTTCCAGGCGTGAATTCCTGCTTGGGCACTTACTAGTTGGAGACTTTGGAGAAATCAGTTCTTTCTCCCCCACCCCCCTCTCATCAGTGAAGTGGGGCCAGTTACACTCCTTAGAACTGTTAAGTTAAATAAAACATTGTATATAAAATTTCCTGAAATATCTAATACATAGTAAATACTCCCAAATAATAACAGTATTAACAGTAGTGATAAGAGGAAGTAATGTGTTATTTCTGCTTGTTTTTAGTGCCTGCTTTGCTGTCTCCTGCTTGCTGATTGCATATGGAGCGAGTAACCCAAATTGTGAGGACACTTTTCCTCCACCTTCTGTCGGGGGCTGGGGAGAGGGCCGCAGCTCCGGGACGGGACGCTGTGCCCGGCCTGTGCTCGCTGCTCACGTGAAAGGGGAAGTTGTCAGGCCTTTCCCTGGCCGCTTCTCTCAGCCGGGAGGCCGGCCTGGTAAAAGGACCGCCGCCCAGACTGCGGTCTGAGGGAAGGCCCCAGGGCGTGCAAGCTCCCCTCTCCTCCCGGGGCCAGGCCAGGCTGCGATGGCCTCTGGTCCAACCTGAGAGGCAGGTTCCGAGGACTAGGCCAGCTGCAGGGGTGTGTGCGCAACTGTCAGCTGTGACCCCTTGAGCCCAGAAGCCACCTGGTCCCCAACCCTGTTCAGGTGAAGCTGTGGCTTCCAGGAAGTTGAGGACAAACACCAAAATAGGAATTTAATTTCACCACCTATTGATGTGGGGGCACCTGTATTTTTTGTTTCAGTTAAGCTGCTTCTCACTGGCTGCTCAGGTTAATGGAGAACAGAGGATGGGGAGGCACCTTTAAAAAATATATATATAGCCCTGGCCGGTTTGGCTCAGGGGATAGAGAGTCGGCCTGCAGACTGAAGGGTCCCAGGTTTGATTCCGGTCAAGGGCATGTGCCTTGGTTGCGGGCTCATCCCCAGTAAGAGGTGTGCAGGAGGCGGCTGATCGATGATATTATTGATTTTTTACAGAGAGGAAGAGAGAGGGATAGAGAGTTAGAAACATCGATGAGAGAGAAACATTGATCAGCCGCCTCCTGCACACCTCTTACTGGGGATGTGCCCACAACCAAGGTACATGCCCTTGACTGCAATCGAACCTGGGACCTTTCAGTCTGCAGGCCGACGCTCTATCAGCCAAACCAGTTAGGGCAAGGGCACCTTTTTTTAATTTTTATTTTTATTGATTTCAGACAGGAAGGGAGAGAGAGAAATCATTGATTGGCTGCCTCCTGCATGCCCCACAGTGGGGATCGAGCCCACAACCTGGGCTTGTGCCCTTGACTGGCATTGAACCCTGGGCCCTTCGGTCCGCAGGCCGATGCTCTGTCCACTGAGCCACACCAGCCAGGGCGGGAGGGAGGCACCTTTTGTAAGAGCCCACGCCCTGGCCCCCCTGCAGCTCAGCGTGGCGCCCTGACGGTGTGCCTTTGTGTCCCACAGCTCTCTCCGTGCTCATCTTCATCTCCCTGTCCCTGAACGGCTTTGGCGGGATGTGCATGACCTTCACCTCGCTGACGGTGAGTGCCCATTTCCTAAGACCCCCTCCGTCCCCGCCGTGTGAACTGGAGGCAGCTCTTCCTGGCTGCCGTGTCTTTGTCTCCCATCCGCCTGCCTGTGCCCGTGAGAGGGCTGCTGGAGGGCAGAGCCGCCGGCGAGCCCCCTCCACCCCGTGGGAGGCGGGGCCCGCAGCACAGCCGAGCCTGGCCCTCAGAGCGGCCCATCCCTGCCTGCCGGCCTGGGCTGAGCCAGAGGAGGCCAGCCTGCCAGCCATGCGTCCAGGGAAGATGGGAGCAGGGAGGCAAAAAGCTACCACCCACTTTCTCCCTCTTATTTTCCATGACAGCCCGGGCTGGCAGGGCAACCCAAAAACAAACCGCCCTCGCTCGGAATCTCCCAGCCCGGCCCGTTGCCTCTGTCCGGAGCTGCGGGAGGCTCAGGGGAGCTCACCGGCCACCCCTCCTTGGCTTGCGGAATGCCAGGGCACAGAGAGCCCCTCTAGGGAGGGAGACGTTTCCTCAGGGTGCCGGGCACCCCTTCTCGGTAGCCCCGGGACACCACAGAGGGTGAGGGAGACGCAGTAAGGCCCCGGATGGAGGGAAGAAAGCCGAACACGTCTTTCCTGGGGGGAAGAGGAGGGAAGCTCTGCAGGCTGGTCCGGTCCGGCAAGGCTGCCTTTCAGAGCCGGCCTGTGGGCAGGAAGTGAGGAGAATAGGCTCTTCAGAGAGGTTTCTGTCCCACAGGAAAGCCTGGCCTGCCTCGGTTTCCCCGTGGAAAAGTGTTTCTGACGCAGGGTAGAAGTTTGTGATGCCTGCCATCGCTATCTGCAGGGTGCTCTCTCTGCTTTCTCATTTCTCTTTCCACAAAGGAGTCAGGAGTTGGGGGGCCCTTGTTCAGCTGTGTGGGAGCCGGGGGGCTGCTGGTCTTCCTGCAGGGAAGCTTGGAGAGGTGCTGGCACCTCCGTGACCCCTTGTCTGCAGGCCTAGTGTGCCCTCTGGTCACCCTTCCTACACTTGGCCTTGTTAACTTTACCCTGGTGGGAAGGATCGACGGTCTGGGTCCGGGCCTTGGGGACGGAGCGGCATCTCGTTAGGTGAGAGAGGCCGTGGCACAGGGCCACGTGTGCGGTGCGCTCGGGGAGCGGGTAGAGCACACAGGTCCGGGCACTCTGGTCGCCCTGCTCCGGGGGTATGAGAGAGCGGTTTGTACCCTTTTGTGCATTCGTTTTCAAGTTATTTATTTATTTTTGTGGTTTTTTTTTAATTTATTAAGGTATATGTGTACACAGCTTACCATTGCCCCCCACACACACACCTCCCATACATGCCCTCCCTCCCCAGAGTTTTGTGTTCGTTGGTTGTACTTATATGCATGCATACCAGTCCTTCGGTTGATCGCTTATCTCCCCCTGTGCATTTTTTATTTTGGTTTTCTAAAACCAGGCAGATTAAAGAAAAGGAAAATGTTCCTCCCCTCCCCCCCACTCAAATACCCAGAGGTCAATAAATGTCGAAACTGTAGGAAATCTGTTAGAACTGCCAAATTCCACCGAGTTGTGTAAACTGTGTAACAGGAGTCGCGGTGCTGTTTGTTCTTTGACAGCATGAACATTATCAGCTCTGATTTCACAGGAGGACAATTAAAACCTGGCAGCACCCATCAAAAACAGTCACTCTGTGTGCCTGGGTCATGGCAGCTCTGAATTTGGGGATAAGAGAAGGAGATGGTCCTCGAACTTGAGGGGTTTATGCTCTGAAATGCAGAAAGATGCTTTACTGCGGTAAAGCAGAAGACAAATGGATAAAAGCCACCGTACCACACATCCTCTTTAAGAAAGCCTTTATTTTATTTTTTTTTAAACTTTTATTTTATTAAGGTATTATCTGTGTACATAGCTTACCATTGCCCCCCCCACACACACACACCTCCCATCCATGCCCTCCCTCCCCAGAGTTCCGCGTTCATTGGTTGTACCCATATTCATGCACACCAGTCCCTCGGTTGATCTCCCATCTCCCCCCAGGTCTCCTTCCCCTCCCCGCTGTCATTTGACAATCTGCTTGTTTTATGGTGACCATCTCAGGACCCCATGAATAGAATCTGCTCCTCATTTGGCAGTCTGCTAGTTTTATGGTGACTATCTCAGGACCATATGAATAGAGTCCGCTCCTCCTCTGGTTTTCACCGCCCCTTCCCCTGGGTCCCACTGCTTCCCCTGGGACACTCGGCTCACCCGGGGCACTCGGCCCCCTGGGACACACGGCTCACCCAGGACACCCTTCCCCTTTGGGGGGTACGGCTTACCCGGGGCACACGGCCCCCTGGGACACTCGGCTCACCCGGGGCACTCGGCCCCCTGGGACACTCGGCTCACCCGGGGCACTCGGCCCCCTGGGACACTCGGCTCACCCGGGGCACTCGGCCCCCTGGGACACTCAGCTCACCCGGGGCACTCGGCCCCCTGGGACACTCGGCTCACTGGGGTACTCGGCCCCCTGGGACACTCGGCTCACCCGGGGCACACGGCCCCTCTAGGGTGTTGGGGTCGCATATTAGAGGTGCCGCACTAGCTCCTTGCTAGCATGGCGGGCAGGCTGGGACAGCTGCAGTTGGGCTGAGATGGTTGCAGCTGGGGGGACCACCTTCAAAGGTGTCTCGCTTGGTGTGGGAGCGGAGCAGCTGCAGACATGGAGGCTAAGTTCTGAGGTCGCCCACTCCCTGAGCCCAAGGCGTGGTGAGCTCTGTTCTCGGTGGATTTCCTTTATTCTCAGCGGCAGTGGCGGGTGGCGGTGCCAGGTGCAACATTGACGGTCGCTCCTGTGGTTCAATTACCACTGTAGTTTTAAAGTTCACATGGCGGTGGTGGTCAGAGCTTCGGCTTGGCCATGTGGCATCGGAGGATGGGCTCGCCTGGGTGGCTAATGGAAGGCACCGTGCGATTTCCTCACCAGCGCGCTCCATTTCCCTCCCAGCATGGTGGGTGTGCTGGGAAGATTGTGGGCGGGCTGTGATGGCTGCATGGGGAGAGTCTGCCCTCAATGGTGTCCTCTTTGTTGCGGATGTGGAGCTGCTGTGGATGCAGAGGCTAATTTCTGAAGCCACACTCTCTATGAGCCCAGTGCGTAGTGAGCTCTGATTTCGGTGGATTCCCATTCTTGGAGGTGGCGGTGGGTGCGGCAGCGATGGTAGCTCCTGTGGCTCAATTTCCCCTGTAGTTTTAAAATCCGCATGATGGTAGTGTCTGATGCTTTGGCCTGGCCATGTGGCAGCGGAGAGAGGATTCTCTGGGTCTGCCCATGGAAGGCGCAGCACCAGCACAGCGCGCGCGAAGGCCTGGCAGAGCAGGCCACGGGCGGTGTCCGAGAGTCCCGCTGGCGCACGCTAAGGCAGGGCCGAGCCGGTCGTGGGCGGTGGCGGAGAGTCCCCGCGATGTCTTAGTCTTTCAGACTTAGTGGAATGCTTCCCCTGAGCCAGGACAAGCAGCACCACCACAAATATTGGCCAGCTCAGTGCTGCCCCTCTACAGGTGACAGTAGGGGCATCCTCACCTCGGTAGGCCTTTGCTCTTGGAGGTCTTAACCAGTGGAAGGTAGCATGGTACAGAACTGCCCCACCTTCTCAGTCCTCCACAAGAAAGCCTTTAAAATGAACTTGTAGTTGTCTAAGAAACCCTACGAGGCTATTAAGCCCATAAGGATCGGTTTTCTTTTTAAATTATAAAACAAACATGTTCTTCTTTTAAAAAGTTAACATTTTCTAAGTATAAACTATAGGCTGTAAAATTTTATAAGCCCACCTTTATCATTTAGAATGTATCTCTTCAGTAGTTAAAAAGAATCGCAGAGCCAAAACCGGTTTGGCTCAGTGGATAGAGCGTCGGCCTGCAGACTGAAAGGTCCCAGGTTCGATTCCGGTCAAGGGCATGTACCTTGGTTGCGGGCACATCCCCAATAGGGGGTGTGCAAGAAGCAGCTGATCGATGATTCTCTCTCATCGATGTTTCTAACTCTCTATCTCTCTCCCTTCCTCTCTGTAAAAAATCAGTACAATAAAATATATTTAAAAAAGAAAAAGAATCGCAGATACCAATGTTATTCTTTTTTTTAAAAAAAATATACTTTTTCTTTCTTTAAAAAATATATTTTTATTGGTTTCAGAGAGGACATGAGAGAGAGAAATATCAGTGATGAGAAAGAATCAGTGATCGGCTGCCTTCTGCACACCCCTCACACCGGGCACTGAGCCTCCAACTCAGGCATGTGCCCTGACTGGGAATCGAACTGTGACCTCCTGAGTCATAGGTCGATGTTCAACCACTGAGCCACACTGGCCAGGCACCACTTGCCTCTTTCACTTAACAATGTATTTTTTTTATTAAATTGTTATCTGTGTACATATATTTAACAATGTATTTTTTTTACATCTTTTCCTGCCACTGCTTAGAAATCTACCTTATTATCTTTTTTTGTTTGTTTGTTAAAATATCCTTTATTGTTTTTTTACAGAGAGGAAGAGAGAGGGATAGAGAGTCAGAAACATCGATGAGAGAGAATCATCGATCAGCTGCCTCTTGCACACCCCCCACTGGGAATGTGCCCGATACTGAGGTACATGCCCTTGACCGGAATCGAACCCGGGACCTTTCAGTCCGCAGGCCGACTGAGAGCTCTATCCACTGAGCCAAACCGGCTTCGGCATACCTTATTATCTTAAGCTCCTCATTATTAAAGAGTTCCGTGTAATTCTATAACACAGATATACCATAATTTATTTAACCATCTTCCTACTAATGGACGCTTGGGTTTGTTTCCAATTTTCCTGATTTATGCTGCTGCTGAAGTGAGCGTTCCTGCACATGTATTTCTGTAAAATGAGTTCCTGGAGGTGGGCGGGCTGGGCCGCAGGATCCGTGCATTTGAAATGGGAACGGATACTGTCAAGTGGTCTTTCCCAAAGCTTGTACTGTCTGCCCGTGACGCCATCCTACCCACGTGCGTACAGTGCCTTTTTCCCCACTCCCCTTCCCGTGCCCTGTCATTACCTTCCAAACACTAGCCAGTCTGATCTGGTTAAAAAAAAAAGATATTCCATGATTTAAAAAAAAGTTTTTTTTCTTTAATTGTTAGTAAGACAGAGCATCTTTTCGCCTCTTATTTGTGGCAGTTTGTATTCTGTGAATTGCTTCTTGGTGGCATTTGTCTAATTTTCTACAGGATTACCTTTCATGTGCAAAGCCATTAGCGCTTTCTGCGGGAGCCAGGGCTCTGACCCGAGGGTTCTGGGGCTCCTCTGCGGCTGTGAGCGAGCCGGAGGAGGGCTGAGCTCTCCCTGGAGGCGATGTGCAAACAGTGAGGCCCGCAGGTGCGCTTTTCCGGGGGAGGGTCCATTGCTTCCAGCAACCTCCAACTTCCAGGTCTCTGTGGAGGCCAGACGCACACAGCGGGCGCGTCCCTATCGCCGTCTCACTTCCCTTGGGAGGCCAAAGGCCACACGGGCCAGAGAGTGACCGGGCAGGAAAACTGGCCGCTGTACCGATTTTTCGGTAATTTCTGAGTCCGCCGCTGTGCCGCTGTACCTAATGTTTGGTACTTTGCCTACGCCTATTTCCTACAATGCCTCCGAGTTCCATCTTATTCTAACCACTTGTTTGCACATAACTAACATTTTTCTATGTCATGCTGATTTTTTTTTCTCTTTCATGCTCAGGAGCCCAGGCACAGGGGACAGTTAGGTTCAGGGCCTCGGGTCTGGTAGGGCTCAAGTGTTTGGGCAGCAGGGACCTGTTTCAGGGAGGCTGGTGGCTGTTCCTCTGAGGTCCCCATTCTTGGGTCTAGAGCACAGGCCAGCAGTCGGTTACCCCAGGCCACATGGAGGCCACTCCAGGGAAGTGGGTGTTGTGAACAGTTTTCTGGGTACACAGCCACGCCCCACGTACTTCCTTTGTGCACTGGCTGCAGCATGAAGTAGTTGTACAGAGACTGTATGCCTGTGAAACCTAAACTGTTTTCTGTCTGGCCTTTCACACAGGAAGTTCGACAGCCTTTGGCTGAGAGGCCCAAGGAGCTGCTTAATCACCGTCTTCTGTGGGAAGGCGGGGCTGGCACAACTCTCACCCCACATCCCTCTGGGCCCCCCACCCCCACCCCCTTTTAGCTACACAGGCAACCCCCTAAGCACTTTCACTGAAGTGCTTTTGTTGTTGTTGTTGTTAATTCTCACCTGAGGATATTTTTTTCTTTTTTTTTTCTTTCTTTTTTTTGAATTTTAGGGTTAGGGTTGGGGTTAGGGTTAGTGTTAAGATTAGGGTAGGGGTTAGGGTTGGGGTTAGGGTTGGGGTTGGGTTAGGGTATGGGTTAGGGTTGGGGTTAGGGTTAGGGTTAAGATAAGGGTATGGGTTAGGGTTAGGGCTGGGGTTAGGGTTCTGAGGATATTTTTTTTCCATTGGTCTTTAGAAAGAGTGGAAAGGAAGAGGAGAGGCAGAAAGAGAGCGAAACATCAGTGAGAGAGAGACCTATCGATGGCCCGAAGAGGGCTGGGGGTCGAACTTGTTTTTTTGTTTTTCTTAAGCACTTTTAAGTCCTCCCTTCCCCCTCCTCGGCTGCTCCTGGCCTGAGGCTTCTCCGGGGGCACCCTCCTGTCTCCCGAGGCCTCAGACGAGGCCCCAACAGCTGCTCCTCCTCCAGAGCAGACCCAGAAAGAGGACTGCGCAGCGGGTCGGCGAGGGCTGGAGGGCTGGCCCGGACGGAGCTCTTGGGCAATGCGCTAGGGCCGGCCGCGGCTTCTGCTGAGCCGAGCTGAATCTCGTACTGACACAACCCGGGCCTTTGAAAAGCAGAACTGTCAGGGGCCGCTCCCCGTGACCCCGAGCCAGCAGCACAATGGCACTTTCTGTTGGTGTCTCCTGCCCCCCATTCTAATTTGGGGGACCAAGGAGTCTTCAGGGTCGCCTTTAGGAGCATCGGAATCAAGTCTCCTGCAACTGCGGTGGGGCCGTGGATAACTGCTCCGTGATAACCTGGGGATTGGGGCGGGGGGGGGGGGATGTGTTGTCATAGAAACCTTATTTGGGGGACTTTTGAGTCCCAGTGGGCTTAGTGCTGCATGGGTTGTGGTATAAAGGTGTACAGGCCCTGACGCTGTCACCTCAGTTGGTGGAGGGGGGCCCCAAAGTGGCAAAATGGCCTTTCCCCGCAGGCCAGGGTGGGTAGGCAGCCAGGCCTCCTTCTCAGAGCCCGAGAGGTCGGTCCGCTGGTGGCTGATCCTTTCCTTGGGGGGCGGGGAGGCCCAGAGGGCCCGGGACCCACACCAGGGGGCTCCCCGGCGGCCGGCACTGGGCTCCGGGTCCCTGCAGCGGAGGGGGATGTCCTCTGGGGCGGGCCCCAGGTCGTTCCAGGGGAGCAGCGCCCCCCCCCAGGAGCCGAGCCTCAGCCCGCAGCCCCCCCGCCCCCATCCGGGCAGCATGCTCGGCCTGTTTGCTCAGCGCCGTGTGTTTGCTCATCCCCTTCAGCTCGCTTCACGGCCGGAGCACAAACAGCAGCCAGCGGCCGAGCCAGCGTCGTTGGGTCGCCACCCCGCAATCCTGGGCCCCGGTTGCTTAGAGATGGGAGCAGATGCGGCCAACACTGTGGACATGTCTCTCACACTTCATTACTCCGACCCCGGTCCGCGCGGGCGGGCGGGACGGGGCGTCCTGAGCCGAAACCCTCACAGAAAAGCGATTGCACAACGTCGCCGCCGGGCTCCTGGGGAACTGTGTCCCTGTGGGCTTTTCCTCTGGATTCAGCAAAGCCTGGCCTTGACCCCGAGGAATAAATGATCCCTCGGTGGTGGGGATCTGGGTCTGAAGGAAACAGAGTACATACCCCTCCGTCAACCCCTGAGAGGAGGATAGGGGAGGATTCGGATGCAGCCCTGGAGCAGGTGTCCCGTGCGGGGTTGGAGGGGAGCTTCCCGCCGGCTGACCTGTTTGTACGGGACGGGGCGCGGTCAGCTCGGTCAGCCCTCCCCGGGCCCAGGGGCCAGGCGAGCAGGACTCTCTGCCGGACCGGGAGCCCGTGCCCCCTCTCCGTGTCCGCTCGGCGCCTCGCGAACCCAGCGCGGTCAGCTGACCGCCGTGGGCCTGGGGAGCGTGCGCCCGTCGAGGGTTCCGCATCGTGAACTCGCTTCGGCACATGACGCGTCCAGGGGTGGACAGAATGCCGTGGGCGCCGGCAGGGCTGGGCCCGGCTGGGAGGGCAGACGAGGTGGCGGGGGAGGGGAGGGAAGGGGAGGCGCTCCGCCCGCCCCTTCGGCGGCAGCGAGGCGGAAAGGTGACCACAAGGACCTGCTCCCGACATCAAGTGCGTGGAGCGGCCGGGTGGTTTGGGGTTAGGAAATAGCTGGGCTTTGCGGAGTCTGCCTGTCCAGACTGGTACCTGGATCCGGTCCTGTACAGGTTGTACGGAGCCGTGGGTGGGTGTGTGCACCAGGGGACAAGGCTCGCCTCTGGAAGGGGCCCGAGGGCCAGCATGCCAGCCTCCGCCCAGGCTGCACGTGGCACCTCCCCGAGGGCCAGGTGTGCCCCCAGCTGGTGGGCTCAGGAAACCACCAGTTTGGAAAGTCAGTGTCAGGTGGCTCCACAGGGGTCCTTCTGCCCCTGCCCACCAGCCACCCCAAGGGCTGTCTTGGGGGCCCCTGGGTAGAGAGACATCGTGGAGGATCTTCCAGGGAAGGCAGCCCATCCTCACAGCCTCGGCCTCTGAGCACTCCCGTCTAGTAGCCTCGCTCTGTAGCCAGAAACCCAGGGGGGGGCCGCCTGCAGCTGCTGTGTTCCCCTCTGGGAAGGTCACCCAGCCCAGGCCTCTTCCTGGGCAGCTGAGGGGCCGAGAGGATGAGTCACCAACAGCATCCCCCGGGAGGGAGCACGGCTGGCCGGCGGAGCCCACCGCAGCCCTGCCCTCTGGGCAGCAGGGGGGTGGTGGGAGCGCCCAGGGCTGGGAGTGGGGCCTGCGCTCCCCGCACCTGTGAGTGCAGTGGCGCCCGCGCCAGGAAGCAGCCTCCGCTGAGTGTTTGCCCGGCATCTGTCGTTGCAGCCCGGCTCCGGCTTCCTTCTTGGCGGCAGAGCTGGCTCCTCCCTCCACCCGGCCCTCGGCCCTCACTAGAGCACTCAGCTCAGCACTCAGCCACCACCCCGTCACCGGCTTCTGAGCAGCCATTGTGTGTGGCTGAGGGAGAGAAGGAGGAGGGAGAGGCGTGGGGACCAGAGGGAGGAGGGGAGGAGGGAGGGGAGAGGAAGCACGAGAGTCCACTTGGTGGTGTGGCCCAGGGCCAGGGCAGGCCGGGGTGGGGAGGAGCAGATGGGTCTAAGGAGGATCTGAGGAAGAGCAGACAGATTGCTTAACAAGGAACACAGAAGCATGAGGGTGAGGAGCATTGGTTTGGGGCCCAACTGAGAGTGTACAGAGCGAGCAGCCCAACAGTTGTGCACGGAAACTGGACCTGCTTTGGCTCCCAAACTCGACCCTTGCCAGCTTACGGGTGTTCCGTGACTTTTCTAAGCCTGAAGTGTTTTAACCTTTAAGTGAGGATAAAAAGTAACACCTGCCCCACTAAGGTTGTTTGGAGGTTTGTTTTTTTAATTTTTTAAAAATATATATTTTTATTGCTGAAACCGGTTTGGCTCAGTGGATAGGGCGTTGGTCTGTGGACTCAAGGGTCCCAGGTTCGATTCCGGTCAAGGGCATGTACATTGGTTGCGGGCACATCCCCGGTGTGGGGTGTGCAGGAGGCAGCTGATCGATGTTTCTAGCTTTCTATCTCTCTCCCTTCCTCTCTGTAAAAGAAAAAAAATCAATTAAAAAATATTTTTTTAATTGATTTCAGAGAGGAAGGGAGAAGGAGAGATAGAAACATCAGTGATGAGAGAGAATCATGGATCGGCTGCCTCCTGCACATCCCTTACTGGGGGGTCGGGCCCTCAACCTGGGCATGTGCCCAAATCGTGACCTCCTAGTTCAATCACTGAGCCACGCCAGCTAGGCCTGTTTGGAGGGCTTTTAAGATAAGATTTAGAGTAAATATTACAAACAGTTTCTATTATAACGATGCTATTATATTACAATAACATATGATTATATTAATATAATCATGCTATATATTATTATATACCACCACTTACTAATAAGGAAAATCCTTTGATCAGGCCACCCCTGAGCACAACAAATGGGGATATTTCTGGCAGGCATGACAGCTTTGGGAGGAAGGGAAGGAAGCGGCTTAAAAGATCACACAATCAGTATTAAATTTAAAAATAATTAGTGTCCACAGGGAAACCCTCTCTTCTGCTGTGCTTGTTGTTCTGTGTCCACTGCGGCCAGGATGTTTATGCTTTGGGTTCCATTGGTCAAGGTCATTCTTGATGTACTTTTCAGAGATTTCACCTGACATAAATGCCAAAAGCTGAAAAACACGTTGACTTCCTGTTTCAACACTTGTGTTGGTTAAAAAAAGCCATGAACTAAGAAGTTAAATGGCAAACTAGGAAAACATACCTGCAGTGTATGAATAAATTGTGACGGCCTTATATATAAAGAGCCTAATCAAAATCAATATAAAAATATTAACATCCTTATAGGGGGAAAAACGACAAATGGAGAATATAAATGACTTTTTTAAACTGTAGAAAAATGTCCACAAAGTCATTAGCAATTAAATAAATGTATATTTGCCCTAGCTGGTTTGGCTCAGTGGAATGAAGAGTGGCTCGGTGGGCTGAAGAGTCCCGGGTTCGATTCCAGTCAAGGGCACATGCCTGGGTTGCAGGCTTGACCCCCAGTGTAGGGCATGCAGGAAGCAGCTGGTCAATGATTCTCTGTCATCATTGGTGTTTCTGTCTCTGTCTCTGTCTCTCTCCCTCTTCCTTCTCTCTGAAATCAATAAAAATATTTTTTAAATAAAATAAATGTATGTTTTTAAAAAAAATTTTTAATCATGAAAAATTTAAATATATATGATATTAGAGAGAATAGTATAATTCTCTCTAATATCATATATAATTCTCTCTAATATCATATACCCATTTTGCAACTTCAACAATTAACTCACAGCCATTCTTGTTTCACTACCTCCACCCACCCATCCAGATTACTTTGAAACAAATATCAATCGCCAGTTCATTTCATTCATATACACAAATAAATGGATTTTACCACAGTAGGATATTGGTGAAGTGGCAAATATTAAAAATAAAAAATAATGGTAATGAACAATGTTGGAATGGCGGCAGTGAAACAGACGCTTTCCTCTGCTGCTGGTGGGAAGATCGATTGGTATAAGTTTTCTAGAAGGCAACTTGGCACAGAGTGTGACAACTGATTCTCTTTGGGACTTTATCTAAGGAAATAATAGCTATATGTACATATATTTATCTCCAAGGATGTTCACTTAAGGACGTTCATTTGTTGTTTGTGATAAAAATTAAGAAGGCCCTGAGGGCCCGGCTGGCGTGGCTCCGTGGCTGAGCATCACCCTAGGAACCAGGAGGTGGTGGTTCGATTCCCGGGCAAGGCACATGCTCGGGTTGCAGGCTCCATCCCAGTGTGGGGTGTGCAGGAGGCAGCCGATCAAAGATTCTCTCTAAGCATTGATGTTTCTGTCTCGCTCTCCCTTTCCCTTCCTCTCTGAAATCAATAAAAAATATTTTTAAAATAAATAAGAGCCAAAAATGGTTTGGCTCAGTGGATAGAGCGTCGGCCTGTGGACTGAAAGGTCCCGGGTTTGATTCCAGTCAAGGGCATGTACACTGGTTGCGGGCACGTCCCCAGTGGGGGGTGTGCAAGAGGCGGCTGATCGATGTTTCTAACTCTCGATCCCTCTCTCTTCCTCTCTGTAAAAAATCAATAAAATATATTTTTTTAAAAATAAATAAATAAAAAGAGACCCTTAGGCCCAACATCAGAGAAATGCAGACAGTATGGGCCAGATAGTCATTTCGCACTATGTTGAAGATGAATATGAACTTAGAAAACATTTATAATACAGCAAACACTAAAAGTTTATAAAATAATATTTAGCATATGATCCCAATTTTGGTGTAAGGGCATAGGTAAAAAAGTTAAAGGGGAATATATTGAAATGATAACATGGTTATATGAGGGTGGTTTTTATTTTATCCTTTATGTATACTTAGTTACAAATGTTTTACTGTGGGCATGCATTGCCCTTCCAACCAGGACAAAGAATCATAATTTAAAATACAGGATGTTGATGCTGGGAGCACTGAGTGGTATGGTCTGCCCTGCGGCTCTATGCTCCCCTGGTAATGACCTTGCTGACCAAAACCACTGGTTGGAGAGGAGAATTTCCGTGGTGCTGCTAAGAGTGGCCTAGGCCGGGAGAAGCAGGGCAGCAGGGAAGGCAGCTGGAAGGTGACTGCCCCTGTCCAGACACGAGGGTGGGGGTCTCCCCCAGGGGCAGGCGGGAAGGCAGCTCTTCGCCCAGCTTCCTGTTCCTCCCTGTCCTGGATCTAGTCGTGGGGAGAAGACTCCAGAAGGTCAGGTCTGAGTTGCATATTAGCCCCCCGCCCCTGTTGTTCTGTGGGCCCCTAGCCTGGGGTAGGGTTACGGCAAGCTGGAGCTTCCGGACAAAGAGAAAGGGGCGGCTGCCTGCTGCTCCGGAGCACCCCGTGGCCCCGTGGGAAAGCGTGAGCCTTTGTGCGGAAGGGGGTCTGCCCCAGCAAAGGCGTCTCCCCAGCCTGACCCGGCACCGAGCGGCCTTTGCTACCCCCGGCTCGTGCCCTCCATTTACTCTGCTGGCGGATTCTGAGCCCTCTTTGATCCTTTCCTTCCTTCCCCTGCCCTGGCTGGCGTGGCATCCCAGGGGGGAACAGTTTCCCCCTTCCGAACAAGCAGAACCAGTCTTTGGACTCTCCCCGGGGCTGGTATGGCCCCAGAGAGGCCTCCCCTACACGCCGCCTTGCTGGAGTAGCCAGCGTGGAGAAGCCAAAATATGTGAGCCCAGGAACTGAGGCGTGTCCCCTGCATCACAGCATAGCTGGGAGGCGTGTGTGCGCAGAGCAGGATCGGTGCCGCGTGCTCACCTGGGTGCGCTTAGGCACACATGAGCACACACGTTGCTTTGTCTCCTGGTGGGGGATTTCCACCTGCCCCTGTTCTCCGCTGACCTCCCCGACAAGCGCGAGTGGACAGGGGACCCACTCTGCCCGGGGCTGGAGAAAGAGCTCTTTGTGGGCTGGGATTCTTTGGGAGCCGGGATAGCCTACTTGGCCTCGGATCATATGCTCCAGACTTATTCGTGTTCCTTTTTTTTTCTTTTAAGACTTTTTATTGATTTTTAGAGAAGAAGGGAGAGGGAGAGAAACGTTGATGTGAAAGAGAAACATCGACCAGCTGCCTCCTGCACACTCCCTTAAAGAGGAACCAAGTCCGAAACCTGGGCACGCATCTGGACTGGGACTCGAACCGGCAACCTTTCCGTGCAAAGGACGACGCCCAACCAACTGAGCACCACGCCCACCAGGGCTGATGGTCCTTTTTAATTCTGGGGTCCAAAACATTTGAATTCCTTAACTCACGTTTGTTTGTTTTTAACAGTGATTGAGACATAGCTCATATGCCAAGTAATTCACCTAAAGCACGCAGTTCACTGGTTTTTACTATGTTCACAGTTGTGTAGTTGTCAGCATAATTAATTATAGCGCCCCAAGTGGAAACCCTGTACCCATTAGCATTTCCTCCCTGTTTCCTCCCAGCGTCCTCCACGCCAGCCCCAGGCCCCCACTGATGTAGTCTCTGTCTGTGGGTTTGCCTCGCCAGGGCTTTTCATGTGAATGCAGTCTAGGTGCAGTCTAGTAGGTGGTCTTTTGTGACTGGCTTCTTTCACCTCACATGCTTTCGTAAGGTTTATCCATGTTGTACTATGAGTCAGTACTTTGTTTCTTTTTATGGTTGGCTCATATGCTCCTGGGTGGATCTGCCACATTTCGTTTACCCATTCATCATGGACATTGATATTGTTTCCACTTTGGGGATATTATTAATAAGGCTGCTATAAGCATTCCCGTGCAAGTTTCTGTGTGGGTATTGTTTAATTTCTCTTGGGTGTCTACCTAGGAGTGAAAGGACTGGATCATAACGGTAATTCTGTTTAACTGTTGGAGGTACTGCCAGACTATTTTCCAAAGTAGCCGCACCCGTCTGCATTCCCACCAGTAGTGTGAGGGCTCCGATTCCTCTATATCTCCATTATTGTTAGCTAATTTTTTTTTTTATATATATTTTATTGATATTTTACAAAGAGGAAGAGAGGGACAGAGAGTTAGAAACATCGATGAGAGAGAATCATCCATCAGCTGCCTCTTGCACACCCCCTACCGGGGAATGTGCCCGCAACCAACGTACATGCCCTTGACCGGAATCGAACCCGGGACCTTTCAGTCCACAGACCGACACTCTATCCACTGAGCCAAACCGGTTTCGGCAGTTAGCTAATTTTTTTTAATGTTCTTATTGATTGATTTATTTATTTTTAAATATATTTTATTGATTTTTTTTACAGAGAGGAAGGGAGAGAGATAGAAACATCGATGAGAGAGAAACATCGATCAGCTGCCTCCTGCACACCCCCTATTGGGGATGTGCCCCCAACCAATGTACATGCCCCTGACCGGAATCGAACCCAGGACCCCCCAGTCTGCAAGACCGATGCTCCACCACTGAGCCAAACCGGTTTCTGCAAAAAGTTCTTAGTTTTCTTTTTCACCCCAACACCAGAATTTATTTAAAACTTATTTTCATCCTAACTGGCATGGCTCAGTGGTTGAGCATGGATCTATGAACCAGGAGGTCAAGGTTCGATTCCTGGTCAGGGCACATGCCTGGGTTGTGGGCTCAGTCCCCAGTGGGGGGCATGCATGAGGCAGCCGATCAATGATTCTCTCACCATTTATGTTTCTATCTCTCCTTCTCCCTTCCTCTCTGAAATCAATTTTTTTAAAAAACTAAAAAAAATACAAACTTATTTTCAAAAATGCTATTGTCCTTATAATGGTCTGTCTCAGAAACCAGATCTGTATTAACATTTTTCAATGGAAATCCAGGTTAGGAACAGGATCATGATAGATGTGAAGCACAAAGTTTTTACCCTTGTTTTTTTCCTGTTTCACTGAAACATAGTTACATATGATTTGGTATGTGCGATATTCATCTTGGTTGTGGGTAACGTGGGCAGAAAGGACGCGAGGCTAAGTTCAAGCTGCTTGTGTTCAGCACCAGAGGATTAGCTTGCAGGCCATCGTGTTTAACAAAACCCCCAAATGATCGCAGACAAGTGGGGGAGGGGGACGTACACATAGTATGAAACGGGCCGGCTTAGCGTCCAGAGAGGGGTCCTCGGTGGGTGGAACCTCCTCGAGGTTCTGGAGAGGAGCAGTGACTGGCTGTTTTGGGGGGGCGGGGGGAGCGGGGAAGGGTGCTTTGCCTCAGGTCTGAATCCATGGCTGCATCGCCCTATGTTCCCAAGCCTGGGTTTGTGTGGAATCGCCGAGGGTTCTAGCTTTGAAGTTATGTCGAATGAGCCCCGAATAAAGTTAGGTGCGATGCGAGCGAGGCCTCGCCGGAGGAGGGCCCGAGCGTGTCCAGCCACGGGCCTTCTCAGGAGGCAGTCAAGGGCATGTACATTGGTCTCTGGGGCCCAGAAAGGGAAAGCCCTCCTGGCCCTGAGAAATCCCGAAGCGGAAATCTCCCCAGGCCGGTGCCCTTGTCGGCGCGGAGGGAACCGTGGGGTTTTGATTGACACCTTCCAGAAATCTACTCTCTCAGAACCGAAAGCAGCTTTGGCTGACATCTGGTCCTTCTGCGGCCTCATGTTTTTGTTTACAAAAATGACACTCTTGTCCCCGAATGGATTCTTATTTTTAACTGGCTTGCTCCCGTTGAGGGATGCCTGCCTCCCAGCTCGGCCCGCTCGCATCTCAGTGTCATCCCGCGAGGACGAGAAGGAAGGCCGCTGGCCTGTGGGAGCGACGAGGAGGGACGGTTGCCAGCCTGGAAGTCCCAACGGCTCGGTCCTCCCATCCGGGGGCCGAATTCTGCGTTGCGCTCCTCCTCTGCCCTCCTCCACCTCGGGCCCCTCAGTCCGGGGAGGGAAAACCTCCCTTTCGTAGTCAGTACCTGGACCGATGCTGTGGACTCCGGGAGGAGAGAGATACGGAGAAGTGCCTGCTGAGCCCGATCCTCTCCCCCCCCCCTCCATCCACCCTGCGCCCCCTCGCAGCTGAGCCGGCCCTCGCTCTTGTCTTTCAGCTGCCCAACATGTTTGGTGACCTGCGCTCCACGTTCATTGCCTTGATGATCGGATCCTACGCCTCCTCCGCAGTCACCTTCCCAGGAATCAAGGTGAGGTTCCCAGTGCGTTTGTTTTGTGTCAGAGGCTCCTCCCCACGCTCCCCCAGCCCTCTCTGCAGAGGGAAGTGCTGTGGGTGCGGGAGCCGGCCCCTCCCACCACCCACACCTGGGAGGATGCACCTGGGACTCCGAAGAGAGCCGCACTTGGCAGGGGGAGGGGGGGGGGACAGGAAATGAAAGCACATCCCCACAGGCCGTCCCCACGGGCTGCCCGGCATTTCTGGGCCGGGGTGCAGAAAGGGGCCGGTGAGTCTGTCCCGATCCCCGTCCAGCTCCCGCCTCCCCACCCGCAGGCCTGTTGTTGTTGGGCTGTGACTCGCCATCAGCCAGAGCGCTGCTCTCGGCCAAGTTGGTTCAGCTGTTTCCCTCCCCGGCGGGATGCTGAGCCCGTGGAAGTCACACGGGGTCAGGGTGAAGCCAACACCTCCCGGGCCGGCAGCCCCGGTTCCTGCTCCAGACCCTGCTGCTCCCCCCGGGGCTTCCGAGGGGGCTTCCCCTGCTCTGGCACCGGCACCTGTGAATCCCGTTCCTGGGGAGGAGGAGAACCACAGGCGTGAGCTGGTCTCCTGGGAATCAAAGCGCTGGAGGGCCTGGGGCCGGCCGGTGGCTTTTAGGGAGTCTCACTCCGAGAACAGAGAAGCCTGCAGGGGCCTCGTCCTCCTCCCGTCGCCGTGGGAGCTGCTGCCGGCCCCGCCCCGGGAGCTAGGGCTCCGGGGACTCTGGTTCTGGAAATACATTGCAGTCATGACGGCCACAGCTGAGATGCTGTGCTCAGCAGGCTTCCCCCGGCCACGCGAGGAGGGTCCCACCTGCCTCCCCCCACCACAGTGCCGTAAGGACACGTGACAGCCTTCACCCCCTTCTCCGAGGAGGAAAGTGAGACAGCCCCCTGCTCATTCCCCGGGTGTCTTTCACACTGTCATGTGCCCTCGGAGATGCTGGAGAAACATCCGCGGACAAGGCTACGGGCTCCTGTTCTTAGGGGCTACGCCAGGGGTGGGCAAACTTTTTGACTCGAGGGCCACAATGGGTTCTTACACTGGACCGGAGGGCCGGAACAAAGCAACCTGACCATGCTGGCACTCTCCTCTTGGGCTGCTGGTGAAGGAGCGGAGGGGAGAGCAAGAGAACCCTCCTCCGCTCTTTCGGCTCCGCGGGCCGGATAGAACAGCCGAACGGGCCGAATCCGGCCCGCGGGCCATAGTTTGCCCACGGCTGGGTTGCACTAACACGGGGCGAGTAAATGAACTGAGACATCAGTATTCTCAGCCAGGGCTGCTCACTGAGAGCCAGTGACAGACAGTGATGGGAGGCTGGGGGGTGTCAGGGAAAGCCTCTTCTAGGAAGGACATCTGCCCAAGGTTAAGGACATGCCAGGGTGAGTTGGGGTACTTGGGATGCAGTATCTGGTGACCAGTCACCCAGGCTGAGTGGGCTGTGCCTCCTCACGCAGCTCAGCACAGGTGACGCTGCCTGCTACCCACTCGGCCGCCTGTGCCAACGCTGCCCCCGCCCCTTGTGCCTTTCAGGTCATCTACGACTTTGGCGTCTCCTTCATCATCATCCTCGTGGTCTGGGCCGGCTGCTCCGGCCTGGTCTTCCTCAACTGCTTCTTCAACTGGCCCCTGGAGCCCTTCCCGGGGCCAGAGGACATGGACTACACGTAAGCGGCGTGCGGCCCGTCCCCAGCCCCACCCCCACCCCGGCTGTGGCCCCGGGCGGCACTGACCGGCACCTCCTGTGGCGTCCAGGGTGAAGATCAAGTTCAGCTGGCTGGGCTTTGACCACAAGATCACGGGGAAGCAGTTCTACAAGCAGGTGACGACCGTGGGGCGCCGCCTCAGCGTGGGCAGCTCCATGCGGAGCCACAAGGAGCAGGCGGCGCTGCAGGAGGGCCACAAGCTCTGCCTGTCCACCGTGGACCTGGAGGTGAAGTGCAAGCCCGATGCCGCAGGTACCGCCGGGAGGGGGCCCGCCTTCCTGGCATGTCGGCGGGGGCACCCGCACTCACACCCGCCTCACACCCACGCCCACGGCCACGCCCACACCCCAGCACAGGAAGGGGTGGCCAATCCCGATCTGGAAGCCCCGGCCCCAGAGGACTTTGTGGGTCTCGCCTCACTTAATCCCCACTTCACCCCCAAAGGGCGGCCAGCACCTTCCACCCTGGGGTAACAGATGAGCCGATAGCGTCACTAACCCATTTCATTCACACGCTCGGTCGGAGAGGGTAAGGGGCTTTGTGTTACACAGCGGGGTGACCCCACTCTGGTACCCGCCCCTTTAACAACCTCACCGCGCCCCTCCTCCCGGCCGGCGTGGAACGGTTTGGTCAGCAAACCAGCCTCCCCTCCGCGCGCGGGGCCCCTGAGTGGCGGGCGGGCCGCGGGCCGTGGAGTCGGGGCCCGGGTGACCCTGACCCCCTGCGGCCTCCCCCGCAGCGGCGCCCTCCTTCATGCACAGCATCTTCAGCCCCATCCTGCTGCTCAGCCTCGTCACCATGTGCGTCACGCAGCTGCGGCTCATCTTCTACATGGGCGCCATGAACAGCATCCTCAAGTTCCTGGTCAGCGGGGACCAGGACAAAGGTAGGCGGCCCCGGCCTCGGCGCACAGCCCCCTAAGAGCCTCCCCTTTCCCCCCGCCCCCCATGGTCACTCCTGCCGCCTGAGGTCGAGGCCCTGCCCGGCCAGCTGGACGGGGTTCGGCTGGGCTGGGACATGGCAGCGTCCATTGCTGGCCAGAGCCATTTCATCACAGTCCCGTTAGAGATTCCCGGTTTAGGGAGGGAGAGAAGGAGGGAGGGAGGAGGGGGGACTAGAATAGCTGTGTGCATCTGGGGAGTGCGGTGTGTGTTTTCATCGCCCGGGGAGCTGGTTGGCGTGTCTGTGAATGAAAACATTACTGGGAACTGAGTCCTCTACCTGAGAACCCGATGACAGCCAGCCATGCCAGCCCAATGCCAGGAGTCCGCTGGGAGGCCGCAGCGCTGGGGTGTGGAGCTCCCAGGTGGCTGGGGTGTGGGGGGGGTGCCGAGTGGGACTCAGGCCGGCTCGGCTGGAGACTTCGGGGCAGGCACGGGGGCTGCCCTGGGATCGGCGCCCCGGGCTGGGCTGGCAGCGGGGCCGGGTGGAGCCTCCGCGCATGTGCGATCCAGTCCAGACTTGCTCGGGCCGGTACACAGAACTGATAACCCGCGCACCACTTTCCCAAAACAGCACAGAGGTCTGCAGCGGATTAGAGGTTTTGGCTCTGCGAGGAAAGCCAGTACTTCCTCAGGGCCTCGCTGAGTCAGCCTTAGTCACCCCGAGCGGGACAAGCACCTTCGGTAAATGCTGCTTTGTTGACGGCGCCGTTGGTGTGCAGCGTCTGGTTAGTGTAACTGTTTTCCCGGCGTGGGGCTTCCTGGCGTGGGGCGTAAGGAATCAAATACAAGAGCAGTTTGCAGAGGGGACCCAGCCGGCACCGATGGAAAGGTGACGGCGCAGGCGCCAGCTAGCACTGGCTGCACGGTGCCCGGGGGGCCGTGGAGGAGCCCTGTCATGTGCCCTTGCAGTTTCATGATGAATGCTGACATAGGAGAGGCCCTGTTTTTTACAGGAAAAAGTGACTTGTGTAGCTTTGTTGAGTCTAATGACGTCCCCCGGATTTCTACCGCAGGAGCGGTTTCATTTCGAAACACTCGTTAAAATCTGCGGACGGACTTTATTTCGGGGAAAGCCCATCTGTTATGGCTCAGCACACTCTGTCTAAAAGTCTCAGGCCCGGGGACGGGGAGACCCCAGAGGGTCCAGAGAAGGGTCCTTACCAGCCCTGAGAAGGCAAAGCTGCCTGCTGCTGAGTCGTGGCTTTTTACTCCAGTTCTCTGAGAAATCCTTTGCTGCTCAGGAGGAATTCTTTTTCTTTTCTTGACCGTTTCCCATACTCAAAAAGTCCGTTTCAAGAAGGAGAGGAAGTTGGGCCAGGAAATTCCATCTGCAGCTGACAGGGCATTGGTTTTCCCCCTCCCGCTCCTGGGAGCTGTTGTGCATGACGCCCACAGCCCGGACTGTGCCCAGCGGGGTGGCCTCGGGGTCAGGGAGCCGCTGAGTGGACAGGAGACCAGCTCGGGCTGTCTGGGGGAGACCCGGGGTGTCAGATGCTTTGCTGGGGGGTTGGGGGGATGCCTCGTTTGACTTCTCGTGCCCTCGGAGCTCAGCTGTGACAGAGCAGTGTTCCCAAAGGGCCACCCGACAGTGAGCTCTGCCCAGCCTTTTGCACCCACACTACTTCCCATCCTGGTCCTCGGGAAACCACAGGCCTGATTCACCAGCCCCGCCGGTGGCCGGGCGCCGGCTGCACATGACTGAGACCCCGGCAGACAGGAAAAGGTCAGCAGGGGCCCGCGCCGGTCCCCCTCCCGCCTCCTCTCCTGTAAGCCTGGCTCCAGCTCAGCCACCCATGGGTGCTCTGAGAGTCGGGTCGAGGTGGGAAATGACGTGAATGCCGGGCCCGGAGCTAGCCAGCCCCCGTGCCCGTCTCCCTGTAACAACCCTCCAGATTTCCGCTGCTAACTCTGCTCCTCTCTGCCTTTCCTCTTTGCTTTCTCGACGCAGTGATGGCCGCTGGTAAGCAGGGGGGACTGTTGGGGAGCACTGCAACGTCCCCTCCCGGCCAGCCTCTGTTCAGTGGAGAAAGGCCTTGCCTTGATTGCCAAACATCCCTCTCGGGCAGAGCTGTGGGTGGTGGGTGGGCTGGGGTAGCCAACTTTCAGTTTCCATCCCCCCACCCAACCCCCAAAATCCCATTTTGATTTTGAGCTCTTTGAGGATGGAAGCCCTTACATGGGACCCTGTGAGTGGCGCCCTCCTGGTGTTTCTCAGGCAGAGAAGTGATGGCCAGTCTTATACAAGCTCCCGCCAGGCATTGCCATTCTGTGGCTCCCAAGTCAGAGACCTCCCGCAGCGCCTGGGGAGCCATTGTGACACTGGATTTCACGTGCTGTTCTTTCTTTTTCTTTTTTTAAAAATACGTTTTATTGATTTTTTTACAGAGAGGAAGGAAGGGGGATAGAGAGCTAGAAACATCGATGAGAGAGAATCATCGACCAGCTGCCTCCTACACACTCCCTACTGGGGACGTGCCCACAACCAAGGTACATGCCCTTGACCGGAATCGAACCTGGGACCCTTGAGTCCGCAGGCCGACGCTCTATCCACTGAGCCACACCGGTTAGGGCACGTGCTGTTTCCTGGGAACAAGCAGGGGATTTGGAGAAGAGACTAGGGTGCCTACCCCCGTGCCAGCTCTGACCTCGGAGGTTAAGGTCTCGGCCCCCCTCACGATCCACAGTGACACGAGGCGGGTCTGGGGATGACCTGCGGGGTCTTAGACTTTGTCCGGTGCCCGCACCCGGCCTCGGTCAGGAGCCCCCCCCGTGACGCAGCCCTCTTCCTCCCCAGTTGGCCTCTACACCTCCATTTTCGGGGTGCTCCAGCTCCTCTGCCTGCTGACGGCCCCCATCATCGGCTACATCATGGACTGGAGGATGAAGGAGTGCGAAGATGCCACCGAGGAGCCAGAGGACAAAGACGCCAACCAGTGCGTAGGCAGCCCCTGGGCCTGGGCCTGGCTCTCAGCCCCCGGGAAAGAAGGCTCCCCCCCCCCCCCCAGCCAGATGTTAGGCTGGGACAGGTGTGTGTGGTGGGAAGGTTTTAAAGCAAGCAGGAGAGGTGCCCGAGGCTGCTCTCCCCAGGGCTTTAAGACCCTCGCTCAGCTCAGCACACGTTCAGGGCCGTGGCTTCTTCGTGGTAGGCTGCAGTTTGGGGAGCACGGAGTTAGATAAAAGAAGAGGAGAAACGAGAGGAAGGTCAGTGTGCAGTCAAACCATTCTGCTTTTGTTAAAAAAATATATTTTATTGATATTTTACAGAGAGGAAGGGAGAGAGATAGAGAGCTAGAAATGTCGGTGAGAGAGAAACACTGACCAGCTGCCTCTTGCACACCCCCTACGGGGAATGTGCCCGCAACCAAGGTACATGCCTTTGACTGGAATTGAACTCGGGACCTTTCAGTCCGCAGACCGACGCTCTACCACTGAGCCAAACCGGTTTTGCCCCATTCTGCTTTTAAGGACCACACTCAGTGCTCAGCATGAGAAGCACAACGGGGGAAGGGCCCTAAGTCAGTGCTACAAGGCCTCAAGGCTCCTGCCTACAAGGCGAGAGCAGTAAGTCGCCGTAACTGTAATAGGTGTTAATAGATTTGTTCATGACCGTGAGCCTTAAACAAGGCACCGGAGCCCTACCTTAAGCAAGGGCTGGGCCCTACGATCAGAGGATGAGTTAAGTGCTGCCTTCTGCGACTCCACCTTAGCATAATAAGCTGTTGTTTATTGTATCAGGCCCAGTGCCAAGCACTTAGTGCACAATCTCAGTTAAGCCTCACAACACCTCGATGAGGCGTGTACCGGTGTGACGCCCGCTTTGCCGATGGGCGGACGGGAGTGAGGAGTTTGAACAACGTGTCCGAGGTCGCCCAGGTGGGCCTGAGACTCCACGCGCATCCGCCGGCACCGGGCACCCCCGCTTGGAGTCACGCAGCTGTCCACGGGGCGTCCGTGGGTGGTGAGACAAGCACCGGGGCTAGTGGATTCACCAGGAAGTAATTATAGAGAAGGCTTTGTTTATCTAGGTCAGGTCCTACCGCCAAGAGGCGATTTGTGCCCATTCCGGTTCCATCTGCCGCACATTGGTTTCTATCTCACTGCCTCCTGCTCGCCCGAGGGGAGATCCACTCCCTCCCCCTTGGACCTGTTACCTGCCTTACCGTCAGCTCCCGGCAGGATTTGGGGGACGTTGAAGCCAGTGATGAAGGGGGGCTTTGCCTCGACCCAACGTGGGCGCCCTCTGCTCCCTCCCTCCTCGTCGTTAGAGCTCAGTCATGAAGCCAGGCAGGGTGCTGACGTCACACCTCTCGTCTCTGACCTGCCCCCTGGGAGTCATGCTCAGGGCTCAGTCAAGGGGGTGCAGTGGGAGGGTCCCTAGTGCTGGCCTAGTGCTCCAGCGGTCCCTAAAATGTGTGGGTGGCCTCTGAGTCTTGAGCTGTCCACAGGCTGCGACTCCCGGGGCCACCCCCCTCCAGTGTGTGCTCTGTGTCTCCGCAGAGGCGAGCCAAAGAAGAAGCGAGACCGGCAGATCCAGAAGGTCACCAACGCCATGCGGGCTTTTGCCTTCACAAACGTGCTGCTGGTGGGCTTCGGGGTGACGTGTCTCATCCCCAACCTGCCTCTCCAGGTGGGTGTGGGGGGAGGGGAGGCCGGGCGGGGGAAGGGTACAAGGAGACTAACAAGCGCAAGACTAAAAGGCGACAAAGAGAACGGGGGCTTTTCATTCATTTGATTCAACCAAACAGCCCGCCAGCCCCCCTGCCGATCAGACCAAGAGCCTCTTCCCTGCCCGGCTTTGTGCTCAACGCTGGGAGTGAGCGGTCAGGGCACTGGGGCTGCCTTTCACAAAAGTCTCTTCTCTGTGGAGGTGAGCATATCGCTCCTCGTGGTCTTTGATGATTCCGCATGCCACAGACACCGCCAGCCGACCATTTCCCAGACCTGCGCTGGGTAGTGGTGTGGCTCGTTAGTTTGCGTCGCTCCAACAGCTGAAACCTGAGGTCTGGCTAATCGGGTGTTGATGGGAACATCTGTCCCTCAGACACAAGAATGCTTACAAAGCCTATCCATTGTAGAGAGTGGGAAAAGATTGGCATCTGGGTTCAAAAGCTTAATTTCGTTCCACGGATTTCTGATGCTTTTGAAACCTAACATTTGGCAGAGATTGTCATCGGCCTGACTCCGCCCGCAGGTCCATGGACATGTACTGGCCCCAGCCCCCGAGACCGGGAGCTTTGAAGGGACCTGAGTGAGGCCTCGCTCCCAGGTGGGCGTGGCCCGAGGTCAGATGTTATCTTGAGCCCGGGCCAAGATGAAAGCTAGAGGCCCTACCTTTTGACAAGTGGCCACGGGTTGAGGAACACTAAATACCAGGTGTGCACCACCCCTGGGCACTGCCACGTGACTGTGCCGGCCCCGGGCGTGCAGATCAGAGGAAACCACTGGAAACTTGCACCGGCTCCAGGTGGGAGTGCTGTTCCCTCCCTGGTGGCTGCCCTCTCTGCAACCCTGGCCACCTTGTCCGGTGGAGGGGCAGTGCTTAGTGGGGACAGTCTATTTTTTTTTTTTGAGTTCTCATTGAAAGGAAAGTTATGAAAAAGCAACAAGGCAGCTGAAGTGGAAAGGGGGAGCCCGTCCAGGCACGTGCCTGCCCATTGGGCACCGCCCGCTCAGAGCAGAGAGCAGCCCCTGCCCCTCCGCCGCCGCCCACGGTCCAGGGCCGGGCCCTGGCTGCCGAGGAGGAGGGCAGGGCTTTGTCTGAGAGCACACAGAGGGTGCTGGTGGCCGAGTGGATAGATAAATCTGACACCTCCGCCCCGTTAGCAAGTGCTTCTCCGAACCCGCAGAGCCCGCCGGCAGCAGCCTTCTCACATGGCAGATGCGGTCGGGGCCTGAGTGACCCGGCGGGGGACCTCGGCCCAGTCCCCGGTCAGCAACACCAGGATCCAGTCCTGACTCGTGACCTCCTGCTTAGTGCTGCTGATGCACATTTCGCAACGGACCCCGGGCGGGGCCGTGGCGGGGCGAGGGGAGCCCCGACTTAGCATTTGCCAATTTCCCTGGTGTAACTGCTCTCATCGCGGCTGATTTTTCAACCAGCGTGATGTCACCCCTCGGGGCGTCGGAAAGAGAACTACCGTGTCCCACCATCATGTGGCATTTCCTTCCACCATACGAAAACCTTGAGAACATAGGTCATAGTAACACAGTGAAATAATTAGGAAGTGCTAAGTTTTGAGTATTCATTACCTGTGGGGGGGGGTTGTTTTAAAAAATATATTTTATTGATATTTTACAGAGAGGAAGGGAGAGAGAGAGAGAGAGATAGAGAGAGAGCTAGAAACGTCGATGAGAGAGAAACATCAACCAGCTGCCTCTTGCACACCCCCTACCGGGCATGTGCCCACAACCAATGTACATGCCCCTGACCGGAATCGAACCCGGGACCTTTCAGTCCGCAGACCGACGCTCCACCACTGAGTCAAACCAGTTTCGGCATTACCTGTGTTTTTAATGTAATCTGTTTATTGTAAGTTTATAAAATGTCAGTTTCCATCAGGACCGTGTTTAACAACTGCCTTGAAGAATTCCTAAAAATTCAGGCATTGGCCCTGCAGAGCCAGCGCCAGGTTGCCAGTGCCCCCCCGTCGCTCAGGACCCTGGAACTGGGGCAGGGGCACAGGGGGAGGGTCCACACCGCCTTCCGCTCACTCTCTGTTCTCCCTCCCTCAGATCCTCTCCTTCATCCTGCACACAATCGTGCGGGGATTCATCCACTCGGCCATCGGGGGCCTGTACGCTGCCGTGTAAGTCTGGGGTCTGCGGGTGGCCCGGGGACGGGGAGGGAGGTGCTTCCGGGGGGTCTGTGGTGGGACCACGGTCCTGAGGGGGGCAGCCTGCCCTTTCAGGGTTCATTTTCTTTCATCGGGGACAGGTGCCAGGGCTTTGTTGGGTGTGTCAGGGGAAGGCCAGACCTGGCGGGAGGTGGGTCAGTGGGCAGACAGTTGGATGCCCACAAGCCCTGGCATTTAACACGAAGTCAGGCCTCAGCAGGTCAGTACCTCTGGGCAGCTCATGGTGCCCCGGGGGCCGCTGCTCCGCCGAGTTGGCTGCCTCTGGTTGCTCACGGGAAGGCCGGGGGTGGGTTCCGACCGCCCCGGGCTCAGTGTTGACGTTCAGATGGCCCTCAGCAGGAGCAGGGACGTGGGTCACTGAGCCAGAACAGATCAGACAGCCCGCACCCAGAATCTCACAGGGCTGGCCTCCTCCCCGCGGCCTTCTCGGGCGTGGCTACAACAAAACCTGCCTCTCCTCCCGAGAGGCCACCACGCACACGGAACCGCCGCGTCCTTCCTCCTCCGGCCGGGGCTGGTTCCAAAAACGGGACCCTGAACGCCACCCACTGTCTCTCTCCGACCGAGGATCAAATTGTGCCCCACTCGGAGCCCCTCCCCAGCGCTGGGGCCCCAAAGCCTGATGTTTTCTAAGAGCTTGTTAGGACGCCCCCCCACCCCCAACACATGGCACGGGGGCCATCCCAGGTCCCCCACCCCCCGGCCTGGAGGAAGTTGCGGCTGCCGGGGCAGGGTCAGAGGCAGTCGCTGAAAGCTCCGATGCCACGTTTCCGTGATTACACAATGCTCCTCTGGATAAGGCACCGCGGAGCCGGGCCCGGCCTCCGTCCTGCTCCCACTGGCACCACGCTCGCCACTCGGCTCAGCCAGGCGCCCACAGGCCCAGGGCACACCTGGGCAGGGTGGGTCCTCCCCGGAGTCTGGGGCCTTAGGTTGGTACAGAGGGAATTTCACTTTGCACAGCTGCTCAGCAGGAAGTAATCTGAAGGCAGTTGGTTGCCCGCCTGTTCTCTGAGGCTGATCCTGCCTCTTCTCTGGCCTCGGCGCGCCCTGGGCCAGGCCAAGGCCGGGGTGTTTGGAGAGCCTGGGAGCCCCCCCCCCCCCTCCCGGTGACCGACCAGTTGTCTGTTGCCCGGCAGGTACCCCTCCACCCAGTTTGGCAGCCTCACAGGACTGCAGTCGCTGGTCAGCGCGCTCTTCGCTCTCCTGCAGCAGCCCCTGTTCCTGGCCATGATGGGTCCCCTCCAAGGAGACCCTCTGTGGGTAAGGAGGGCAGGGGGCGGCGGGTTACCGGCACCCGCCCCTCTCTGCTGGGTGGAGCTGAGAGGCGTTGCTCCGGGGCTTCCAGAGCCCCGGAGACAAGGAGTTTGGGGACTTTGGTTAAGATCGAATCAGAGTGCCCTTGTGACCGGCGCCTGGCTGGGCGGGAGGAGAAAAGTGCCCTTTCTGGACCCGATTTTGAGATAAAGAGAATCTAGCTGCTGTCCCTGCCCCCCCCCCCCCCCGGAGGTCCAGATGAGTGGGTCTGAGGTCAGGGCCGGGGTGCGGGGAGGCAGAGGGCAGGCCCGGAGGGAATGCCGGGGCTGGAATGTGGCCCTCCAGCCTCTTGAACATTCCAGCTTGTTTTCCCTCTCCTTCTGTCCTGTGACCTTCTCCCCTCTCCCAAAGCCGGGCGTGCGGGGGGAGGGTCTCGGGTGGGACAGCCCCCCACCTGGCCCCCTGCCCCACGTGACGGCTGCTTTCGTCCCCGCCGCCCCAGGTGAACGTGGGGCTGCTGGTCATGAGCCTGCTGGGGTTCTGCCTCCCCCTCTACCTCATCTGCTACCGGCGCCAGCTGGAGCGGCAACTGCAGCAGAAGAGGGAAGACGACAAGCTTTTCCTCAAGCTCAACGGCTCGTCCAACCAGGAGGCCTTCGTGTAGCGCCCGCCGCCTCAGAACTGTGGTCCCTGCCCCCGCGTCAGCGACTCGCAGCGTCCTCCTCCCCACCCAGAGGACGCCATGCACCCCGGGAACCTCTCCTCCCGGGGCCCTGGCCCTGCCGTGGCGCTCTGCTGTGGAAGGACAGGGTGGGCCTGGGCCCGCGTGGGGTTTTCCCGCTGCTGGAAGAGGGCTGCCCTGGGCTTTGCTCTGCCACCTGGGCGGGGCCCCGGAGCCCTGAGGCTCCCTGGCACCTGCAGGAGGGGCCAGGAGGACCCCCGACAGCCAGGCCCTCTCCCTCCAGCGTCTGGATTCTGCCTCTCGCCAAAGCAGAGGGACCTGCTGTTCACTGCCTACCACCTGCCTCGCAGCTGCATGCCCTCCCGCCACGCCTGCCTGAGGACAAAGGCCCACACTGTCCGCACCCCCTCGCCCGGCCCCTCGTCTCCTCCCCTGGTCAGTCTGAGGCTGTCTGAGGAAGGAAGGACCCGCTTCCTGTTGTTGGTGCTAACGCCTTTGTGGTCTCAGCCCCCTGTGGCCGGCCGCGGCCTGTCTGGTGGAGGAGGCCCCCTGGCCCAGAGCCTGGGAGGGAACGGGGGCCACACGAGGCTCAGGAGCCAGGGACGAAGGACCTCGGCGTCTTAAGCGGAGAACAAGTGTGTGCTGCCGCCACCCGCCATCCATTCTGTGACCTGAAGGGAATTAAAGGGGCCCCAACACGCAGCTATTGCTGTGGGGGTGGAAGTGAGGCGTGGCTGATAGACTGGAGGGCCGGGCCTGGCGGGGAAGGAGGTAGATAGTGAGGAGCCTCGGGGTTTGTGTGTGCGAGGGTGTGCACATGAGAGATGTGTGAGAGAGGAGTGTGGGGTGGTGGCAGGCTGTGGGCTCTGGGTGTCTGGTTATTCTCCAGGCAGGCCTGCAGCAGGCTCAGTGCCCGGGAGCCAGCCTGGCTCATCTGGGAGCTTGTGGGCGGCTGTGGAGCCACGGCGCCCCCTGCTGGCAGACTCCTCCGGGGCCCTGAGCTGTTTACCGGGAAGGCCTCCCTTCCCCTCCTCTGCCAGGCGGGCCTGACTTTCCATCCTCCCACCCCCACCGGGACCCCCAGAACTGCGTCTGGGACTTCCTGGGCGCAGCGAGGGGGTGGGTGGACTTTTAGGTCTCTAGTTTTTGTTTGTTGTTTTCAGTTTTATCCGACTCCTTTTTATAAAGCAATAAATCCGTTTTCCTCCTGTTAGGGTTGTCCCCACTAGTTCGTCAGTTAAGGGCTCCGCGTACCTGTTTTGAGCTGGAGGAGAAAAGGCAAGGCCAGCTTTTCTGCCCCTGACCAGCCCCAGCCGTACTCGGCTGCCCCCAGTCTCCCCGGATGACTGCCAGCTTGGGAGGGGAAGGGCTGGCAAAGGCCCCCTCCACCCCCAACTGGACCTGTGCAGCCATCCTCGAAGGGGGGACCCCCTCCTGCTGCTGCTCCCCTCCGAGCAGGCTGGTCCTGGCCCCTGTGGCCCCTGCCCCGATCTCCTGCCACCAGCCCGCTATCCTGAGGCTTCCTCCGAGTTCCATGCCAGGGGAGCCCTCAAAAGAGACAGAGGCAGAGCACGGCGGGAGGAGTGGGCAGAGAGCAGGAAGGGGCAGATCCAGGCCCAAATGCGAGGCCTGTGTCAATAGGTAAGCATCTTCCTACACTTCCATCCACTCAAATATTGAAAAGAAAATGTCTATCACTTGGGGCAGTGAACACACGGATGATGTATTACAGAATTGTACACCGGAAACCTACATAGTTTGATGGCCCAATGTCACCCCCTAATAAATTCAATTACAGAACATTTGTTTAAAACATACTTTATGCCCTGGCCAGGTAGCTCAGTTGGGGCATCATTCTAATATACCAAGGTTTCGGGTTCAGTCTCTGGTCAGGACACCTGCAAGAATCACCTACCAATGAACGCATGGATGGCTGGACCAACAAACCGATGTCCCGTCACCCCCACACCCGCTCCCTGGCCCCCTTCTCTCTCTCAAATCAGGAAATAATTTTTAAAAAAGAACAAGACCAACATTTCCCAAAACTTTGAACACTAGTTAGGTGAGGTTTAATGGTTATGCTAAATTTTTTTTAAAGTCTTAGTAGTCAACTTTCAGGAATGCCGAGTGAAAGCAGGCATGTTTCTTTGCAGCAAGCACTTGCAGCGCTCTTTGGCATGCGCATGGGCTTCTCGGCCCTCCGAGAGGGAGGGTATGAGCTGCGTGGGGAGGCGTGGCTTTCACAGTCCGAGAGCCGTCCTCCCTGTGTGGCCCAGTGAGCTCCTTGGTGTTTGTTGAATGTGTATAAACTCCAGGCCTTGCCTTTGATGTAGGGGGGACTCTGGAGCCTAGATTGTGCTAAGCCCCACCTGGTGATTCTAGTGCCTCCCCAGTTTGAGATCCTCGGGCAAAGAGTACAGTTTGGGGGAATGGTGACTCGCAAGGGCCCTTCCAGCTGGGAAGCCACGCTGAGATTACAGACCAGACCTGTGCTGTCCCCGGAGCACCCCAGGAGGGGCTGCTGCCTGCCTCCCGCCCACCCGCCGCAGGCCGTGGGCATTGGCGGAAAGGAGGAGGCACTGACAAATCAGTCTAGGGCCAACGGTGCATAGGGATTGGGGGTGTGAAAGGGAGCAGGGTACCAGTCGGGTCGGCTACCACCCGCACCCACACCCACCAATCATTCTCCCCTGACTGTACAGAAGTGCTGGGGGATCATCACTGAATCACACAAGAGATAAATGGAATTTATCGTTTCTGTCTTAGCGTATTAAAGGATTGAGGCCCGGGGAGGTGGAGTTACTTGTTCAGGATGAGAGCCAGGACTTGCTTATGGGTGTTAGCAGCATTGGGGTGACCAAAGAAAGCCCGCTAGACCGGGCATTCCGTTTGGAGCATCCGCCCCAGGGGCCACCAGGCTCTGGGGGCTGAGAGGCAGCAGTCTGAGCGGGGGACGCAAACCCAGGCACCGCTCATTGGAGTCCAGCGATTCCTCTGAGCGTGGGGTGGCCTCTACTCAGTGGAGTCATCTTGGCCCTGCAGGCAGATGGGTTCTTGAGGTAGCAATTCTCTCTCTCTCTCTCTCTTAAAAAAATATATTTTATTGATATTTTACAGAGAGGAAGGGAGAGAGATAGAGAGCTAGAAACGTCGATGAGAGAGAAACATCGACCAGCTGCCTCTTGCACACCCCCTACCGGGGATGTGCCCGCAACCAAGGTACATGTACATGATCCCTTGACTGGAATCAAACCTGGGACCCTTCAGTCCGCAGACCGACGCTCTTCCACTGAGCCAAACCGGTTTCGGCGAGGGAGCAATTCTCTGATCACCCCAACCCTGTAGTGAAGGTGTCGTCTCCTTGAGAGGAGTGCATGGAATGGGAAAAGGACCAGGGGCTGGTCAAAGGCAGGGAGCACACATGGCCACGGCCCTCCACCCTCCCTTTGTCCTCAAGCCCCTGGTGGGAGGAGCAGGCAGTGATGCCAGGCAGTGAGGAAGGGGCGGGACCAGTCTCAGAAGTGTTGTCAGGAGCCCCTCTCCTCTCTAGTCCCCTTCGACTCAGGTCAAGGTGCTGGCTTCCCCCTGACCTCCTGGCCTCTGTCTGCAGCTCCTGCTGCCGGGGCCTGAGCTGGGGGCGGTCCCAGCTCCCCCCCTCCCCCCCTCTGTAGGCCATAGGGTGCAGGGGCCTTTCTGTTTTGCTCCATCTCCTTTCCTTCTTGTATCCAGTATCACCCGCTCCAAACAGCCTCTGCTAAGATCTCCCCTCATCCTGGCCCTGGGCTTTGCAGTTTGTGGAGGGCCTCACACTGCCCTAGGCCCCAAGGCACCTGAAAATGGGGGGCGGGGTGGGACATCCAGTCATGGGGTACATGTGCAGGGCTGCCTCAGAAACACATTCAGCCCAGGGAAGTTTGCAACGTCCTTGTATATCAGCTTGGGAGCAGGATTTGAGCAGATGTGGAACTGGGGTGGGTGATGGGAGATTGAGTCAGGCTGGGGCGGGGGGGGGGGGGGGGGGGGGGAGGGTCGTGGAAATAGCGCCCTCTGGTGGGTAAGATGAGAAGTTCTCATGAGCTCTTGGGACAGTGAGGTGCCCCATCTGTTCCAATTACCAGGGGCCCAATTCAAGGGGTGACAGCCCATTTCCCCCAAAAATAGATGGTGGGATTATGAGGATGAGGAGCCTAGGACCCCCAAAGTCAGTGGTTGGCTTTTCATAACCTCCCTGAGGTTGGGGGGCAGGGTGAGCCCCTGTGTCCTAACTCACCCCAGCCCTGGAGTAAGGATGGAGCTGCCCGATTGCCATGACGGAGGAGCAGTGTCCCCCGGGGGTGCCCGCCAGCACGGACTGCCACCTGTGATCCTTGGTCTCCAGGCAGCGTGTCCTCGGACGTGGGGCCCTTGGCAGCTCCCGCCCCCTCCCTTCCGGGAGGGAGAATCCGTCTCCCGGTGCCGAAAGGAAGAGCGGAGGTTAGATGCCCCACCACACCGCTCCAGTGACCTTAGGCAAGTCCTGAGCTTCAGTTTCCTTCTCCGTGGAGTGGAGAGAACGCCCTCACGACGAGGCCCGGTGCGCACGGACGTACGGGTAAAGCTCTTGCCCAGGAGTGCGCCCAGCACTCCACAGCCACTAAACGAGGGGACAGCCGTGTCCGTATGACCCTGAAGAGAGCAGACAGCACAGGAAAAGGGGGCGCGCCCTCTCCCCTACCCCCGCCCGTTTAACAGGGCACCTACTCTGGGCAGCTCTGGCCAGCACAGACGAGCAGCCAAGACAGGAAGTGGGGTCTGTTTCCGCTGCCCCTGCCCAGCTCAGAAGCCTTTCGAAGCAAAAAGCCTTAAGAAGTCGTCCCCTTGGTGCACGTCTGTGTCTTTCACATTTTGGTGAGAGACTTGGCCAAGAAGCGCCTCAAGATAAACCTCTTGATGGTGACCAGGCAGGCACTCGGACGGATTTATGTTGGGGGCGCTCAGATCACGGCATGTAGACACGGCGTCTCCGTGCCGCCTCCTCGTAAAACTGCTTGGCTGTGCCTGCGTGAGTGTGCGTGTGTGCGTGTGTGCGTGTGTGTGTGTGTGTGTGTGTGTGTGTGTGTGTGTGTGTATGCGTGCACGTGTCGAGGTGTGAGGTGTATGAGATCACACGTGCTTAGGGGAGTTGCAGGGGCTTGTCTGTGTGTCTCTCCCGGAGGGAGAAGAGGGAGAGGGTCTTGCCCCCCTTTCTGCTGCTGGAAGCCCCATCCAAGGACCCAGCCAGGCCCCGGGTTGTGCCCCTGGTCGCTGTTTCTAGCCCCTTCGCTGTGTCTGGCGCCTGGCTTACTTCCTGGCACACAGTAAGCGCTCAATAAATGTACGATGAGAGCAACAAGGACTGCTTCCTCTCAGCTCCTGAGTCTCCTTCTCTCAAAGCCACACATTCCCTTTGCCCCGTCTCTTGCTCAGATTCCCTGTAACTCACACGAGATGTGCTCTGTGTCAGCCACCCCTCCATGGTGCTGCGTCCACCAAGACCCAGCTTTGCTGGCTCGGCCTCTGTGGGCGAGGAGGGAGGAGGGGGCTTCTTGGGAGGGGGGAAGACAGGGCTGCCGGGGAAGTCTGGTTCTGGGGAAGGGAGCCCATCCTTCCCCAGTGGCCATGGACATGACAGAAGTCCCTCCAAGCTGGCCACCTCCCCGCCAGGACCCTGGTCAGTGTTAGTGTGAGGGAGAAAGCAACTGGGGAGACACACACCCCACCACCACCACCCCACCAGGGAGGAAAGGGGTGGCTTGATTGTCAGAGGCCTGACCCTGACCCTGCTGGGCTGGAAGGGGCTTCGGCCCAGGGGAGGGGCGAGGGGGGAAGGTGAGCAGTGGCCCCCTCCCCGGGAGCCAGGCAGAGAGATGCTAGACGGATGTCCTACTTGTTGGGGCTGGAGCTCCGCCACCTCCTTTGTTGTCTCCTTTCATTTTCCTGTGTTTGATGGAGACGGCACAAAGAAATATTCCTCTGATGTGAGCAGAGCCAGCAGGAGCTCTGTGCTGCCGCAGGGGCGGCTGGGCCTCGGCCTCCGGGCCGGGGACACAGAGGAACCGGTGGGGACTGAGGGGAAGGGGGCAGCCTTGACACAGCTCCAGCCGATTACGGCTAGTGGGAATGAGCCCCGTGTGGCCATACCTTCTGTTTTGTGTGTGTGTGTGTTTTTAAAGAAGCTGGAAATCCTGAATTTTATATAAAACTAGAAGCCCGGTGCATGGGTGGGGTCCCTTGGCCGGGTTGGTGATCGAAGCCTATCCAGGGGCCAGCTGGCTGGGGGCGGAGGGGGGGGGGAACCACGGGAGGTTGGCTGTGGGGGCGCACTGACCACCAGGAGTTGAGCATGTGCCTTCTGCGTTGAGCATCAGCCTCCTGGTGGTCAGTGTGTGTCACAGTCATTTCGGTTGATCGGTTGTAACGGCTGCTTAGGCTTTCATATATTTTATATAAAATATCCCCATTTTCAAATGTTGACTTAAAATTTTTTAATATGTTTTTATTGATTTCAGAGAGAGGGCAGGAGAGGGAGAGAGAGATATACGAACACCAATGATGAGAATCATGGATCGGCTGCCTCCTGCACACCCCGGGCCTCCCCCCCCCCCCCCCCCACTGGGGATCAAGCCCACAACCTGGGCATGGAGCCTGACCAGAAAACAGCCACGACCTCTGGTTTCACAGGTTGACACTCAACCATTGAGCCACACTGGCTGAGCAAAAATATTTTTTAAAATGTCACAGCTGGCCCTGACTGGTTTGGCTCAGTGGATAAAGCATTGTCGGCCTGCGGACTCAAAGGTCCCAGGTTCGATTCTGGTCAAGGGCATATACCTTGGTTGTGGGCACATCCCCAGTGGGGGGTGTGTAAGAGGCAGCTGATTGATGTTTCTCTCTCATTGATGTTTCTAACTTTCTATTCCTCTCCCTTCCTCTCTGTAAAAAATAAAATATCACAGCTGGGGGGAAAAATAATATCACAGCTGCCCCTGACCGGTTTGGCTCAGTGGATAGAGCATCGGCCTACGGAATCAAGGGTCCCAGGTTTGATTCTGGTCAAGGGCATGTACCTTGGTTGTGGGCACATCCCCAGTGGGGGGTGTGCAGGAGGCAGCTGATCGATGTTTCTCTCTCATTGATGTTTCTAACTCTCTGTCTCTCTCCCTTCCTCTCTGGAAAAACAACAACAACAACAATAAAATATATCACAGCTGTTCAAATAGCTTTTAACCCTATGCTGGTCAAACACTGTCAGAGGCAGAGAGAGAAGCAGAGGTAAAGTGGCTCCTCGCCCTCTCTGGGCACCCAAAACACCGCTGTCTCTACCCTGGACTCCAGCAGGCGTTCTATTTGTCTTGCATTAGATACGGCCCTACATGGGCTGTCTCCCCAGCCTGGTGCATAGTGAACGTCACTGAGTCTGGCTCCAGAGTGGCCCACAGTCCCTGTGTGGGGACACGGACTTGTCAGGCAAAGCTCAAGGCAGAGCCAAGGTGACCTCATGGGCTTGAGTCCCTGCCTATGGCTTGGCCCGGCCACCACACTCCTCTGCCCAGTGGGACGAGCCGGGCAGCCGGCGTCACGTGTCTGCCTGTGTGGCGTCCGTCCCCACTAGGACAAACGCTCCCTGAGAGCTGGCATGTGCTCTGCCTCGGTCACTGTGATTCTGCCAGAGCCTCAAATGGTGCCTGGCATGGAACAGTTGCTCAATAAATATTTGGAGGGTGAAATTTAAAAAAGGAAGAGACAGAAATAAAGTGAGAAGAGGCTGAGACGGAAGCCGGGAGAAGAAAACGCTCTCGGCAGCCAGGAAGGGACAGAGCAGAAGATGGAAACAGTGAAACACGGTCTCCCCGAGATACCAGAGATGGGTTACAGGCGTGTCTGTGACCACGCGGTAAGGAGGGCCAGACAGCCAGGAGAAGCCATCCGGGGGCGGGAACCATGAGATGTACAGACACCAACACAAAGGCGAGAGAAACAGAGAGAGAGAGAGAGAGAGAGAGGGAGAGAGAGAGAGAGGAGAGAGAGAGAGAGACCAAGACAGAACAGAGAGCAGACAGACATGGGGAAAGGAGACAGCTGCAAAGGAAAGATGACAGAAACCTAGGCTGAAAATGCATTACCCAGAGCAGAGAGACAAAGACTGATGACGCGTGGGAAAAGACAGGAAGGGGTTAGAGACGGAGAAATGCAAAGGGACAGAGAGGAGAGAGAACAAGAGAGATGAAAGACAGAGATACAGAAAGACAGATACCAAGAGACAGAGAGGCGAGATAAACTGATAGGAGAGAGAGAGACAGAGAGAGCTCGTGAGGAGAGGTAGAGAGGGAGCTGGAGAGATGGAGAGAAGATAGAGAAGTACAAACAGATGGAGAGAGGAACGGAGACAAAGAAAGGGAGACCGGAGAGACAAAGGACCACTGTGACACTGGAGGTTAGCTTCTTTCTCTCCTTTTAAGCCCGGAGCATGTCCAAGTAGCTTAGGGCAGCAATGTGCATCCCTCCTTCACAACACCCCTTTCCCCAGCAATAATAATACGGAAAAGTACCATAAACTGTACAAAATTAGCTCCCATACATTGCCTCAAAGCAGGCATTTTACAAACGAAGAAGCTTAGGCACAGAGAGGGTCAGTAACTGCACCAGGTCACACAGGTGGCCATGGCAGGCCGGGGACCCAGGGCCTCAGGAGCCAGGGCCTCTGCTCCCCTGTGGGGCTGTGGCTCGCGGCAGGGAGCAGTGGCAGTGGCTGTGGGCCTGTGTATAAGTGCTAACGCCTATGCACACCGGGAGCAAAGCTTGCTGGAGCTAAGAGACGTGAGAAACAGAACAACTGAAAATACAATGTGAGCCCCGGCCCGGTGGGTGGGTTGGTGGGTTGGATCGTTGTCCCATGTACTGGAAAGGTTGTAGGTTTGATTCCTGGTCAGGGCACATAAAAGAAAGATGTTTCTTTCTTTTTTTAAAAAAAAATATATTTTATTGATATTTTACAGAGAGGAAGGGAGAGAGATAGAGAGCTAGAAACATCAATGAGAGAGAAACATAGACCAGCTGCCTCTTGCACACCCCCTACCGGAGATGTGCCCACAACCAATGTACATGCCCTTGACCGGAATCGAACCTGGGACCTTTCAGTCCGCAGACCGACGCTCTACCACTGAGCCACACTGGTTTTAGCTCATCGATGTTTCTAACTCTATATCCCTCTCTCTTCCTCTCTGTAAAAATCAATAAAATATCTTTTTTTAAAAGAAAATAAATAAATAAAATGTTTCAGAGAAGAAAAGAGATGTGGTGAGAGTGGCAAAACCTCACTAACAGCTGAGTCTGGGTGATGAGGGTGGGGATTCCTAAGGCCCTCACGTGGCTGCCGCTGCCCATGGAGCTGCACAAAACGGCCCCCCCTGAGCCCCTCACTCAGCCCCTCCTGTGTGCGTGCCCTCGTGTGAGCCTCTCCTGTTCTAACCCAGCGAGTTTCTTTCACTCAGATATATATATATATATATATATATATATATATATATATATATATACACACACATATAATTGATTTCAGAGAAGAAGGGAGAGGGAGAGAGGGATAGAAACATCAATGATGAGAAAGAATCACTGATTGGCTGCCTCCTACATAGTCCCTACTGGGGATCAAGCCTGAAACTCCCAACATGTGCCCTCACCAGAATCAAACCATGACCTCCTGGTTCATAGGTCAATGCTCAACCACTGACCCACACCGGCTGGGCTAACCCAGCGATTTTCAACCTGTGTGCTGCAACAATTTTAAAAACATGCAATACCTGGCTATTTAGTTAGGGCTACTGACCTCTTTCCCTTACATTGTCAAATGCACTAAGCCATCCAATCTGAGTGAATCCAGATTATACCTATATTTTGTGTCAAGTCGACAGGAAATACACTGTGTGTGTGTGTGTGTGTGTGTGTGTGTGTGTGTGTGTGTAATTAGTATATGTGTGCCATGAGATTAAAAAAAAAAAAAAGATTGAGCCGAAACTGGTTTGGCTCAGTGGATAGAGCATCGGTCTGCAGACTGAAAGGTCCCAGGTTCGATTCCTGTCAAGGGCATGTGCCTTGGTTGCGGGCACATCCCCAGTAGGGGCTGTGCAAGAGACAGCTGATTGATGACTCTCATCGATATTTCTTAACTCTCTATCTCTCTCTCTTCCTCTCTGTACAAAATCAATAATATATATATATTTTTAAAAGATTGGAAATGGCTGCTCTAACCAGCTGCTCTTCCCCGGCCTCCCCAGCCCCCAGATCCCATCCTCTAGAGTCCTGCCTCCGTGGCTCTGCATACCCCAGTTTCCCTCTGAAAATGCCCGTCCCTCTTTCTAGCCAAGTCTGGCTCCATCCCCCTTGTCCCGGGGGCTCCCTACACCTCTCCCACCCGGGAGGCCTCTCCCCAGCACTGTCCTTGGTGTCACACTCATTCACCTCTATCGCAAACTACCTCGCGTCACTCGCTACGGCTTTCTGAAGTGCAGGGCCCACTCCCCTTGAGCGTCTTTTTATTTTATATATAAAATAAAATATATATTTAAAAAACATTTTATTAAGGTATTATATGTGTACATAGCTTACCATTGCCCCCCCCCCCACCTCCCATTCATGCCCTCCCTCCCCAGAGTTCTGTGTTCGTTGGTTGTACTTATATTCATGCATACCAGTCCTTCGGTTGATCTCTTATCTCCCCCCAGGTCTCCTTCCCCTCCCCGCTGTCATTTGACAGTCTGCTTGTTTTATGGTGACTATCTCAGGACCACACGAATAGAATCCGCTCCTCCTCTGGTTCACCCCCCCCCCCGGGTCCCACCGCTTCTCCGGGGCACACGGCTCTCCCAGGGCACACGGCCCCCTGGGGCACACGGCCCTGGTCAGCCTCTTAATAACATTTATAACTTGACGCTAATTCTGTATTTATTCGTATTCTGCTTCCCCCACTGAACGAGAGAAGGGTGTCGCTTTTCTCGGGCACCCCTGTATCTTGAGGGCCTAGGAAACCGCTTAGGGCAAGGCCAGGTGCTCGGTCAATATTTATTGAGCGGATGAGTAACTGTGGTTTTCCCAGCGAGACTGCAAGGTCCCAGATGGTGGGGTTTAGTTACTTCCTGGAGAGGGCCGGCACATAGCAATCGTTATTATTCATGGATATTATTGGGGGGCGGGGGGACTTACACTGGGAGGATCAGGGGACCGGGCTGTAGGCCACTCACGTAATCTTGGACTTTGAGTCCTAATATCTCCTCCCTTGGCCTTCTTCACAGGACCTGGGCTTAGATCTCTCTGGGATTCGGTGAGTGAGTGGCCGATGTGTGTAATACTCAGGGCTGTCCCGGGACACCGGTCACGGGTTAGCAGCTATACAGCCATCGGCTCCACCCTCCCCTCCCAAGTTCATGACTTGGGCAATCCTGAACCAGCACCCGGGTGCTCCTTAAATTCAACATGGAGTCCTTGCTTTCTCCTGTGCAAATCCGCCTTTCCTGTGTGCGCCTAAAGGCCGTCCGCGTGTGCTCCCAGGCCGGAAGCCTCCTTCCTTTCACCCTCTCAGCTGATGAGTCAAAAATCTTGCTAATTTTACTTCCTGAGTTACTGCTGAATCCGCACTCCCTTTCCCCGCTCCTTCCCATCACTGTCTTTCTTGGCCCAACGTTGCCTGGATTTCTGAAGAGGCCTCCTAACTGGCCTCTGGGCCTCTGCTCCGGCCCCCTCGGTCCCCTCTCCACCCAGCCGTCAGAGCGAGCCTTTGGACACCAATCCTGCTTAAAACCTGTAAGCACCGCCGAAACCGGTTTGGCTCAGTGGTAGAACGTCGTTCTGCGGACTGAAAGGTCCCGGGTTCGATTCTGGTCAAGGGCATGTCCCTTGGTTGCGGGCACATCCCCAGTAAGGGGGTGTGCAAGAGGCAGCTGATTGATGATTCTCTCTCATCGATGTTTCTAACTCTCTATCCTTCTCTCTTCCTCTCTGTAAAAAAATCAATAAAATATACTAAAAACAAAACAGAACTGTTAAGTGCTCACCTGTGCCCTTTGGATGGATGGACTCCAATCACCTTATTATCGTCTACCAGGAATTACATCATCCGGCCCCAACCCAACCCTGCCACAGCTCCTCAGCCCCCAACTTCACACCCCAGTCACTTCTGTCACTCCCCCAAATGTACCTTTGCATTCACTCTGTAAACACCTCCCCTCCCAGCCCTCTACAGATCTCAGCTTAGAAGCTATTTTTCCAGGATGCCTTGCTGACTACATTTCCTGGTGTAACCCCAACAAACCCGTGTTCCACTCCTCACAGCCCTTTTTCATTCTAACTGCCTGGCTCCTTCTCCTCCACCCATCAACCTACCTCCCACCCCACCCCACCCCACACACCCTGTACTTGAGTTCCCCAAGGGCTAGGTGAACTTTACCTCGTTCACTTTCTCAACAAAAGCACAGGTTTTGGCACACAGCAGGCACCTAGCAAATACTAACTGGATGAATGACATTACACTAAAACTTCTTTTTAAAAAAATATATATTTTATTGGTTTTTTACAGAGAGGAAGAGAGAGGAATGTTAGAAACACCAATGAGAGAGAATCATCGATCAGCTGCCTCCTACACACCCCCTACTGGGGATGTGCCCGCAACCAAGGTACATGCCCTTGACCAGAATCGAAGCTGGGACCTTTCAGTCCGCAGACCGACCCTCTATCCACTGAGCCAAACCAGTTTCAGCTAAAACTTCTTTTTAATTTATTTCAGAGAGGAAGAGAAAGGGAAAGATAGAAACATTAATGACGAGAGACAATCATTGATCAGCCTGCCTCCTGCACATCCCACACTGGGGATCGAGCCCACAACCCAGGCATGTGCCCTGACTGGGAATCGAACCTGGGACCCTTCAACCTGCAGGCTGACGCTCTGTCCACTGAGCCAAACCAGTTAGGTCCACACTAAACCTTCTGGGTGAAAATCTCAGCCCCATCACATGCTAGCTTTGGACTTGAACAAGTCTCTTAACCTCTGCCTCCTTCCCTCACCTGTAAACTGGGGCGATACTAGTACATTTTGGTGGTGTTGAGGAGTCAAGCACTTAGGAGAGCACTTGCACGTATTGGCTATCGTTAATTCTTTTTCTTTTTTTTTTTGACACAACCCTTTCCTAGATTTCAGCCCATCCACTGGGGAGGCCCGAGCATACAGGTGCATCTGCTCCGGCTGCAGAACTGTCACACCTAAGACCCTGCCCTGCACACGGAGGTCGGCTCAGCCGCCGCCGGTGCCCACCCGGAGCTCACGGTGTCGCCGGCGCCGCGGCCCTTTTAAGGCCCGGAGGCGCTCGGGGCGGAGGCCCCGCCCCCGCGTGAGGTCAGCGCGCACGCTGCGTGTGACGCGCTGGTTGCCGCAGAGACGCCCCGCCCCCGCGCGGCGCTGCGGAACCGGAGCTCCGGGCGGCGTCGGCGGCGGCGGCGCGGGAGGCGGCGAGGCCGGGGCAGGCGCGGGAGCCGGCGCAGCGTCCGCGGCGAGAGCGGCGGCGGCGGGGACGGAACAGACCAAGACGAAGGCGCACAGGCAGCCGGGCCGGGCGGGGCCACGGGGAGAGCGGCCGCCGGGAAGCGGGCGGGAAGCCGGGCGGGCAGCGGGCAGCCGCCGCCGCCGCCGAGCCGCGAAGCGACATGGTGCTGCTCAAGGAGTAGTGAGTGTCCGGCGATCGTGCGGAAGCCGGGGGAAGGCAGCGCCGGGGGTGGCGGCCGCGGAGGGAGGCGGCCGGCGGAGGGGATGCAGAGGCCCGCCCGGGCCCGGGGGATGGCGAGCCCGGGCTGAAGGGGCGGCCCGGCGTGGGGCCGAGGGGACGGGGAGGGCCGGGCCGGGCCGGGCCTGAGGTGGGGCCGGTGGGAACTGGGAGGGACGGACACAGCACCTGAGGAGGGGCCCCGGGGGCAGCGATGGCCGAGTAGGCCCGAGGAGAGGCCGGGGGGACAATGAGGACCCGACCGGGCCTGAGGAGGGGTCAAGGGGACAGGGGGAGCTGGCCAGGACACGAGGGCCCGAGCGGATGGAGGGCACTGGGTGCTCCGTGGGATGGTTCCCCCGAGGGGGCTGAGGGCCGAGGGCCCGGCCAGGTAGGTCTGCAGGAGTGGCTGAGGGGACCTGCGGAGCGGGGAGAGGGAGGAACAGTTAGACAAGGGCAGGCAGGGGCGGCGAGCCAGCCAGGGGTGGGGGGGTGGGGGTTGGGGAGATGCTCAATCCTGGGGGGGTCTCCGGAGATCAGACAAGACAGGTCAGGAATGGAGTTGAGACGATGGGGAGGAGTGCCCAGGGGGGACCTGGAGAAGGAGGGACCGCCTTTAGCATCAGGGGAAAGATTGTAATAAAGTGGGTAAAGTCAAAAGGACTAGGGAGTCAGGGCCAGGTGTGGGTGACAGGAAGGGTCACCCTCAGGTGGGTATGTGACATGGTGCCCAGCTGGTAGGTACAGAAGAAGAGGGGTTGGGGGGGAGGGATGGGAGGGGACTTGGGACTCTGGGACACTTGGATAAGGAGCCCAGAAAATCCTGGGCAGGGGCTGGCACGATCTGCAGGGAGTGACGGGGAGGGCTAGGATGTTGCCAGGCTAGAGAACAGTTTGGAAAAGAGCGTCTGTACATACACATAAGAATCACCGGAGTGTGGGTGGGACATGGGCGGCCGATCGCTACGGGATCCTCAGTCTCGGTGCAGAGAGATGGATGGGGACGCTGCTTTGAGGAGTTGGAGAGGTCGCCAATAAGGCCATTCGTCAGAAGAAGACGGTGAAGGGGGAGGGAGCTCTGGAGTAGTGTGACTGGGGGGTGGGAGCTAGTGACTTGTGGGAGGAGTTGCGGGGTGATGGGCTTGCGCCTCAAGTCCAGGGGATTGGATGGCAGGCGGGGATGTTTGCATCGCTAAATTTTTCAAATGCGACATGACCTGATCTGAAGCTCACGGTTCCAAGGAAACATCTCAGGACTCCCCCAAAAAAGAGGAAAGGTTGAATTGGAAGTGAGAGGTGTCCAGGTAGAGAGCAACTGGTGGAACTCACTAGGTGTGGTGAAGGGCTGTTTCCGTGGTGTCTGTGAAGGCGCTTGGTCCCATCTGACTGCTCTTGGGAGGTGTTGAGGGCACAGTAGTGAGCTTCGGATAACAAAGGGAGCAGAAACTCGTGGCATCCCAGCTAAGGAGCATTATTTTGAAGCCCTCTGCCTTACTTTCTTGATATCCAGTCTGATGTTGACTCAGCCGGAGCTTTATGGGGTGAGGAGGAAGAACCTTGGGATGTCAACAGGAAGAGAGCACGGTGCGCTTCGGAATCTAATGTTGACTGTCCAGAAAACAGGCTTTTCCCATTTTCCTGCTCCTTTTTTCTATTCCCAGATGAATCTGAGAATCTAGAAACCTGTAGTTTGGTGAAGAAGGTCAGGCAGGGAAAGGGCTCTTCAAAAGAGGTCTGAGTGAGTTTCAAAGAGAGGTCCTCCCTTCCCATTCTTTGTTCTCCTCCCCTCGGATCCTGTTAGGGAACGGTCCACGGTGCGGGGATGCAGCGCCTACCTGGCACGTGTGTTTCCTGCCTGTCTGGCTTGTGCCCTGTGTGTGCTCAGGCATCTGTGACAGTCCGGTCCTGGGCAGGGGACACGGAGAGGGGCATCGAGAAACTCGGCTGAGGCTGCAGCACTGCAGCTCTGGGAAGGGTATGAGTGAAGGTCACACCGAAGCGAGCACAGCTCGCCTCAGCCCAGCACGGCCTCTGTGGCCCTGTCATCGGGAGTTGCGCCCCGTTGCTGCTGGGTGGTTTTGCTCCCAGGGAGCCTAGGAGAAACGTCTGGGTGTGCAGCTGTAATGTCAGCAGCCTCGGAGCATCCTGTCAGGAGCTGGCATCAGATGCCCTTCTCTTTGTGGGGGGAGGAGGGCGTGTAGACGTGGTGCCCATCCAGGGTCTGAAGGTTGTCCCTGTTGATTTTTCTGATACTTCCTCTGACAAGGTTCTTCTTGATTTGATTTCTGCAAATTCTTGGATGTGATTTTTCATGCCGTTCTTAAAGATAAAAGGCTGATTGTCTTCTAGGAAGTTTCTACCGAGGGTGCTGAAATTGTGGCTTCCAAGTTGGAAATATTTTTCTGCATTGTCAGCTTTTTCTAATGGGAGGAGAACATTAGCAGCAGCCTCCAATAACCTGCAGGATTTACATTGTTTGAGTCATTCTGGAGGAGGGGAGTTAGCAGGCAGTAAAGACTTGGAGCCCATTTTTGTTTTTGTTTTGTTTTGTTTTGTTTTGTTTGTTTTTTTTAAGCTCATTTTGTTTTTCCTGCTACTTTTCTGCCTGGTGTTTTGCCCTTAGTGTGATATTGTTCTCAGACCCCTCTGTGTGTTTCTTGCTACCTGGCAGATCTTTGTGGAAATAAAAAATAGTAAGCAGACTACTAGGATTCTGGAGCAAGAATCCTGATTGGTGAAACCACTGCATAGGACAGAGGGCACAGCAGCTCCTGCTTCAGCAAGCGTCCAAGATACAAGAGGATCCAGGGGGTACCAGCTAGGGTCTGGGAACTGACATCTCAGCTTGGAAGCTGACTGGTCTATATGAATACAACTAAGCATTTTTGTGTCAGCCCTCTGACCTCACAGCTTTGAACTAAGGGTTGGCTGTTGCTCTGCCTGACAGTACAAGCCATCCGGGGGAGTGTTGCTAAGCGTCATACCGATGTGGAGTTCCGACCAGTGTGGGGACTTTGCTGGTCACAGCTGCTCAGTCAGATTTTTGGTGGTACCTCCAACGATTGGTGGTCACTGAAATGGAGGAGGAAAAGACAGTGATCAGTTGGGGTGCCTTTGGATAGCTTCTGGAAGCCAGGACGCAAGTTGGGTGTCCTCTCTTGGTGGCTTTGTGGTTGTAGCTCGTATTGTCATATCCTGTCCCAGAGCAGAGGTGGCTGGAGCATGCTCTTAGAGTGACTGAGCCTCCAAGAAGCGTGGCCCCTTCCCAGCCTTTCACCTTGAGGGGTGGGTCCACAGATGTGAAAATCCCCAGGCCTGATTCTTTGGGTCTGAATCCTCATCTTGGCTTCACAGTTTGCAGGGGTGGGTCCTCCTATGTTAGCCTCTCTCGTTGGCAAGTTTTGTCGGGGAGCTGAGTGGAGGAGAGGGAGAAGACCTTTCTGAATGTGAATCAGAAGGCTTCCTGGGAAGTCGCTGATGGGGGACAGATTTACACTGAGTCACAGGCCCTAAATGGGATACCGGAGGGCACAGAGCGTCCTATCCTCAGGGCCCTTGGGGCCGTTCTCGGCTGGGTTTCTGACAGTGCGTGTAATGTCATGTGCAACAAAATGTTTAATACTATTCTAAAGTGATGCTTCCAGAGCCGTGGGCAGGTTTTAGAGCCTGAACTTGTTTTCCCTCTCTTGCAGTCGAGTCGTCCTGCCTGTATCTGTAGAGGAGGTAAGTCATTCATTTTTTCCATAGTTGCTCCAAGTGGCCCAAACTCTTTGTGTGTTTTTCATGTTTGTTCTAACAGAGATAGATAATCAGTACTTGCTGTGAATTTTCCTGGTGCTACTTTCAACAGAAGGAAAGCACTTATTATTTTTAATTTAACTTTTTTTTTTTGAGGATAAGAAAGGAAGTTGTTGGTTTTTTCCCAATACAGTTTACATTCAATATTATTTTACATAATGGTTAAACAGTTATATACTTTAAAAGTGTTCCCTGTCTTAGCTGGTCGCTCAATGGTTAGAGCATAGGCCTGCACACCAAAGGGCTGCAGGTTCAATTCCCAGCCCTGGCTGGGGCACATTCGAAAGGCAACCAATAGATGAGTATCTCTCTTCCTCTCCATCTCCCTCTCCCTCTCCCTCTCTCTCCTTCCTTCTGTCTCTCCCTCTCTCCCCGCTCCCTTACTCCCTTCCACTTAAAAAAAAAAAATCAATGGGAAAAATATCCTTGGGTGAGGATTAACACAAATTAAAAATAAAATAAATAAAAATGTTCCCTCCAGTACTTCAGTACCCACCTGGTACATACATAGTACAATATTGACTATTCCCTGTGTTCTCCTCATATGCCTGCAACTGTTCTGCAACTACCAATTTGTACTTCGTAATCCCTCCACCTTTTCACCCAGTCCCCCAACCCTCCCCTCTGGCAGTCATCAGTCTCTTCTCCGTATCTAAGAGTCTGTTTCAGTTCTGTTTGTTCATTTATCTTGTTCTTTAGAGTCCAGGTGAAGTGACATCATATGGTATTTATCTTTCTCTGACTGATTTATTTCACTTAGCATAATATTCCCTAGGTCCATCCATGTTGTTGCAAATGGTAAGATTTCATTCTTTTTTATGGCTAAGTAATATTTCCATTGTGTGTGTATATGTACTACAACTTTTTAATCCACTCTCCTATTGATAGGCACTTGGGTTGCTTCCAAATCTTGGTTATTATAAATAACACTGCAGCCGAAATCAGTTTGGCTCAGTGGATAGAGCGTCAGTCTGCGGACTGAAGGGTCCCGGGTTCAATTCCGGTCAAGGGAATGTACCTTGGTTATGGGCACATCCCCGGTGGGAGGTGTGCAGGAGGCAGCTGGTCCATGCTTCTCTTTCATCGATGTTTCTAGCGCTCTATCCCTCTCCCTTCCTCTCTGTAAAAAATCAATAAAATATATTTTTTTAAAATAAATAACAATGTAGTGAAAATAAGGATGCATATATTCTGTCAATTTAGTATTTTAGGTTTCTTCAGGTATATATATCCACAAGTGAAATCTCTGGGTCATAAGGCAGTTCCATTTTTAATTTTTTGAGGGCCCTCCATGCTATTTTTCATAGTTGCTGCTCCAATCTGCAGTCACGCCAACAGAGAAGGCACTTGCTTTGTATTCCTGGGCAACTAAGTACAAGTTATTGGCATGCTAGTTAACTGAATAGAGACTGAGTCAGCCTCCTTTGCCTGATGGGACTGTGCCTATAACACACGTTATTGAGGGGATTGAGTGTGTGCATTCTGGGACTCCATGATTTGACTGGGAAGTGTGCATAGCTCTCTCTGATTGTGCAACAAACCAGCAGGACAAGAAATCTTTGTGGCCCTCCCAAGCTATACTCTAGGTGATTGCTGGAAAGACCAAAGCCCAGAACCCTCCTTTTACGGAGGGCAGGGAATAGCAAATGGGTTTGGCTTGCTCTTTATCCTTTTATGGTTCTTGGGCCTGTCGTCTCTGTCTATGAGGATCTGGCAGGATTTGCCACAAGAAAGTTTACAGGCCATGCTGACTCAGAGTTAGTCTCCTGGACAGCAGAGAACTGTCACCGTGCCTCCCTTGTCCCACCCTTTCCCTGAAAGAACTTCCTCCACTTCCCTCTCCTGGCACAGCCTTCTTTTTTGCTTCCTTCTGAATCCACAGCCCTCTATCCACCCCCACTTCCAGTTAAGCTTAAGTTTGGGTGAAATTTTTCAGCCAACATAATGCCCCTCAGTCATTCTCTCTCCTGCAGAGTCAGCATGAAACTCCTGTGATAACTTCCTGTCTACTCCAGATATGAAATGGACCTTTGAAAAGTCAAATCAGCACACATTAGATGAGACAAATAACCAAGCTTCTTGACCCTCCAAAAGCGGAGGGCAGATGTTAGCCTCTTAGAGGGTTGTCCCCAGTGGTAGGCTGATAAAGGTTATAGAGACCTAGGAGGGGAGCCAGAGGCGGCCTCCAACGTGATCTGGGAGCTGTGTGAAAGAAGAGAAACGAGACTAAGGGAGCTGGGAGAGGGAATGGTTGGATAGACGCTGCTCTCCCTGGAGGCGCCTGAGATGTACCTACGGCCTGGGAACCACGTGCTTGGTGTGACAGGCATTGGCATGGAGGACCCTGTTAATCCACTTCCTGTGGGGGCTGTGCTGCTTTTGTGAAGTTTTCCCAACCAGGAAGCCAAGCAGGAAGGCCTAGCACATCTCTTGCCCAAAAACTCAGCTCTTGAGGGTTTGATGATTTCCTTTCTACTATACAGCCAGTCAAGAAGATGTCCCAGGAATTTGGGAGTACCTCAGTGTGGCATTCAGGGGTGAAATGAATCTTCTTACAGAAAGTTTATGGATGGAACGAAGGGTGGGAATGTCTGAGAGTGTGGCAGACCAGGAGGGCTAGCACCTGTCTGCGGCACTTCCCGGCTGCTCTGTAGGGAGGCTGGAGGGGCCAGAGCACTGATGCTTATAGCAGGCCAAGGAGGGAAAGGGGAACTCCAAGAGCGTCTGGGATTAGAGGTTTTAGCTTGTGGTGGCTTTTTTGAAGCATTGAGGAAGCAAAGGGGCAAGTGAACAGAGCTGAAAATCTAAGCAGCAGCTGGGGCAGTAAGGATTCATCTGTTTGCCTGATGATGGCCAACCTGTTCTCAGCTAGAAACTGCTGCTGAGAAAGCAGTGCTCAGCCTGGGTTCGAAGCAGGAGCTGCTTTCTTGATGGCTTGAATCTTAGTTCCAAAAGACAGAAAATCTTGAATTCGAGGCCATATAGGAAACAAGTAATGATCAACCTTCTCAGAGTCTTAATAACTCCATCCTGACATGGTTTCCATGGGAGCAGCCCAGTCTTGTGTAACTGATAGATTCACTTCCCCATTGGAGACCATGATTTTAGGTCCTCAGAGCTTTCTGATTTGGGGGGGAAAGAGAAGAAAGAGAAGAGAAGGCCATGTCTTTATAACCATTCTGATGATACAAATCAATATTTTGGGTTTTAATTAGCTTCTGGCTGGCCAGACACTTTGGCCTAACACTGCACAGGGTTTCTGGGCATTCAGCAGCAGAGCAAGAAAACTTTGGCCGTTCGATATGGGTGTGTCCACCCGTGGTTCCTGGCTCAGGGCTGCCCACCCTCTACTGTGGGTAGGGCTGTTTTATCTTGTTTCCAGGGATGCATGGCACTATTCCCCTATGGTCACTGTCCTGACAGGGCCGAGTGGGTGGGACCAACAGCTGTGTCCATTTGTTTAATGTCAGTGTCTTAGGCCCACCCACAGCGTCTTCCTGGGTTTCTACGCCCAGATTGCCAAAGTGGTGGAGTCTCTTGTTTTTCTTAGCGGAGTATCTTAGTTCTTTGGGACAAGAGGATAAATATCAAGGGCAGAGAGCAGCCTGAGGCAGCCGGAATCCCAGTCTCCTCAACTCTTTTTCTGATGGAATGGTCTCACCCCTGCTCCCACCTTCACCCCACTTGAGTCTGGCTGCTTTCTGCTTTCCCAGGGTGCGGAGCCACTGTGCCAGAGGGAACCCTGGGACCTAGAAGGTGTCCCTCAATTGTGGTTTGTGGAGGCCAGTTTAACCTACCCCTTTGGATTAGCAAAACTGCCTTCACTTGTCTTACTGAGATTAAAGGATCAGAATATCAAGGGCGATTAAAGGCGGAAGGTGCCAGTCCAACAGACTGATCCTCTCAGAGCCAGCCCTCTGATTTCTGCCTCTGAGGAGGAACCAACGACAGGGATTAGCCTCTGCTTGGAGCCCCTCTCCGGGCAGCGGCACCGGCCAGCAACGCCGGCCCCACCACCAGGCCTTTTCCCTAGCCTGCCCTTTCGGATTGCTGAGTCAGTGGTTAGATGTTCTTATGACTCTTCTCTGAAGCAGAATTGCTGCTCCTTGTTAGGAACCCCTGGCTCAGCCAAACCTTGACCCACTTGATAGAGGTTTTCATGTGTGCCTCAGCTAGGGGGTGGCCTTGGAAACGCACAGGGACAGCTTGGGGTTCCGTGGGGACATTGAAGCAACAGTGATGTTGCTCTGGATTAGCAAGGTCAGAGGCCTGGCTGTCACCCCAGTGCTCCTCTTTATGGGATTAACTGAGTCTTGGTTGCTTGCCTGGGCTTTTCCTTGGCATTTTGTGCTGGTTTTGGCTTTGGAAGTTAGGGCTCTTTCAGCTCTGTGAGGAACAGTAAATTGTCCTGGTCTGCTGCTTCACCCTCAGGACTTCGCCCAAAAATTTCCCTGTGGTGCTTAGGAAGCTTCCTGGTCAAACAAGCATCCAAGTTTGAGGTGAATCAGCCCTGGGAGCTGCCTCTGCTCCTTGCTCTTGCAGGCACTGGTTTAAATGACAGCTGCCCAGAGACACAGCCTCTCTGTTTTAATCTCAAAGGGAGAAAAATGCTCTCATCTTTCACTCCTGGGAGTACCAGTAGTTTGGGAAAGGGGCATGCTGGGTGGGGAAAACCTTTATCTACCTCCACAACATGTTGGGTAATCAAATGCTTTTTCCTCACATTTGTGCCTGGTTGGCACTGGCAATGACAGGTAAGATGCATCTGTGGTATAGGAGTAACTTTCCGTCATTAAATACTCCTGTTCATTCTCTTTTCACCTTATTTTTTCATCTGGACAGCTTCCTTCAGGTCAGTGGCCCTAACACTGAATGTCCCTGAGAGGGTCAGAGGAGGCCAGTGATCTTGACTGGTGACTTGATAGGGTGGCATGTGACCCAAATAAAGGAAAACTAGGCTTTTGCCATCTAGTAAGTGCCAACACAGAAGGTGTACCCAGCCAGCACAGACCGTGGGGTAGGAATCTGTGCTATCTAATATGGGAAACACTTTGCTTCAGCCCCATCAGGAATCTGGAATGTATCTGGAGGTCTGGTTGCCTGTAAGGCTGTTTTCCGAGCTTCTTGGTGGGGGTGGGGGAGGGTGGTAAGGGGAGCCATTGGAGAAAGAAGTCATGTATTAGGATCTGTTTAAATGAATGGAATAAATAGACTTCTAGCAACTACCCCAGATCTTGTTTTAAGGGCTTAATAGCAAGACAAAAGCTACCTTGCATTCCGTCTTCTGTTTTCTGGATGGTGGTGTGAAAATAGGAAGGATAAAGTTAAACACATCTGATGGCTAAAGAGAGGCCATGGAGCAGGGTTGTCAGTTGTTTTGGGTGAATTTGGGCAAGACCCTGTGTGAAACTTCAGAATGAGTTCTTAAGTTAGGGGAATCCCAAAGTGAAATAATTGCACAATTACTGGCAACTGGACTATTGTAACTGCTTAGAAGGTTCTGCATTGACAACTCCCGTCTCTCTGTTCCTTTAGTATCAAGTAGGACAGCTGTATTCTGTGGCTGAAGCTAGCAAAAATGAAACAGGTGGTGGAGAAGGCGTGGAGGTCCTGGTGAATGAACCATATGAGAAGGACGGTGAGAAAGGCCAGTTCACACACAAGATCTACCACTTACAGAGGTATGTGGCTGTGCAGCAGAGCCTAAAGATGCCCTGGTTTTGAAGTGGAGATAATGGATAATTGGGGGTTTCTAGGTCATTAGCTGGTTGCTTCACCTGAGAGTGGGTGTAGGTGGTAGTACTTCTTTGTTTACTTAAATGTTTTGGGGTTGTTTTTTTGTTTATCTTATTTTATTTTTAAATAAAAGTAATTCTTGCCCTAGCTGGTTTGGCTCAGTGGACAGAACGTCAGCCTGTGGACTGAAGGGTCCTGGGTTCAAATCCAGTCAAGGGCACATGCCTGGGTTGTGGGCTCAGTCCCCAGTAGGGGGCCTGCCGGAGGCAGCCAATCAATGAGTCTCTCTCATCATTGATGTTTCTATCTCTCTCTCCCTCTCCCTCTCTGAAATCAATTAAAAAAATATTTTTTAAATAAAATAAAAGTACTAATTGTTTTATTAGGCTCCCCATCCCCAGAAGTGATAGGGTGATAGTGTTTAGTTTCTTGTGGGCCCTTCTCACAGTAATATTCACTATCTGTGAGTATAGGTGTGTGTGTAAATGGATGTTCATTTCCTTTATTGTTATCTTAACATAGCTGGGGTCATACTATATACACTTGACTTTGCTCTTTTGTTAGTTATCATATCATAGCTTTCTTTCACTGTCAGCATATTTGGCTTCATTCTTTTGAAGTACACGTAGTATTATTTTGTACAGATGTGCTGTAAGTTTTTCAACCTTTCCCCTCTTGATGTATGTTTATAGTCATTTCCAGATGTTTACATACAGTGCTCCAGTAAGACAGTTGTGCAAAGCTTTTGATGTACTTGTGTGTGTAAATCTATGGTAAATGTTCCTTCCTAAAAGTGGGATGGTTGGGTCAGGTAGTATTTTAAATACTGATATTGTGAAATCAGCCACCAGAAAAATGTTGGTGCCTCTCTTTGGATCATAGACATAAATATTTAAATATCTGAACTGATTTGTGTACTAAAATCCATAGCAAACCACACAAATTTGCCGAATCCCTGACCAAAATAGTAATACAGGATGTGGCAAAGTAGTTGTGAGTACACAAAGCACAGAGTTTATTCTTTTTTAAAAATATATGTTTTATTGATTTTAAAGAGAGGGAGAGAGAATAAGAAACATCAAAGAGCTGCCTCCTGAATGCCTCCTACTGGGAATCGAGGCTGAAACCCCAGGCGTGTGCCCTGACTGTAATTGAACCAGCAATCTCTCCGTGTATGGGATAACGCTCAACAAACTGAGCCACACTGGCCAGGGCCACAGACTTCATTCTTATATTATTATTTTTTAAATAAATTTTTATTGATTTCAGAGATGAAGGGAAAGGGAGAGAGAGGTAGAAACATCCATGATGAGAGAGAATCATTAATTGGCTGCCTTCTGCATACCCCACACTGGGGATCAAGCCCGCAACTCAGGCATGTGACCTTAACCAGATTCAAACCTGGGACCCTTTGGTCCACAGGCCAATGCTCTATCCACTGAGCCAAACCAGCTAGTTTTTTTTAATTATTATTAATAATTATATTATTTTCCATGCAAAACCTACTTTTGCCACGCCCTATATTTCAGCAAACTCTGAGCCAACCCAAAAGGTGTTGAAAATAATAGTAAAGCCAAAACCGGTTTGGCTCAGTGGATAGAGCGTTGGCCTGCGGACCGAAAGGTCCCGGGTTCGATTCCAGTCAAGGGCATGTACCTTGGTTGTCAGCACATCCCCAGTAGGGGGTGTGCAGGAAGTGGCTGATCGATGATTCTCTCTCATCGATGTTTCTAACTCTCTATTCCTCTCTCTTCCTCTCTGTAAAAAATCAATAAAATATATTTAAAAAAAATTTTTTTAATTATTAAAAAAAGAAAATAATAGTAAACATGTACCAGCTTGAATGGAAGGTGAACCAAGCAAGTTTTAGAAACTATCTAGAACTAGAAAAAAATAAACCTGAGTATTTTTTTTAAATTGTGGTAAAAATTACCACATAACAAAAAATTAAACATCTTTATCATATTTTACGTGTACAGTTCAGTGGCATTACGTATATCTTACATTGCTGTGCAACTCACATCTGAATCTTAATTTATGGTCACCGGACTGAACTACACCCAGGTTCATCTTCATTGGTAAAATCCTGATGGAATGCAGTCTGCCGCGCTAGAGATGTGGAAGTGCTAGCCCTGAGGGTCTAGGGTTTTGTGAGTGTGGGAGCCAGGAGGAAGCCACACTGTGAGGCGGGGGGAATCTCACCGTGTCCCCAAAGCCAGTGTGCTTTTTCCTCCATGCCTCCTCTTCATCTCCTCCTTCCCTACTCTGAGTTGACTGTCAACTAGTCCTTACTGAGCCATTTGTAGTTAATTAAAATAAGGCTCAAAATGTATGTCAACTATAGTTGAGGGGGAAAAAAAATTTTTTTTAATTTAAGGCTCAAGATATGCCATCTCTGTAGTTGCGTTTGTATTTTTCAAAGATGATTTTGAAAAGATTTTGAAAAGAAATAGTGAGGTTGATAGAAGGGGCCAGTTGGTTCCGCAGCTCATTTGGTCCAACCGAAGTTGCGGAAAGGAGGTCTATAGGACCTGTCCTACCCTCTTCCTTATAAGGGAGGGTGTAAACTTGGAGCTGCTACCAGTACTCCCTTAACTCCAAACTCACAACTGCAAAAAAAAGTTTTTTAAGTGCTGAGTGTCACAACCACCTCTCCTCATCGGGACCATCTAGTTGCCCCGCAGGTTCAGCACCACCCTCTTCTTCATCCCTTATATCAACTCCTGTTGACTCTGTCTCCTCAGCACCGCCAGCCTAGCCATGTCTTTCCATCATCTTTTGCCTCAATTACACTAGTAGTTCCTAACTGGTCCCCTGGTTTCCACTTCACACAGCTTTGAGTGTTCTTTTTAGAAGACAGATCTGTTGCTCCCAGCTTTAAAAGCTACAGATGGCTTCCCTTTGCCCTCAGGATAAAGTCCATACTCTTTGATGTAACCTACCAGCCTCTGCAGGTTCTCTTGTTCCCCACCTCAGTCCTTACACCAGGTACTCTAACACCCTCTTCTCCAAACTTTTCTTACCTCGCTCCTATCCTTGTGTCTTGCTCAGTCCTTCCTACTCACTCTCTGCTCTGTGTTCATTTAATCCTTCCTCTCCTGGGGAGCCTCCCCATGCGCCATGCTGCCTGCACCATGTTCTCCTGTGCTCTGTCCCCCACAGCCCTGTGCTTACCCATGTGGCACACGGTGTTGTTCCCTGTCTGGTTATCCTCCCCACTGGAATGTCAACTCCTTGAGGGCAGGAGCCAAGTTTGTATGGTGTCTCTGTGCATCCTGGCACCTGGCATATAGAAATACTGATCTGAATGAGCATGGCAGTTAGTGGATGAATCTCAGGGTTGCTCTGAATTCTCTGAGTTAACTCTCTTTGAGGTTAGCTCTCTTTTCTTTGGCCTCAGGCACTAAAGCTGATGCTATTGTTGGAGCCTGCTAAAGCCTGCTTAGAATACAGTAAAAGATTAAGGAAGAGAAATATATATGCCTTAAAAGAGGGGAGGGGCTTACTGAACATGCTTTTCTGTAATCTGGGATAAGGAGAATTAAATAGAAGAAAATATTTTATCCTGTGAGGCATAAGGCTCTGAGGGCTTCCTGGCGTGGAAGAACTGATAATAATAAGATCATTAGATCATCTGGAATCCCATACTGAAGTTAGTCAGTCTGTCTCTCTGGCCCATAAACCTGGTCTGATACACTCTTGGAGGTATGTCATCCATGCCCTGTGGAATATGATGCCCTGGGCCCAGTGAGCTCTGGAAAAAAAGCATACTGATAATGTAATGGCTGATAAGCTGTGGCAGGTAACCCAAGGTCTTACCTCCTGCCCTGTTCCTGGTGGGTGGTGGGGCAAGATGTGGGTGGATGTTAGTAGCTAGCCAAGTTGGGGGTTCAGGCTCTGACAGGTGGCTTCTCACCCATAAGAGTAACCTACTTGTCTCATGGAAAGTTGTCAATTTCCCATTGAGGAGGCTAGGGCTGTGGCCTGAAGAGTGTCTTCTCATTCTCTCCTCCATTTCTTTTCATAATCCCTTTTTCTTACTGTAGCAAAGTGCCCGGGTTTGTTCGAATGCTGGCCCCAGAGGGAGCCCTGAATATACATGAAAAAGCATGGAATGCCTACCCTTATTGCAGAACTGGTGAGTACAGACCTGTAGAAGCTGGGGTTTGGGCCCAAGCCAGAAGCTGTGGTCAGGTAGACCCAGCGGTGGGGATGAATTGGGGTTTTGTGTCCCATGTTCATTTTCTGGATTAAGCCAGTGGAAAGATGAGTTTAGGGATTTCCATCAGACCTGAGACTGGTGGTGTCATTGTTGTCTAGTATAATTTGGCAGCTGCCTGAGTGAAAACCACCACATATCCATGGCCTGAGCTGGCACAGAACCAGCCCTTCTTATTTGGGAATGGTATGATAATTTTGATTGTTTTTACTGATTACAAAAGTACTGTTCTCTGTTTAAATTTTAGAAAATACATAGAAGAAATTAACCACCCATGATTCTCTCTCTCTCTCTTTTTTTTTTAAAACTGGTTTGAGAGAGAGAGAGAGAAACAAACATTAATTTGTTATTTCACTTATTTATGTATTCATTGTTTGATTCTTTTTTATTTTTATTCTTTTTTAATCCTCACCCGAGGAGTGAGAATATTTTTTCCATTGATTTTTAGAGAGAATGGAAGAGAGAGAGAGGAGAGAAAGAAAGAGAAAAACACCAGTATAGGAGAGACACACCAATTGGTTGCCTCCTGCTTGTGTTCCAACTTGGGCCGGGGATTGAACTGCAATCGAGGTATGTACCCTTGACTGGGAATTCAACCTGTGACACTTGGGTCCGTGGGAAGATGCTCTAATCATTCAGCCAAGCCAATGAGGGCATTGGTGATTCTCGTATGTGCCCTAGCAGAGATCAAGCCTGAAACCTTGGTGTGTCAGGATGATGCTCCACCCAGCCGGGGCCCATCCATTATTCTCTTATCCCTACATAGTCACTGTTAAGATTTTAGTATCTTTTTTCCTGGTCCTTTTTTAAAATCTTACATATAATGTCCAGACATGTTTCTTAGACAAATTTTGGATCATATCATATTAACTATTAAATTGCTCATTTTACTCAGTAAATGAAGAATCTTTTTTCTGTCACTATGTAGTTTCCTATTTTTAAAAATTTGTATTGGCTGCATAGTATTCCATTGTATGAATATACTATGATCTTCTTAAAAATTTCTTTATTGATTAAGGTATCACATATTTGCCCTCAACCCCCCACTCCAATCCCCCTCCTCCCCACTCATACCCCCACCCTCCTATTGTCCTTGACCATTAGTTAGGGCGGCTCATATGTGTGCACATAAGTCTTTGGTTGATCTCTCCCTTTAATCCTCACCCTCCCTTTGAGGTCCCACAGTCTGACCCATGGCTCCTTGTCTCTGGGTCTGTTCTTGTTCATCAGTCTATGTTGTTCACCAATACTATGATCTTTTTAAACCATTCCCTTATTGTGAGATCCTGAGAGTTCCAGTTGTAATGTGATATATTTGTGTTTGGCTTGAAAAACAGCATTGAGGTCAGGGAATCTTGAAAGAGGCAACAATCCTAGAAGAGAGGGGTGACTTTCTTGCCTTGGGGAAGGGCCAGGCCTAGACACCAAGAAAATATAGCAAAGGAGCCTTCGCCAGCTTGGTTCAGTGAATAGACCATCAGCCCGAGGACTGAAGGGTCTCAGGTTCAATTCCTGGTCAAGGGCACATACCTTGGTTGCCTGACCCTGTCCAGGCACATGTGGGAGGCAACCAATTGATGTGTCACTCACATCAATGTTTCTCTCTCTCTGTCTCTCCTCCTCCCTTCAACTCTCTCTGAAAACAAATGGAAGAAATATATTTGGGTGAAGATTAACAACAACAAAAAACATAGCAAAGGAAACATTGGTGTTATTGGGGGAAAGTGGAAATATGCCCAATTTTTTACGACAAAATATTTATAATCAGTTATATTTCAAAAATAGCACACGGAATGTGCATGCCAGATTTGGGTGGAAGGGTGGAGGGCAAGGAAGAGGACAGTCACTGTGAAGAACCCTGACTTACATTCAACTAGTATGTTCTGTAGTTAAAGGTAGGAGTGGAATTATTTTCTTACCCTGGGCCAATCTCCTGTCTGGAGTTTCTGGAAAAGAAGGACTTGAGCCTCCACAGAGAACTTTGTATGTTAGACTTTTGGGATTCTCTTTGAGTAGTTCATACTCCTAGCTTTCCAAGATTCCAGAATAGTTCTCTTGGAGAACCCAAGCTAGTACTGATCCATATTTTGGGGTGCTTCTGAGAGGTCCCTAGAACTTGTCTGTGAGTTGTGCGGCCTTCCCCCCAGCCAACCTACATTTGTTTTCACCGGCAGCCCGGCTAAGGTGTCTTTTTGCCAGCCTCTGCTTACATGTACTGTTTCACTTGCTTTATTTGTTGGGACTTGGTACTCCCTAGATTGTATCTGATGAGGATGTTCCACCCATGTGGTCCTTATCCTGTGAACTTGGGAATGATTAAAGTCTAGAGTACAGGGTCCTTACTCTCTCCAATTCTCAAGAACCTTGTAAAAGGAGATTAATAATCATTGATAGGACCTGGAGTGTGTGACACAGAGTTTTTATTGTTGTAGCTGAAAATGCAAATATCATTACTACAGAAGCATTGGGCAAGAAGCTGTTAAATTCTTTGAAAAAAGACACGCACACACTTTCTTTTTAAAAATATATTTTTATTAATTTCAGAGAGGAAGGAAAAGGGAGAAACATCAATGATGGGAGAGAATCATTGATCGGCTGCCTCCTGCACATCCTCCCACTGGGGATTGAGCCTACAACCCAGGCATGTGCCCTAATCAGAAATCAAACCGTGACCTCCTGGTTCATAGGTCAGTGCTCAACCAGCTGGGCCACACACTTTCTTAAAAGACCATGTGCTCTATAGCTGTGTATGTCTGATCTAGGGCCAAAGGTGACTTTTCTTGATGTCTAAGAGAGTTACATTGAGCATACGTCATAAGGACCTTTGCCAACTTGGCATAAAGGAGGCAAACGGATAGCCTAGACTCCTCCATGCCTGGGGCAGGGTTCTGGTACACAGTTTGTGCTGACTGAGAGATGCCACTGCCCTCTGTGTAATTCTAGGGAGTGTGCTGCAGCTGACATGGGCGTTTTTTTTTTAGCTGCCAAATGTCCGTTCACATATTGTCCTGACCTTTGGTCAAAAGAAAAAAAGAGATAAAAGTAATTTCTAAATACTACATGAAGAGAAGGAAGGGATAGAGGGAAGGTTGGTTTCTCCAGTGGATGCTGACCTCACACTCACAGTCACCATCTTACGAAATGAATGTGTTAAATCTTAGATCTGTTCAGTTAGACGCTTGCTCTTTTAAAATAAACAAGGAAGGCTAATCTCCAGTTTCTTCGGGGGTGGAGGGGGTGATGGGAGAAAGACGATTAGTTCAAACATCTAAGTTCGTTCCAAGTAGATTAAAGTGTGAGGTGAGATAGATAAAGAAGCGTGGGATAAATTCCTGAGTGGAACACTCTGGTCATTCCTTATCAGCTGTTTTTATGCTCTTACCTTACTTTTCTCTGTCTCCCCCCTGTTGTTGGTGGGCTCAGATATGAGGAGGGGGTAAGATCGGGTTTGGTCTGTGAATGAAAGTAGGAAGAGGAAAATAAATGTTTCTCTTTCTATCTCTTCCTCTAGCTTAACCCGTCTCTTTCTATCTCTTCCTCTAGCCTTAACCCTTGACTGAATAATCTCACTAAGCCATGGTTTGAAAGCACCTTATTAATCTTACTTAGAGAGCCTGATTTTCTGACTACAAAGGGTTTCTTGGGACTTGTCAGAACTGAGTGGATCTATTTCTCAGGGTCTCAAAAAGGCTAAGGTGTACAGACCTCAGATGCCAATATATTTAGTGTACACACCAAAGTGTACATATTCAGAATGCCAGTATGCAATGAACATGTTCACTTGCTTAAGTGATCGGACTCTATTGTCTGTTCATTAGCATGTTCTGTCCTTACAGAGGCCGAACTAGAAGGAGAAAGTTGCTTGGAGCACATGGAGTCAGAACCGGGTGGTTAGCTGGAAAACCTTTGTGGCTGTGTGATCAAACCAGGCCAGCCTGACACTGCTGTCTCCACTCTCGGGATGGCGCTGCGAGATGTGCCATTGCAGCCTGGGGCTCCTGCCCCCAGGACAGCCCTGGAGAGTTTTTGCCAAACTGGTCTCTTTGGACTTCCTTTGATGGATGATACTCACCATGTCCTTTTTGTTAACACAGTTTTCTCTAAATTCATAACAGCAGTTATTTCAATAGGCCTTTTAGTTATCGTAATCTGGTACTTTCTTCCATTGGATTTAGGGAAATTACTTATTTCCCTAAATCCTGCGTTATTTCTATACAAGATAAATCTTATCCTTTATATTTCAACTTTTCCTCGTCTCAGTCTCACAGGTAACCTTAGTTGCAATTTTGGAGTTGTGAGGTTTGACTGTTAGTCCTATAAATGCCAAACATGGCAGTGTGGCATCCCTCAGAAATTGAGATAACTCTAAATTCAGAGGGTACAGAATGATCCAGGCTGCTGTCAGGAGGAGAGCTGGTCCGTACCCAGTGACATTAGAGCTGCAGTCATTTTCTCTGATAAATAATTGAACCGTGCTTTCCGAGGGGGTCTCATTACAATGAGCAGGAGTATAGAGGGTGAGAGGTTTGGTTACAGTGAGAGGAGGGATGCAGGAGGCAGCTAGATGTGCCTGCCCTAAAGCGCCCTGCTCTGTGCCCCTGCAGTGAGGGGGACCTCTGAGACAGAGCAATGCGTCTCATTGCTTCAGCTCCTGAGAGCCAGGCCCCCTCCTTGCTCAACTAGAGAGAATCTCAAGGAGCCAATAGTGTTGTTCCTTTAATTAAGTCCCAGATTTGGTCTTTTGGGACTTTCATATGATTGAAACTTGAGGGTTGATGCGTTTGAGGTACCAAATGCACTCACTGGGAATTGGAGGGTGATTGTGGATAAGCCCCAGGGAGTGGAGAACTCATTGCTGTTGTGATCTCTGGGGCCAAGGGTCCAATATTCATTTGTCCTCATTAAACTTTTTCTCTCTTCTTTCCATGTCCTTGCCTTGGAACAGTTATTACAGTAAGTATTTTCCAGGGGGGGGGGGGTGGAATTGTAGATGATTTCTAAGAAGAAATAAAAATGTAACTGCACCGGAGGTTACTAGGTATTCCTCTTTCTCTTGGGTGACTTTTAGAGTTGTTGAGGCTTAATCCTTTCAGTCCTAAAAAAGAACCTGTTAATTGGCAAAGAAGCCTCTTTCTCTAAGCTGCCTTGGCATGTGGCTTTGTAAGATGCAGCAGTCAGGACCATGGCATCCTAGCTCTGGCTCTCACCTGTTCAGAAGAAACCAAGGCTCTTCCCTGCTCGCGCCAGGTCTTGCCTCTCGGGTCAGTTCAGCTGACCTGAGCGGGGCTTCCCAGTGGGCACCTATTGGCCCCGGTGAGCACGGCCCGCAGCGTGATTGTGAAGTCAGCAGGGTTTCTCTCCCATGCCCATCCCCTGTGCCATCGCCCCTTCCCCCACCTCTCAGTCTCCTCAGCCAGTGCCTTATCCCTGTCGGTCAACATAGGCAGTTCTTGGGAACCCAATCCCTGCTAAGGAATTAATGGACTACTGTGTTCCTCCTTTGCTTAGTTCTAATTTTGAAAAAGCACTAAGGGAAGAAGATAGTAATTAGCATGAAGAGTTCATTTGCTGAGAAGAGAACTATGGACCTCAGCAAAAGGTTGGCTAGGGGGGAATGGGGTCGTGATGAACATTTCTGGTGGGTTAGGAAGTCTTCCTCTGTTCTTCCCACACTACCAATTATTAGCACCCTGTGCATAAGGTAGTAACCTATAAATTACTACAGACCTTGTTGGCTGTGGTGAGGATTAAGTGAGATAATGCATGCCTAGCATGCTGTGGGCTCCGAGTAAAATTAGCTGTTATTATAAGGCAGAGGTTGGAGTCTTTGATCCAGTAATCTTTAATTTTCAACTCTGAGCCTGGTGACCATGAGGTATTTTCCCCCTTCCAGAATGAGTACATGAAAGAAGACTTTCTGATTAAAATTGAAACCTGGCACAAACCCGATCTTGGCCACCTGGAGAATGTAAGTAGCACTTCCCAAGAGCTCCAACGGCTCCCAAGCTTCAGGGCAGAGTATTGAGACTCTGCCCTGTCGCTTGTCCACCCATGCCATGGGGTCTGCTCCGTGCTTTCCTTTTCCTGGCCTGCTGGGTAACGGCCTCTGCCTAGACCTGTCCTACCGGCATGGGATTGCTCTGATTTGCAAAATATGATCTCTAAGACTCCTTATAGGGCCTTTGTATTGGGATTGATCTAAAATGCAACTTCTTGTACAGGGAAGCTATATTTTTAAAATATCAGGATTATAGCCTCTATAGAGTACAATTTCCCAGTAACTCCTCCAATTTAAAATGTATCTATCCTTTACCCCAGCAATTCTACATCTAGGAATTTATCATATAGTTATGTTAACACATGCGTGAAATAACTTATATTCAGGAAGATTCATTGTAGCATTCTTTGTGTAGTCAAAGATTAAAAACAATACAAGAGGCCACCAGTAGAACACTTACATAAATTCTGGTTCAGCCTTACCGTGGTATATTTTGCAAGCATTCTGAAGAACCAAGAGAGAGAAAAAAGAACCAGTAGGGAAAAATCTTCAAGATATATTGTTCATTGTTTAAGAAAGCAGGATGCAAAACGGTGTGTATTATGTGCTACCATTTGTATTAAAAGAAAGATCTTCACACCTGGATGTTTGTAAGTGCATAGAATCTGGCAGCAGTGGTGTTAATTCTGGAGAGGACTGGGAGATAAAACAAGACAAAGAATTACTCTGTATCATATCTTTTTGTACATTTTGAATTTGTATCATAATTTCATATCATGTATATATACAACCTGTTTGAATTAATTTATTAAAAGCATCCAAATAAACAGTGTATGGCTAAGCAGGCAATATTTCCGCGAGTGTTTTATCGTCTTTACAAAGGGGGAACATGTGGAGATGATATAGGTACTACAGGGAGCCCCGAGAGTATTTTGGCCTGCTGAAGTGGTCCTTAGGCTGAAAAATCAGAGCATTCGTTTTCAAATGTGTGCGCACTTAAAATTCATCTTCCCATTCCTTTGAATAATTTTCTTGGTAATTCTTTACCCATAGAAATCTCACATCTCTAGCTTTGGGAAGAGCTGTTTGTAGGTGTCCCTCTGGGTAAAGGGTGCTTTATAGCTGCTGACAAAAACTACACAGTGGTGCTCCTTGTTCCTGCAGGTGCATAAACTGGAGGCTGAGACATGGAAACATGTGGAAATCGTATATATAGACATTGCAGATCGAAGCCAAGTACTTAGCAAGGTAGGAACTCTTTATAGAGATGTGGGTAGCCTTTGAGATGCAGAAATGACTTCTAAGCGTCAGAGAAATCGGGGAACCAGACCCAACATGGCTAAATGGGAAGTTCTCTCTTGGGTATTACTTGTTTTATTTTTAAAATTAGTATTAAGAATTGCCTTGTCTAGACCTGGGAACACCACCAGGGAAATAGTGGCCCACATGTGTGTGTTCTGTTTGACCTCTGGAAATTATCACTGGACAGTGTAGGTACTACTGGTAGTCCTGAGGTTTATTTGCCCTGCTGAAACGGCATTTAGCCTGAAACTAGTTCTCAAATTTATGTTCCAACCCAGTAATTAAGAAACATTGAGTGCCTGCCTGTTGTGTTTGGAGTATTCTGTTTTGTGTGTTCCATGCAAGGAATGTTCCAGATGTGTGAAAAGACAAGTCCCCTGCCCTCAGCTAGTTGATAGTTGCTTCTCAGAGTAACAAACACGGCAGCAGGTGCCTAGCAAAGGACGGTCCACTGCTTGACCATGCAGGCGGAGAGCGCAGGGACCTGGTCTGCCCTGCTCACTGCTGTGCTCACAGGAGCTATTTGTTCAGGAAAGGAAAGGGTAGTTCTCCCTCATTCAGTACTCTTCCTGCCTGACAGGCCTGATGGAAGCAGGGAACAGGAATTTGAATATTGTTTGCTCTCTGTATCCCAGGAATATATATAGCAAAGTGAATATATCATAAGTGTGCAGCTTGATGGATTTCTCAAAGTGAACATACATACACAAATATTTCTCAAACAAAAACACTAGCAAAGAGTATGACTCTTCAAGTATTTTGTCAACTCTGATTGTTTCATGTGAATGGAGAGAAGCAGAGGTAGGAAGATTTACTTTTTTAAAGCATACATAAATAATCTGCTTAGCTTTGGGAAATATTTTATGACTGTGTGTATGTCTGTGATTTGTTAATGTCATTATTTTTGTTAGGTAGTTGTTATGAGTTTGCTTTACATGAGCCCACAGTCAATGCGGAGGAACAGCCAAAGATTAAGCTTTTTTAAAAAAATATATTTTATTGATTTTTTTACAGAAAGGAAGAGAGAAGGATAGAGAGTTAGAAACATCAATGAGAGAGAAGCATCAATCAGCTGCCTCTTGCACAACCCCTACTGGGGATGTGCCCACAATCAAGGTACATGCCCTTGACCGGAATCGAACCTGGGACTTTCCAGTCCGCAGGCCAACGCTCTATCCACTGAGCCAAACCGGTTTCGGCACCTTCAGATAGTCTTATTCATTGGGTTTTGGGTGGAGTAGCTCAGAAATCTGTATTTTTAAAAAGCTATTCCTGGTAATTTGGATGCTCACCCCAGGTTGAAAATCTGTTGTAGACAGTGGAATACATGCCTGCCCAAACAGTCTGGTGACACTTTGATACGATAGAACTGAACACAAACTTTGGCAGAGAAGGCCACCAAATCATTCCTCTGAGGCAAATGTAACATTGGCATGAAGTGTACTTTGATGGAAAATCTGATCCCTCTCTCCCTCCCTTTATCTTCCTCTCTCCCCTCCCCCCCCCGTCTTTTTCCCCCTCTTTTCTCCATCTCTATTTTCCTCCCTCCCAAACCCCGATTCTACCATTTCTCAGGATTACAAGGCAGAGGAAGACCCAACCAAATTTAAATCTCTGAAAACAGGCCGAGGACCCTTGACCCCCAATTGGAAGGTGCAGTTCACATCCTCACCACCAGGGGGATGGACCCAGTGTGGGTGGGCCTCCCAATGGCTGGGGCTGGGCTAAGGGAGAGCCAGAGGTCAGTCCTGTTAGTTACCTGCCTGCCTGTGGATGTGTTTCTAATACAGCAAGAACTTTTAAGTAAGAAAGACTGCCCATACATGTGTGCATACAAACTGGTTACTGTCAAGTTCAAGTGGTGGGGCCTGCAGAACAAAGTGGAAAACTTTATACATAAGGTAAGTGACCAGGTGAGGCCTTCCCACTTTTATGGGTTGGTGGGGGATGTTTTGCCCAAGGGAAGATCATAGAACCCATGTGACTTGTATCCTAGGGTAGATGGCATTCAAATATTTCAGTTTGATTTCCCAGACCCCCACATATCCTTATACTTAACTGTCTCACAATTTAATGTTGTCCATCCAAAGGTACCACATGTGACAGGGAAGGAAACTGAGGCAAAAAAAAAAAAAGGAAACAGGAAGAGGCTTGCTACAATTGAAATACAAATAAAATTCAGTCTCTGTCTTTTCTTGAAGCCAAAAGGCAAGAGACACTGTGAGCCAAATTCTCCAGTGCCCTGAATTACTGAACTAGGCAAATGTAAAGAGTTTTTATAGCCTTTTTTTTCTGATATGTTAGAGCCTCCCTCTTGCGCTATATTTTATAGCTGCTGTTGGCCAGTTTTAACCTGGCTTTAGTCTTCAGAGACAAGAAGGAAACTTGGCCCAGTTGTTTTGGGGCCTTGGCTTAGCTGTGAGCTCATGGGTTGCTGTCTAGGTAGCATTTTGGGCACAGGGCCCAGCTGTGAGGTAGACACCCATTTTCTCTTGGGGGCCCCCTCCCACTCAAAGCCATACCTATTAGACTTGTGAAAGCAAAAGTCACTGGCCCTATGGGACTGGGGGGCTGATCTAGATAAGCCAGCCAGGCATCACTCCTCCCCCACCTCCCATTCAGGTGTGGGTATTGGCCCAGCCGGGTGGCCCAATGGTAAAGTGTCAACTCTTGAACCAAGAGGTCGCTGGTTCGATTTCTGGTCAAGGGCACATGCCTGGATTGTGGGCTCGATCCCCAGAAGAGGGTATGCCGGAGGCAGCTAATCGATGTTTTTCTCTCCTGCTCCCTCCCCCTCTAAAAATCAATAAAAACATTTTTTAAAAAGAATGGTTAAAAAAACTAAATAAAGTGTGGATATTGTCTCGGAGATTATGAGGAGGGGAGCTACAACAGTGGCCTTCACCTCTTGGGTTCTAATTGGGTTCCCTCCTTTTTATAGCAAGAGAAGCGTCTGTTTACAAACTTCCACAGGCAGCTGTTCTGTTGGCTCGATAAGTGGGTTGACCTGACCATGGACGACATTCGAAGGATGGAAGAAGAGACGAAGAGACAGCTGGATGAGGTAGGTGAATGCCCATAGGAGACTCTGAACTCTCGACTACATGTGAAGGGGACTGTCGTGCTGGAATAGTTCACTGAGGGTTCTAGGAATGTGTCCGTGTCTGCTGTGGGTAAGGCCTAATGCCAGGCATTCTGGGAACTATAAGGAAAACAGCCTGTGCTCTTGAATTTGCACTCTAGTTGAGGTCTTGGCATATCCAGAGAGACAAATATGGCAGGACGTGCTGAATGCCAAACTGTAATACAGTTTCTGCAGTGGTTCTTCAGAGCCAGGTGGGGGAATCGTGCTGGGCTCGAGATGGAGGTGACCCTGGGAGGAGGTGTTATGCCCAGACTTCGTGATCCCCAAGGACCACCAGGGAGCCGAGTCCGATGCCATAAACAAAAGAACCTCTTCCATGCTAGCATGGGCTCCATTCCACTCACGCCAACAGCATGGCGGAAAAGAGAGAGAATATAACATCTCAATGGGTTTTATACAGGGGGGGGGATATGACCCTGATTGGTTGGGTTAGTGCTAGGATCCGGCCACAAAATGGAGGATAGCTCCGCCCTGTCCCACAAGGAGGCAGGGTTCTAGCCTCACCCTTTCAGAGGCAGCTGATTGTGAATACCACACACACCACCCATCGAGGATACAACAGCACACACAGATGTAGCTACTCTGTTAGGGGGTTTTGAGTCTGGAATCTGCCCCATGGGAGCCTGAAGATCTAACTTCTGGAGGTGCTGCCTGCAAGGCTCACTCTGAGGAGCTCATCATACATAACATTAGTGCTCACTGAGTAAGGCACTGTTCTGAGGGCGTTTATGTACACCATCTCCTGTGAGTCTCACAACACCCAAGAGTAGGCCGCTCTGATCCCCACCCTCAGATAAGAAGCCGGAGGCTCTGAGAGTTCAGCTGTGCGCAGGGTCACACAGCCTGCTGGTGATAAGGTCAGCCACCGCTCTCAATCACTCTGCCTCTTCTCCTCCCTCTGAATGCCATTTGGGCCCCTCCTTCTTGCTTGGGGCTAAAAATAAGGGAGAAAGCTCTTTTTCCTAAGATCTTCCATCCATTTCTCTTTTTGCCTCAGGTGGGTTGGCACAGAGCCTGGGTGTCTTGGCAGACATTGCTTTGCATGGCCTTGTCTGGCTCTCCAGCAGGTCTCTGGGTGAGACCCAGGCCTGGGTGCTGTGGTGCCCCATACTGCCTGGCCCAGAAGCCCTTTCTTCCTCTGGAGCCCACAGGGGAGTTGCTCTTAACCCCAAGATGATACTTCCTGGGCTGACTCACGGTTACGTGGTATGCTGAGTTAGTTCCTGTTGAAGGCAGATGTTTCGGTTATTCACTGAGCTACATTTGGCAGGAAGTGGTAGGATTTTGGACACAATTTCTGATTGTTTGGCGAAAGATCTTCAGGAGTGGTAAAAATTTAACATCCAGGGCTCTGGCCATTCTGACTATATAAGAGAGCCTGAGTTTTTTTGTCACCTTAGTCCTAACAACAAGAAAAGAAAAAGTTACTAAATGGATCACAGAGCCTTAGGGGCTTTGATCTGGAGCTTCAGCCACCCGCTGACTAACATATGCCAGCCTAAAGCACACAGGCTCATGTAAGTGTTTGCAGGCTGCCTTTTGCAGTGGGCAGAATTTGAATTCTTAGACCTGGGAGAACTTGCCAGAGGATCTACTACATCTGTCTCCTTCAGATCTGAACTTTGAGAGCCTTCATCATTAGGGAGTTCTTTTTTAACTCCCATCCCTTGTCTTTGCATGTTTCTTCATTCTCTGGAGAGCTGTGCCAAAAGCTTGGATGACCTTTCTCCTCCAGGATGGCTACAAATATAGGAATCCCTGTTTGGAATTGGAATTTTAAAAATAGTTTGCAGAGAAAGAGAAAGCAAAGCCAAATCCATGTTACTGTATAACATATTTCGACCCTATTAGCAACTGTACAACACATTTTGACTCTGTTAGCAACTGTACAATACCTTTTTTTATTTATTTTAAAATATGTATTGATTTTATGAAGGGAAAGGGAGAGACAGAAACAATGAGAAAGAGGAGAGAGAATCATTGATTGGCTGCCTCTTGCATGTCCCCCACTGGGGACCAAGCCCCAACCTGGGCATGTGCCCTGACTGTGAATTGAGCCAGCAACCTTTTAGTGCAGAGAGTGACACCCAACCAACTGAGCCACTCAGGCCAGGGCTTTTTTATAATTTAAAAACATTTTTTATTTAATTGACTTGAGAGAGAGGAGGGAGAGAGAGAAAGGAGGGAGAGGGAAAGAAAGAAGTGGAGAGAAAATAACAAAATATCAATCGGCTATCTCCCACTTGAACCCTTTTTCTTGTTATACTCTGTGTTTTGCATTAGGGATTTTCCTCAAATGACTGGTGGTCCTTGGCCACATTTAAGAATGAAGCTGTGCCGAAACCGGTTTGGCTCAGTGGATAGAGCGTCGGCCTGTGGACTGAAAGGTCCCAGGTTCAATTCCGGTCAAGGGCATGTACCTTGGTTGCGGGCACATCCTCAGTAGGGGGTGTGCGAGAGGCAGCTGATTGATGTTTCTCTCTCATCGATGTTTCTAACTGTCTCTCTTTCTTCCTCTCTAAAAAAAAATCAATAAAATATATTTTTTTAAAAGAATGAAGCTGTATAGTATTGTGACTCTACTGTGCACTTTGGGCAACTAATTACCAAATGAATTATGTGACCATAGCAGATTTTAATTCTGCATTATTTGTGACTTTAAATGCTTGCTGCCCAGATATTATGAAAGAATAAAGCTTTAAGAAATACTAATTAACTTAGCATGAAGATACTCATGTTTAAGAATAACAATTGTGCTGAAACCGGTTTGGCTCAGTGGATAGAGCGTTGGCCTGCGGACTGAAGGGTCCTGGGTTCGATTCCAGTCAAGGGCATGTACCTTGGTTGCGGGCACATCCCTGATGGGAGTGTGCAGGAGGCAGCTGATGATTCTCTCTCATCGATGTTTCTAACTCTCTATCCCTCTCTCTTCCTCTCTGTTAAAAATCAATAATTTTTTTTTAAATAAAAGAAAAGAATAACAGTTGTGCCGAAACTGGTTTGGCTCAGTGGATAGAGCATTGACCTGCAGACTGAAGGATCCCAGGTTCGATTCCGGTCAAGGGCATGTATGTTGGTTGTGGGCACCTTCCCGGTGGGGGGTGTGCAAGAGGCAACTGATCAATGATTCTCTCTCACCGATGTTTCTAACTCTCTTTCCCTCTGTAAAAAAATCAATAAAATATGTTTTTTTTTAAAAAAAGAATAAAAGTTGTTACCCTCGCTGGTTTGTCTCAGTGGATAGAGCATCAGCCTGTGTACTGAAGGGTCCTGGATTCAATTACAGCCAAGGGCACATGCCCAGGTTGCAGACTTGATCCCCAGTGGGAGCATGCAGGAGGCAGCCAATCAATGATTATCTCATCATTGATGTTTCTATCTCTCTCTCTCCCTTCCTCCCTGAAATCAATAAAAGAAACAAAAAAGAATGACAGTTTTTGCCCAGCCAGTTGTGGCTCAGTTGTTGAGCAATGACCCATGAACCCAGGAGGTCACGGTTCGATTCCCCAATCAGGGCTCGATCCCCAGTAGGGGGCATGCAGGAGGCAGCCAATCCGTGATTTCTCATTGATTTTTTAAAAATATTTTCTAATCATTGATGTTTCTACCTCTCTCTCCCTCTCCCTTTCTCTCTCTGAAATCAATTTTAAAGAAGAAATAAGGTTGGGTTTTTAAAAAAAATAAGGTTGTTAAAGTTAAATACCTGTCTTCCACTGAATCAGGTAAAGAGAACTGACAAATATATTGCAGACACTTTTTACCAGGTTGATGAGGAGTATGAGACATTGAAGACATCACTGTTTAGTTGCTATATTGTTAATTTCTCTGTCGGTCAATGCTTTTATGGTAACAGTACTCTGAAGAATATAAAACTGAGAATCTAATATATTGTAATAGGAGGTGCATTCCAGAAAATTGCTAAGACACTACAGTTGTGTATAAATTCCCAGGTGCTGGCTTTGCTGTGGTAGGAAGAGAGCTGGTTGCTTGACTGTGAGAACTGGAGGAGGGAATGCCAGGGCTGAACTGGTTTTTTTGTTGTTCTTTTTTTTATATTTTTACTAGAGGCCCAATACACGACATTCATGCAAGAGTAGGCCTTCCTTCCCCGACTGCCAGCACCGGCTTCCCGAGCTGCCCCAGCTTCATCCGGAAGGTTGTCTGGAAGGACATCCATACAATATGCTATAAGTTAGCATATTACACTTTTATTATTATAGATTGAGAGGAATGGGGAGGGAGAGAAAGATAGAAACATCATTGATGAAAGAAAAATTGATCGGCTGCCTCCTGCACATCCCCTACTGGGGATTGAGCCCGCAACCCAGGCATATGCCCTTGACCAGAATTGAACCCAGGACTCTTCAGTCCACAGGCCCTTGCTCTCTCCCCTGAGCCAAACCAGCAAGGACTGAGCTGTTCTTTATTTGGACTTTCAAATAAGTCGCCTGTTTTCAGCTCCACCTCCACTCCCACCTTCAGAGGTGCTTCCAGGTCCTGAGCCTTTGGAAAACCTACAGCACAGATTGGTCTGCTCCCCCTGGGCGCCCTCCTCACAGGCATTTAGATGTCAGCCCAGCCTCCTCTGAGAATTAGTCACTATTCTATCTATTTTTCACCTTCCAGAATGTTGTTATCATCTCTTAGTTGCTGTTGTCTCCTCTGTTCTTACTGTCTTCATGGCGTTATACCTTTATCCTTTTACTGTCGTTTCAGTTGGGTTTGGGGGAGAAATAGCAATAAATGCATGTGTTCACTCTCCCATGATTCACTGCAAGTTTTCAATAGGAATTTTAATTTTTTTTAAATCCTCACCTAAGGATATGTTTTCATTGATTTTAGAGAGAGAGCGAGAGAGGGAGAGAGAGGGACATCAACGTGAGAGAGAAACATTAATCGGTTGTCTCCCATATCAGCCTCGACTGGGGATCAAACCCACAACCTGGGCACCTGTCCTGACCGGGAATGGAACTGTTGACCTTTCGGAGTGTGGGACTACACTTAAGTAGCTGATCCACACCAGTCAGGGCTATAACTGTTACTCTCTTTCTTTTCTTTATTTTTTTTATAACTGTTATTCTTTAAATCAGTGCATAGTAGACTAGTGTGGGTAGATATTTGGTGAGTTATGAGGGGTCACTATAACGTCACAGTCACCACTGCTTTAACTTTAGTCTCTGTTGTACCCACCATTCTTGGATGAGGCTCAAGAATTTGAGAAATGAGGGATCAAGAGATTAGTCCTTTGCCCTAAAAAGAAAAATCTCAGGAAATGTGTCCCTGTAGGAAAGTGATCTTTTCTCTTCCTCTTCACTTCTCTCTATATCCCTGCCTCTCTCCCTTTTTTCTGCCTCTCCCTTCCTTTTGCTCCCTTAAGGGACTCATAATCATGAAAGTGGAAGGAGGACCTTAAAGGTCATTTAGTCCAATTATATGTCTAGTGTTTGAATCCTCTCCACAGCTTCCCCACCAGCTTGTGCTTAATCACCTCCTGTATCTGTGGGGATGCTTCTATGGGGAACTCCCTATCTCCTAAACATAGTGGTAATAAAAACATTTTTATTATTACTAGCAACTAATATTTATTGAAGTCTCACTGTATGGCTATCATTTGTAGTAAGAGTTTTGCATGCATTATGTCATCAAATCTTCATGGCAACCTATGCCATAGGTATTATTTATTCTATAGATAGAGAAACTGAGACTCAGAGAAGTGAAGGATTACCCTCTAGTTCACTGAACCAACAGCCTCCTGGTCCTTTAGCCATTGATTTTGTAGATAATGAGCCTGGGAAAGGAGAACTCATTTTAAAATTTTAAAGAAAATTTGTTTCCCTATTTACTAGACATCTAGAACATTCACTGAAAAACACTAAAGATACTGTGTACATGATTAAGATTCTGCTAAGGGCCGAAGCCGGTTTGGCTCAGTGGTAGAGTGTCGGTCTGCGGACTGAGGGGTCCCGGGTTCGATTCCGGTCAAGGGCATGTACATTGGCTGCGGGCACGTCCCCAGTGGGGGGTGTGCAGGAGGCGGCTGGTCGATGTTTCTCTCTCATTGACATTTCTAGCTCTCTATTTCTCTCCCTTCCTCTCTGTAAAATATCAATTAAAAAAATATATTTAAAAAAAAAAAAGATTCTGCTAAGGGCCCTGGCCAGTGTGGTTCAGTTGGTTAGAGCATCGTCCCGTGCACCAAAGGGTCACAGGTTCGATTCCTGGTTAGGGTACATACCCAGGTTGTAGGTTTAATCCTCAGTCAGGACATGTATGGAAGGCAACTAATAGATATTTCTCTCTCTCATCAGTTTCTCTCTCTCTCTCTCTCTCTCTCTCTCTCTCTCTCTCTCTCTTTCTCTCTTTCTCTCTCTCTTCTTTCATCTCTAATATCAATGAAAACATACCCTTGGGTGAGGATATAAAAAGAGGGCCCTGGCCATATAGCTCAGTTGGTTAGAGCATCATCTTAATACACCAAGGTTGCAGGTTCGATCTGGGTCAGGGCACGTATCAGAATTAACCAGTGGCCCTAGCTGGTTTGGCTCAGTGGATAGAGCATCGGCCTGCAGACTGAAGAGTCCCAGGTTCAATTCCAGTCAAGGGCACATGCCTGGGTCACAGTCTTTTTTTTTTTTTTTTTTAAGGATCCTTATCTTTTATATATATATATATATATATATTTATTATTGATTTTTTACAGAGAGGAAGAGAGAGAGATAGAGAGTTAGAAACATCGATGAGAGAGAATCATCGATCAGCCTCTTGCACACCCCCTACTGGGGATGTGCCCACAATTAAGGTACATGCCCTTGACCGGAATCGGAATCGAACCTGGGACCTTTCAGTCCGCAGGCTGACGCTCTATCCACTGAGCCAAACCGGTTTTGGCTGGGTCGCAGTCTTGACCCCTAGTAGGGGGCATGCAGTAGGCAGCCAATTGGTGTTTCTATCTCTCTCTCCCTCTCCCTTTCTCTCTGAAATCAATTTTTAAAAAAATCTCTAAATCAATATTTATTGCATAAATATTGTTCCATTTATTTATACAATAAATGAATGCATAAATAAATGGAACAATAAATTGATGTTTCTCTCTTTGTCCCTTCCTCTCTTTCTAAAATCAATAAGTAATTTTTTTAAATTACTAAAAACAATAGATTCTGCCACAATTTTCCCCAGCCTTCCCTGTGGGCCTTTCTAAGTCCTTGTGGGCTCCGTGAGTCTTCTGGTCCCTCCATTATCCTTCCTTTCGGGACTTGGTCCTTCTGGTCCACCTTGGGGGCTGTCTCTCAGCCTCCCTGTAGCCCATCTCCCAATTCATGTGCTTGCATGTGAATGTGCCTGTCCCTTTCACATCACCCGAATCTTAGTGCAGAGGCCCTTGCTTCATCATATAGCTTTTTGACTGAAGGACCACCATCAGCTTTAGATTTTAAGTCTTAAACTCTGGGTTGCTTACCCAGAGAATATATTAGGGTCCCTATGCAGTGAAGTGCCTTGCAGAACACTACACCTAGTTTCCAGGAGTTGTGGTAAATACAGGGTGGGGCAAAAGTAGGTTTACAGTTGTTCATGTGGCAAGTAATACAAATAATAATATAAGAATGATCTCTATGTTTCATGTATCACAGCTACAATCTACTCACAACTGTAAGCCTACTTTTGCCCCATCCTGAGTAAGTTCTGAGGGCTAGCTGATAAAGGAAACCACTTGGTACCTAGCTCAGCTGCCGGGCCATGGGAGATTAGAATCTGAGATTCCCACTGTGTCTATAGGAGGCAGAACTAGGACTTTGAGGCTGAGGGATCCCTACATGTGGAAGATGGTGCCGCACTATGGGACTTAAATTCCCTCTGACCTGCCTGGCAATGATTGACCCCAGGGCAGACCACCCAGAGCATTCCACAACATCTTGAAATATGGGAGTAGCGTTATTTCCTTTTAAAATGCAGTTTCACTTTTCAATATTAAGGTAATATATAGGCATTGAATATTTTTGTGAAAAGTAGAAAGAAAAAAATATCACTGTTCTCACAGCATTTAAAGACAACCACTGGAAATATTTCTGCATTTCTAAGTTTTTCTAACACATTTTTTGAAAATGTTGTTAAAGAGATCAATTTTGTTGTTCCATTTATTTGTGCATACATTGGTTGATTCTTGTATGTGCCCTGACCAGGGATTGAACTCACAACCTTGGTATATCGGAATGACGTGCCAACCAAGCTACCAATCCAGGGATTTCTACACACTTATTTAGTTATGATTGTATTACCGTATTTTTCGCACCATAAGACGCACCTGGTTTTTAGAGGAGAAAAATAGGAAAAAAAATATACTGAACCAAATAGTGTAATAAAATATTTAATAAAGTATAACAGAATAATATTGCCGCTCTGCAACTCGGACCATAAGACGCAGGCACTTTTCCTCCCACTATTTGGTGAAGAAAAAGTGCGTCTTATGGTCCGAAAAATACGGTACATGTGTCCGGTGGTTATCTTACCTTTTTTCTGAACATTATAACGAAGCATACATCTTATTTACATACATCTTTCTGACCACAGCATACATGTTATCTGTTCCCTGTGTTGAATGTTCCTTCGTGTTGTTTACAGGCTCTCACTGTTGTGAATAACGCTGTGATGAACATTTTTGTGCCTTTTTTTAAAAAAAATTAGGATTATTTTCTCAGAATAAATTCCTACAAATGGAATTACAGAATCTAAGACTCTTGCTATTTATTGCCAACTTGCTTTCCCAAAGGGCTGAATCTATTTATAGGGAGGCTTTCTAAACAGGTTCTAAAAACAATTCCACATGTGCCTCATATCTGTGTTCCTTAGGGAATGCTGACTGGCTCTTGGTTACTTTTCAGTCTCTTAAACTGACGTGTGTGTGTGTGTGTGTGTGTGTGTGTGTGTGTGTGTTTTAAACTAGCTTTGTTTTTTAACAACTTTTTATTTTGATATAAGTGTAATATTCTCATGCCAGTAATAAGAAATAAGAGAGTTCTATTTCTTCCAATGGCAGTATCTTGCAAAACTATAGTGCAACATCACAAAAATGTTACTTTTTTAGGTCAGAGGAGTGTTTCATAATGTTTAAAGCAATTTTCAAAAGATCTGTAAATATTTAAACATACAAGTTCATATAAGTAAGTAAAATAAATTAAAGTCCCTTTCCTCCAACCCCTGGCTTCATTCCTAAAGGAAACCACTGTAGGTGGGGCAGAGGGAGGGCAAGTAGAAGTTTCTATTTTCATGTTTCTCAACTGTGTGTGTTTGTGTAGTATAGTGGCTTGATCCAAGGAATACTACAAACTTAAGATAAAATCTCTCATGTCGCCCTAACCAGTTTGGCTCAGTGGATAGAGCGTCGGCCAGCAGACTCAAGGGTCCCAGGTTCAATTCTGGTCAAGGGCATGTAACTTGGTTGCGGGCACATCCCCAGTGGGGGGTGTGCAAGAGGCAGCTGATCGATGATTCTCTCTCATCGATGTTTCTAACTGTCTATCCCTCTCTCTTCCTCTCTGTAAAAAATCAATAAAATATATATTTTTTTAAATTAATAAAAATAAAAATATGACAGTGCCCTTATCCTTCACAGATCTGTCATGTTGGAAACTCTTAAATTCATTGAACCCTTAGGAAGTAATACAGTAACAGATATTAATTTTAGACAGTTACAGGAACAATAATGATTTAAAGATATCATTCAGGAAAGTGAGTTTTAAGCAAAATCTACAGAAAACAGCTTTTCTAGGTATAGCTACGAGCCTACTCAAAGATGTGACCGAAAATAGACTTTCCTGTTCGGAGCAGAGGATCTTGGCTGTGGGCTATGAGAAGTGAGGCTTGTCAGGTTGGTTGATTTTATGACTCACTTATGGTCCATCTCCTATAGGTTCTGACTTATCAGGTCTGGGACCCAAGAATCTACATATAAGTAACCCAGGCAATTATTTTTTTAATATATTTTATAGTTTTTTGTTTGTTTGTTTGTTTTTTACAGAGAGAAAGGGAGAGAGATAGTCAGAAGCATCGATGAGAGAGAAACATCGCTCAGCTGCCTCCTGCACACTCCCTACTGGGTATGTGTCCGCAATCAAGGTACATGCCCTTGACCGGGATCGAACCTGGGACCCTTGAGTCCCCAGGCTGATACTCTATCCACTGAGCCAAACCGGTTAGAGCCCCAGGCTATTATTTTTATCATGAGGAAACTCTTACCTACATTGGGGAGGACCAGGAGAATTTTTTTTTTTACCATGTCCCACATGGACATATGTGGTGTGTGTATGTGTGAACACATGGGTTTGAAATGTGGCCAGAATATATTCTGAGGATGTTTCCCAGTGGAGAACTACCGCTACTGGGGTAGAATCCCTGCAAAATGTGTCAGTATTAAAGTTTTAGTGAATAAAGCGTCACTCTGAGGAGGGCTGTAGCTTAAAAGTCCAGATTCTTCAGAGCTTGTGTGTGTACAAATGCTACAGAACAGCGTTTGGAACAAAGAAATGATAACATGCGTTAGCTTTGGCTCTAGGTATACAGAACTCTGTTCTTCTGATTGACTATCTATTGGCAGGATGTGTCGGTGGTAGAGTTCCATCAGCAGCAAGAGGCTTCAATTTTATTTTATTTTTTGCTTTTTCTGTTTCAGATGAGACAAAAGGACCCAGTGAAAGGAATGACAGCAGATGACTAAAGCCACTCCACTCCCTTCTGCACTGTATGTACCCAGTTTCTCTCTGTGCATGTCGTAGGTGCTAACATCAGTTTGGGTCCTCAAGGCCTCAGCAGCTCACTATCCGTCAGAAAGCCCACTTCATTCCACATCCTACTCCAGGAATCACGATGACTGCCACAGGCTTGTCATGCTTTTGGACTTCCACGGAAAGAAATTGTTTGTTAGTACACTTCAGGGACAAAGAACTATCCAGAAAGAGACATACACAGGGTAGTGAGACAGGTGGGATGGGGGCGGTGGATGCAGAATTGAAGCTTCTCTCCTAACTTGAGCCATTTCATGTTGAAGCTGGCATTCCAGGGCATTCTCTTTACCCCCAGGGTGTCCCACCTTCACCCAGTGCCAGAGCAGTTCCTAACTCCCAAGTGATAGCATCCCCTGCCCAACCCACCCGAAAGTCTGCTGGTGTCCATTGTTGTGTGTGGTGCTTAATTTCCTTCCTCCTTATATCCCCTGATCCCATACTAAGTAGCTGTCCTAATCAGAGATAGCATCTTTCAGAAACTTAGAGAGTATTTCTGCCCAAGCTATAGGACCAGAATGGGATGACCCCTTATTTCATATTGTCACTCTCCCCTAATTCCCTTCCTTCTAACTGCTCCCAGTGCCCTACACACCTCCAGACCTGTTTTTCCAGCAGCTCAGAGGGGGTTTGGCCATGGAATAAAAAAAAAAAAAAAAAACCCGGCTTTGTAGTTGAGCACTAACTCATGAACCAGGAGGTCAGTTTGATTCTTGGTCAGGGCACAATGCCCAGGTTTTGGGCTCCATCCCAGTAGGGGTCATATAGCAGGCAGCCAATCAATGATTTTCTCTCAACATTGATGTTTCTATCTCTCCCTCTCCCTTTTTCTCTGAAAACAATAAATATATATACATTAAAAATACCACATAGCCCTGGCTGGTTTTGCTCAGTCGATAGAGCGTCGGCCTGTGGACTGGATGGTCCCAGGTTTGATTCTGGTCAAGGGCACATGCCTGGGTTTCAGGCTCACTGCCCAGTAGGGGGTGTGCAGGAGGCAGCAGATCACTGATTCTCTCTCATCGTTAATGTTTCTGTCTCTCCCTCTCCCTTCCTCTCTGAAATCAATAAAAATATTTTGTTTTAAATACCACACACACACACATACACATACAAAACCTGGCCTTGTTCTCCATCAGTCTCTGAGAGATCATTTTATCAAATAAAAACTGGCTATCCCCTGGCACATGAGTCAGCTTGAGAACTGGGAGGTAAGAGTAGGATTAAGTGGATTGTTACAATGTCCGCTTCTCAGTCACTGCTTGAACCTTACTTCTGTCTCTCCCTCACACGCCCACCACACCAACTGGCATCCTTTTTCCTTTTGAAATTCCCCAAACAATGATTTACAGTGTTTCTGTTTTCCTTTGTTGCTTCCTTAACAATTGTATTTCTCTTCTAGTTTTGCAAGACAGTGGTCAACAGGAAGGCCCAGCAGCTCCACCCTCCCGAGTGACAGGCCATCTTCGGACGCAGCCTTTCTGTGCCCATTCTTCAGGCGACTTTCAACCCCTTCCTGTAGCTAATTCTAGATGCCCTTTAATATTGTGAACAAATAGACCCTCTGGTATTATGAAGCCCCTGTGTGCAGGAGCCTGCTCCTCTGAGATATGTGGCGTTGGCGGTTGCTGTATTTACAGCTCCTCCCTCTCCAGCCATCGTGTTCTCAGCCCATTTCTGTGTGCCCCCACTTTATTTTCAAGTGACATTGTTAGTCTTTCAAAATAGCTGCCTTTTGTGATGTGGTGATTTAATCGATTTAAGTTTTTGTTTGTTTTCAGCCTTGGGATAAACTGAAGTATTTTGCTTCCTGAACAGATCTTTGCAATTTTGAGTGCTCACCTGGGGAGAGGGGATGAGTCAGAAATAGTTTTCCCCCTAGTTCCACAGAACAGCCACGTAGCTTCATAGCTCTGACCTCTGCTCCCAGTAACCCACTGTTAGAGTGCTCTAAGCACCAAAGGAATACCCAAGGCCCAGCCAGCCTCTGCTTTGAAAGTTTAACAAATACAGATAACCCCCGCCCCAGGCATTGCACCTCCGGTCACTAGTCTTAGAAATACCTATGGGTTCTCAGCCCTCCTGCTGCCCACTCTGTCTTTGTCTCTGCAGAGTCCATAATATGCCAGGGCCAGCTCTCCACCTGGAGGGGCCTATCCAGTGTGACCCTTAGAATGGAGCCTGCCCTATATATACCAATTAGTCTGCCCCCCGAGGAGCCGTGTATGCCCATGCTCCTGTTCCCATTCGGGCTGGTGCTGTCACTCAGCAATAATCCTCTCTTCTCTGTGCTTTGAGAGTCTTGTCCTCCGTCTTTGAGGCTGGTCAGGACACAAGAGTCCTGATCTTTCCATGCTGCACAAAACGAGCATGCAAATAGCTTCCTCCCAGCAGAACACGTTCCCTCTTGTCTCCAGTTGCTGGAAAGGATTTGGGAATCGAGAACTCAGTTCATCCTGCCCCCACGCTGAGTTCTGTCCCGGACAATCAGAAGCAAGTAGTGACCACAGTACAGGACTCTACCGGAGTAGGCCAGGGAGTGTGTCCAGGCTCCAGGGAACAAAAGCCACTGAGCGCTTCGGACTTTCCTGCAACTTGACAGAACCTGGGTATGCCTTCTCCATGGGAGAATCCGAGATAGCCGTGGTGTCATCTAACACTTCCCAAACCCTGTGCAGTGATGTTGGCCAAGTGTACAGTGATCTAAGCCCATGTAGGCCTGGGCACAGCTGCTACTGAGAGAAACCAAATCTCTGTTGGGGGAGAAGCGGGGTGGGAAAATGTATCCTCAAATTTTTGTTAGTTTTGCCTTATTTCTAAGTGCAATAAGGGAGCCTCTCACAGGACTGCACCTGTGACATCCTGCAGGATGCCTCCCTGTGGCCCTCCTGGGGCAAAGGTGGACAGACTCGGACTCCTCAGAATGGCTAGCTCTGGCCTTCATCGAGGCCTGTCACACCTCCCTCTTAGTGTCCTCACCCTGTGGGGTCTACAGCAGCAAGGGGCTTGGTGTACAGGTCAGCTGGTTATTAGCATTTATCTTGACTGGAAAAATTGAAGAGGCGTTCCTGTTGGAGAAAAATGTGAATGTTTTCTTACAAGCACTGCATCAGCTATAATTATATTTGTGCTTAACATTCTCCCTTCTTCATCAACCAAGTGAGTCCAGATGTGGGTTATCCTGGGAGAAACAACTGGTAATATTCTAAACAGTTGTTTAGGTGGTCTGAGAGTCAGATGTTAGACTTCTTCCTTCAGCTCTTCTCTGAGATTCACACATATCACTCCAGTTCTGGTGGGGGGCTCACTCTTCACCTGCCTTTCCTCTGGCTCCTGCCACCTTCACCTGTTGCCCCAGAAAGCATCCACATGAGCTGAGCTAGAATTTCCTGGAGTCAGTGAGGTCTGGGGCTGCTGCCCATATACCGTAAGCATAAGGAGGGATTTCTCCGTCTATTCCATCCCCACAGACAGTGTTGCTGCTGGGCAACAGTGTAGTCTTAAGTATCCCCCTTCCTCTCACATCCCCCCAAACTGGCTGGTTCTCAGAGGGGCTTATGCCGAAAGACTCAGCTCCAGGGTAGTGCCTGAGGATGTGCCACGTCCCTTCAGACCAGCTGATTCCTTTCCCTTGGATTTCCAGGGTCACAGCCCCAGCTGGGAGCAGCAGTGCCTCTGTAGGAGGAGAGCTGGGCTCTGGCTGAGAGAGAGAGAGGTCAGGGGCAGGTCAGTATTGTGGGCAGGCGGGTATCTTCCCAAGTTCTTACAGTCCCCACCGGGACTCCCTGACTTGTTTTGGTTGGTTTCTAGTGCTACTTCTTTTACAAAATACACTTTGTAGACCTGATTAGATTACTTTATTTAATGTGAGTTTGTGCCTTTTTGTCTCAATCTTCCAATACAGGTATATTGGGGGGGAAAGCAGTCTAATAAAATCCTAGACAGAGCTTCACGGAGTCGAACTTATTGGTGATGTTTTATGTCCGTTTACAACTTACGTATCTGCAAACTTGCTGATGTCACCCATTTGCCAGGGAAGGATTAGGTATCTCTGAAAATTTTTGCAGATGTACTTCAATAAATTAAACCACCCCCTTGTTATTTTACTTACACAAACATCACATATCTGAAAGTAATTTGGCCATTTCCTACTGGCAGTTATTTTTGCTTTTATATACCTTCTTCTCATCTCTCTCTTTTTCCCATCCTACCAAACAAAACATATATTTAAAATAATTCTTAACTTTGCTTCTGGGTCTGTGACCCTCATGAAGCTTTTTTGTAAAACTGAATTTTTCTCAATGAAATTAGGGCTCTCATCAGATCCAGTGATTTTAAAGAAATCAGTTAATCTTTGACAAAGTAAATAATCATTTCTCGTTTGGTCGTAAAATAGAGGCGGTGACTTGTGTTTCCTCCTTCGTTGAGGGCTACTTTTCTAAAAATCCAAGAACCCCCAAATGTCCAATGTGTAATAGGTGATCGAATGGGTCTGAAGCGCAAAAAACGAAGAACAATTTAAAGAGAACTAAGAACGGAGGAGCCCAAAGACTCCCTGAGAGATCACCTGGAGTTGGGGGGACGGGGGTGGGGGGAGACACCCGGCCTCTGGGCGTTGGAAGGGGCGGGGGATGGGGCAGCGCAAAGGTACAGACTCGGACTCGGTATCAGTGGAACCCGCGGGGTCCGGAGCCGCTCAGCGGGCGTGGCGCGGCCTCCGCCGGAAGACGGCCCCTCCCGGCGGGCCCGGCGCGGGGCACGCTGGGAGCCGGGGGTGGGTAGGGGCGGAAGGCGGCGGCGGCGACGCCCACGCCGGGCGGGCGGGCGGGCAGTGTGACGTCGGGTTCTCCGACCGCAGGACACGCCTCTCGTCCCGGCCCCTCAGCGCCCGTCCTCCGGCCTCACCTTTCCGCGCCGTGGGGAGCACCGCCCCCTCCAGCCGCACCGCCCACGCCCCGCCTCTTACGGGAGCCGAGGCGCAGTCCCGAATCCGGAAGAAAACAGTCCGGCGAGCCCGCGCCGGCCGGCCGGACCCGCGGCCCCCGAGCGCTGACCGGCCCAGGACCCGCCGGGCCGAGCGGCCGGGTCTCCCCGGGGCCGCGATGGAGCCCGTGAACCCCCTGAAACCCACCGAACCGAGAGACAGGAAGCTCAGGTGAGGGAGGCCTCCTCCGACCCGGGTCACCGCTGCTTCCGACCCCACGGGGCTGCGGACCGGGGGTAGAAACGGCCCGGGGGAGAAGGGGCCGGCCGCAGGGCTGCCGCTCCCTCGGCGTCGCCCGCACCTCGTCCCCGTGAACAGCCGGGCTGTTCCCACTCGCTGCCCCAAGCGGGTGCCCAGTTGGCTTCTGGGGAAGGCGGCACGGTGGGCTGTTTGAAGTTAAAAACGTGACCAGGCTCTCCTCAGCTCTAGAGTAGACACCTGTTCCTACTTCTCATCGGCACTTAGGTCATGGGGTCGGCCTGATCCCGCGGTGACCTCCTAACATCGGAAAACAAGTGTGGATACGATCCCGTCGCCGGGTCCCATGCTTGCTCTTGAAGGAGGAACAACGCTAATCGCCAGCTTACTCAGTGCAGGTCACGATGCAGGGATTTGCTGCTAATCGTGGGACTTGGGGAATTGGGGCAAGAAATCCCGATTTGAGCTCCCCGCCCACTGAGAGCAGGTCCCTGGGGAAACCAGGAGCCTTGGAATCAAAGGGCTGCCTTTCTTAATCCTCTGCTGGACAGCAGGGGGAGATCGCAAACAAACAAAGGAACCACCACCTCTGGGGCCTGGGAAGAGGGTTTTTGTCTTGTTGATGTTCAGGGGAAGGGGCAGGAAGTTGTTTCAAGCTGGCCAAGAATTTTCTTCAAGTTGTGCTTTTTTAGAACTTGAGCCTCTGAGAACAGGGTCTGGTGGAGAAGCCCACCCTTTTGTAGCCCTCTCCCATTCTAGATCAGCTGCGGCAGGTCCTCTTCGGGATGTACCTGGGACTCACCAGAGGCTGGGTGGCTGTTTCTGCTCTCCGCATGGTTTGTACTAAGTAGCCACTGCCCGCTCTGGACTCAGCACCATCTGGGGCTTCCTTGGAGTCTCTCCTGCCCCTGAGAGCTGCCTCCCTGTTGTTTCCCTGGCGCTCATAGGAAGCCGAGATGGAGAATATTATCCAACTGGCTACTTTGCCCAAAAGACAGTAGACTTTTGAGGTGCTGAGAAAGCTGTTATTTGGAATCTTCTCCTTAGGCTTTTTTTTTTTTTTTTAACTAATTTCAGAGCAAAAAGGAGAGGGGGAGAGAGAATCATTGATTGGCTGCCTCCTGTATGTCCCGCGCTGGGGATCGAGCCCAAAAACCCATATGTGCCCTTGACTGGAATCGAACCAGGTACCCTTCAGTCCACAGGCCGACACTCTATCCACTGACCCAAACAAGTTAGGGCTCCTTAGGCTTTCTTTTTTTTTTTAATGTATTTTATTGATATTTTACAGAGAGGAAGGGAGAGAGAGAGCTAGAAATGTCGATGAGAGAGAAACATCGACCAGCTGCCTCTTGCACACCCCCTTACGGGGATGTGCCCGCAACCGAGGTACATGCCCCTGACCGGAATCGAACCCGGGACCCTTCAGTCCGAAGACCGACGCTCTACCACTGAGCCAAACCGGTTTCAGCTCCTTAGGCTTTCTTATAGGCCGGCAGACGTAGTTTTGCTCCAGGGATCACAGCCATCGAAAGGAGTGAGGAAGGGAACATGGTGTTATCCCTGTTATTTTTTAAGTTCCCCTCTTGTACTGAAGTCTCTCACGAGGTGAAAACAACCCCCAGGATCTTTCTGGTGGTCTCAGGAACTGGATTAAAAACGGGGGAGTGGGGAGCTGCTGGCTGAGCCACAGATGATTGCTGCAGGGTGAATAGTTGGAAAAGTTAATAAATTCCCGACCACCTACCCCTTCAGCTCTCCTCGGGTGGGCAGCACCAGAGCTGCCAGATGTGGGCAGCTGTGGGCCTGCATGGGGGAGCCGGTCCAGGGTGGGAATTCCCTGCTTCAGGAAGCACAGGTGAAGATGAGGGGCTTGTAGTTCAGCGCCCCGATCCCCACCACCAGATGCAGAAAGCCATGTTTCTCGTTATGATTGTAGTGGACTGTGGTGTGTCCATGAGCAGGCCTGCACGCCCTTCTGTTACCTGTACGCGTGCTGTCCTCCTTTCTCCATGACCACTTTTCATCCCTCCCACAGCATACATGTCGTGACATGGAACGTGGCCTCTGCAGCACCCCCTCTAGACCTCGATAGTCTCCTTCAGCTGGACAACCAGGACCCGGGTCTGGACATGTACGTCATTGGGTAGGTGTCCGCAGGGCCCCTGCACCTGTCCCTCCATCTGAGGTCAGCTCAGCCCGACCAGTCCCAAGTTGTCCCCCTGGGAACGGCTGTGATCCGTCCTCCCTCTCCCTGGAGTCTGAAGGTTAGGGGCTCTCAGCCTGCATCAGGCCAGCATCTCTTGTCCTGGGTCAGCAATGGCGAGGGGTTGGAAGCCAAGGGCCAGGGGAGGGAGAGGTCGTTCGTAGTCATGAGAACCCAACGCTTGAAAGGCCGCTGAGGGCGGCACTGATGGTCTGTGGTAGAGGCAGGACCCTCCGGGCCAGGGGGGAGCCTCTGACCTTCGGGGGGCAGTTTGCAGGAAATGAACTGTGGGATCATGAGCCTCCTTTCTGACACTGCCTTTGAAGACCCATGGAGCAGTTTCTTCATGGATGTGCTTTCCCCTCTCAGCTTCATCAAGGTAATTTTCAAGTTCACGGGCACTTGGGAAACGTGTCTTACCTCTTGTCACTAACCCCCAGGCCTTCTATCTCCCACTCCGGCTTTCATGTTGGTCCCCGTTATTTAAAGGCCTGAGCCTCAGTTACACTAGTTCCCCGGGGCTCCTGCCTAGAGGAGGGAGCCCATAGGAGCTGGAGCCGAGCTGGGACCCCAGGGGTTAGTTTATACCTGGATGTTTTTCAGGTTGGGAGAATCCCTTGGGGAGGTGCAGGTAGGGCTTATTAACCCCTCGGTGACTGCCCCATCCCTCAGCAGTCTCTCCTCAGGTGGCTAGCTTGCAATCTCTGCGTATAATAATAATTGCTACCATTTATCAAATTCTGACTTGATGTTAGACATTATAAATAAGCTCTTTATTTCATTATTTTAAAATCTTAACTCTTGTAATACAGGTATTTTACAAATTAAATCAAGATTCAGAAGTCGCCGAAACCGGTTTGGCTCAGTGTATAGAGCATCGGTCTGCGGACTGAAGGGTCCCCGGTTCGATTCCGGTCAAGGGCATGTACCTTGGTTGCGGGCACATCCCCAGTGGGGGTGTGTAGGAGGCGGCTGGTCGATGTTTCTCTCTCATCGATGTTTTTAGCTCTCTGTCCCTCTCTCTTCCTCTCTGTGAAAGATCAATAAAATATATATATTTTTTAAAGATTCAGAAGTCATACAGGCTCTCTGGAGTTTGAATCCAGGGTGGTTGGTTTTTTAAATGTATTTTTATTGATTTCAGAGAGGAAGGGATTCTTTTGTTGTTGTTAATCTTCACGTGAGGATATTTTTTCCCTGTTGATTTTTTAGAGAATGAAAGGGAGGGGGAGAGAGAAACATCGATGTGAGACATATCTTTCAATTGCCTTCCTCACATGTCCTGAACCAGGACCAGAGATCGAGCCTGCAACTGAGCTACGTGCTCTTGACCAAAATCAACCTGAGACCCTTCAGTCCAAGGGCCGACATTCTAACCAGAGAAAAAACAGCTAGAGCTCTATAATATGTGTGTGTGTGTTAATTATCAAAAAAAATATTTTTCTTTGTATAGAGGAAGGGTGAGAGAGAAAAACATAGATGTGAGAAAGAAACATGGAGCAGTTGCCTCCCATACGCACCCAGCTGGGAATCAAACCCAAAACTTAGGTATGTGCCCTGGCCAGGAATTGAACCCAGAACCGACAACACTGCGATCAGCTGAGCCACCTGGCCAGGACGTAACCCCTGTTCTTAATACTGTATTGCTGTACTGGTGAGCTCCAAGGCGGACAGGTATCCTGTCCATGACTCAACTGTTGGTATAGAGAGTATCCTCCGATTATAGGGGTCATGCACCTCAAATTATCAGAAGCCCAGAGGTTAGGAAAGGGGAGATAGGTGTGAGGAAAAGGGTTGTCAGTCTGAAGGGCCAGTAAGTAGCTTTTTGAGGCATCTTTAGACCATAGGAGAATCCACAGGGAGACTCTAGATTGCTGATCTTCACCTTTCTGCCTTGCATCGCTGAGGGATGAAACACTCCCATTCAAAGCCCTTAATGTAATGCTTCATGAAAATACCAGAATTACCCTCTTCCCTTTGCTGGGTGACTGGGTCCCTTTAGAATAAATTCTGTTGCCCCAGTTTGCTTAATGGTGCTGAAGCAAGAGCTGTGACTCCTCCCGAGGAGGGCAGAGCAGCCAAAAGAGGAAATGCTGCTTGGTGTGGTCCTGCTACTGAGGCTACAAAACAGCAGCCCCAGCCTTTGGCTCCCGTCAGATGACATCAGGCCTCTTCCTGCAGATACGGCGCTAGGTCCTCTCAGAGGGCAGCACCACTTCTCTCACCACCCACTTTCTTCCCAAGACCAGGCCTCCTGCTCCTCAGCTAATTGGCAAGGGATTGGTTAGAGTGGAATTGAGCCAAGGAAATTAGCTCAGCTTGTGGCAGGGATACAACCCTTTCCCACCCCTGCCACCTCCCGAGGTTGGGAGACCAGCCTGAGGGCCTGGCACCCAAATCAGATGGCCCTCCTACCCCCAGCGGAGAATTGAGGTGAAGGGGCGAGCCCTGCTGCAGCCTGTTCCTTGGGCAGGAGTGGGTGGAGAGGCCTGGGGCTGCCCCCTTTGCTGGCTGCTGGGCTCCCAGTCACCTACTTACTGGGCCCTTCCTTAGCCCCGCCCACCTCATTTCCTCCAATTGGAACTTCCCCTACCAATCTGCCTCTCCTCGAAGCCCCACCCTTTCTCCCTGTCCCAGGCTTTCCTGCCCCACCCCCACCCCTCCACGTCCCCGCCCTCCACAAAGTGGACTGGCGCCCAAACCAGCCCTGAGTTAGGATTAAACTTGAAGCTCTCCCTGAATCTGTACTCGTTCCCTTGGGAGTCAGTCCCTCCTCTCTAGCCCTTCCCCTCCTTTCCTTACCATCCGCGCGTGTGAAGAGTGGAAACCAAGACGGGATGGAGGGAAGAGCTGTGGACGCAGTTACAGCAACCAGGGCCCAACCCTAGGTTCTCACACCCCTTCGCTCAGGCCTGGGTTCGGGGTTCCCCCTGCTTCCACTCCTCCACAGTGCCAGAGCTCCTGGCCTGCGGGATCAAGTTTCATAATTCCTGGAAGGCCCCAGTACACACTCCCCACCCGGGGATTTCCTCCCTGGCCTCTGCACCTCGGGCTCCGGAAACAGCCACTTGAGCGGTGGATGCAGACAGCCTGGAGCTGAGATAGAGGCCGCTGGCCAAGGCCATTCTCCTGCCCACCCCTCCTGCCTCAGGCAGCAGGGGTTTGGCAGTGCTGGTGCTTTGATGGTGTCCTCCAGGTGGTCCTGCTGGTTACATGGTCGCCTTGAGCCCGGGTCATTCATCTGGAGAACAGGGACAGTGGGTCCGGACAGAGTTGGATAGGGAGCGTCAGTAGATGCTAGCTCTTCTTCCCAACCTGCGAACGCGTCCTTTGTACTCACTGTCATCCCCTCTACGTTGCTTTTGTGACCATCCAACTGCCCACCATCGGTAGTTAATTGGGGGGAGCATTTTCTTAATTTTTTTCACTGAGCTATAACGTTTTCAGAAAGTACGTGTACGGTTTGATGGATTTTTATCTGTATGTACATCCATGTTACTGCCAGGCTAGCCAAGAGTCACAGCATTTCCAGCACCCTGGAAGGCTCTCCATGTTCCTTCCCTGTATTTACTTTTTTTCTAAAAAAAAACCAAAAAACTTGATTTCAGAGAGGAAGGGAGAGGGAGAGCGAGATTGAAACATCAGTGATGAGAGAGAATCATTGATCGGTTATCTCTTGCATGTCCACTACTGGGGATCGAGCCTGCAACCCGAGCATGTGCCCCTGACCAGATTTGAACCTGAGACCCTTCAGTCCACAGGCTGATGCTCTATCCACTGAGCCAAACCAGCTTGGGCTGTATTTACTTTTAAGAATCCTTAAACCAAGCCCTGACCAGTTTGGCTCAGTGGATAGAGTGTTGGCCTTCGGACTCAAGGGTCCCAGGTTCGATTCCAGTTAAAGGCATGTACCTTGGTTATGGGCACATCCCCAGTGTGGGGTGTGCAGGAAGCAGCTGATCAATGTTTTCCTCTCATTGATGTTTCTAACTCTCTATCCCTCTCCCTTCCTCTCTGTAAAAAAATCAATACGATATAGTTTAAAAATAAAAAAGAATCCTTAAACCAAAACATAATAGCTGCCAGTTAATTCTTCCAGTATCTGTGAGATAGATTCCTGCTCTTTCGATGAGATAATAGATTGAGAGACTGGTCCAGTATCAAATACTAAGAACCCGAATCAGGATTTGAAAGTCAGTGCCCTTAACCACTATCCTGCATAGCTGCATTCCTCCTTGAGACCCTGGCCCACAAGGGTGGTGGCCCAGGAGTACCCAGAGGACCTCAGGAGGGCATTGGTGAGAGGCCGCCTAGGCTGGGCCACTGAAGAGTCGATGCCCACCTGATGGCAGCCTTGCCTTCTCTGGCCTCAACCTCCAGATCTAGGAACAGAACAAACTTGCTCAGCTCCCACAACGCATCATTTGGCAGCTAAAGGGAGTGAAACTCGGGGAGGGCATTTGTGTAGCACAGCGCCTGGCAGGGCCACACGTGGCCTGTGCAGGCAGATGAATAACCATTATCCTCCCCTGTCCTGCAGGTCTCCTCTGTCCGCATGCAGGGGCTCCTCTTACTGGTCTTTGCCAAGTGTCAGCATTTGCCCTTTATCCAGATCCTCTGCGCTAAGTCCACGCCCACTGGCCTCTTCGGGTACTGGGTAAGGACTGAGTCTTATCTGAGCCGTGAGCCGGGAGGCCGCCTGGCCTGGGAAGGGCTGGGCCTTAGAGCTGGACAGACGGGAAAAGGGGTAAAATGAACCTTGGCATTCTGTCCGGGATAGTGCCCCGCATACCCATGCTCCTGCCGCCGGGGTCTTAGTATCCTGAGACCTCAGGCTGGGTGAGCTGGGCTCTGCGGATGGAGAGCTTGCCCCGGGGAGCTGACTGGCCCTGGGAAAGCCTGTGGGAGGAGAGACCGTCTCCCCGTAGGTCCATGATGGGCAAAGAGGTATTTCCCACCCAGAGCACATCCAACCCTCTGCCCCCTTATCCTACCAGGGGAACAAAGGGGGCGTCAACGTCTGCCTGAGGCTTTATGGCTATTATGTCAGCATCATCAACTGCCACCTGCCCCCCCACCTGGCCAACAATGACCAGCGGCTGGAGCACTTTGACTGGATCCTGGAGATGCAGAATTTTGAGGAACCTGATATCCCCAACATCCTGGACCATGAGTGAGCATGCAGCTGCAGACTGCCGCCCCGCCCTCTCTCCCACACAGCCCAGCCAGCGCCCTCTGCCACGTCACTGCTGCCCAGCCGGAGGCAGTGTGTGCCCTTCTCCCAGCCTCGCCCCTGATACCCATCTGCTCTCTTAGCCAGCTTTGCCTGCCTGAGGTCTGGGACCCCATCCCCTTCCCTGGCCCCTCTGTCCTCCCTAGAAGGCCTGGACACTTCTGAACATCCCTGGTCAAGAACCCGGGGTGCCTGGGGTGGTTCCAAGGGCTGGTTCACAGCCGTGCCTGGTGCCCATTGAGGGAGGGCAAACCCTGCTAGTATTTGCCACTTGCCCTGGGGGCTGGTCTCTTCACCTGAGAAGGTGGGTGGGAGCCAGGAGAACAGTCCCGTGGGCCGATGCCCGTCTTCACCTGGTGCTCCCCCGGCATCTGACTTCCCCCTCGCAGCCCCTGGAGGGAGCCGGCCTGAGCCATCTGCTGCTCCTCCCTTCTTCGTCCTCTTCACACACCTCAGCTGCCTTTTCTTTCCGAAGCCTCATTGTCTGGTTTGGAGACATGAACTTTCGGATCGAGGACTTCGGGTTGCACTTTGTCCGGGAAGCCGTAAAAAATCAGTGCTTCAGTGACCTGTGGGAGAAGGATCAGGTACCAAGGGGGCTCCCGGGGGGTGATCTGAGCCCAGGGTGGAGGTCCAGACTGAAATCTGGGGAGCACTGCTCAGGTTCCCTAGTGCTTTTCTCCTTCCCCAGCCCTCTGAAACCCCTGTGCGCAGGCAGGCAGGCAGGAGTCTAACAGGGCTTCGCGCTGGGGCTGAGGGTGGGTGGGGCAGACAGTCCTGTCAGGCCTGGTCTTTTGAAGAACCAGGCTATAGCCGAGGGGTGTGCTTTATCATAGGAAGAAAGAAGGCCTTTGGCCTGTTGAGCACCAGCCTTCTTGCATCCCTGTCGCCTTTCCCATCCCCAGGCTTGCTTGCCTCCTAGAGGATGAGAGACTTCCCATTGGGGGAACCCTGGCTACCCCAGCCGCCCCTCTGATACGTGCTAGTGGCTCCCAGAGAGATGGAACCTAAAGCTTAGTCCCTCAACCTCTCGGCCCTCACGGACCACCAGTGGTCTGCAGACCACCTGTTGGCGACCGCTGCTCCAGTCCAAGGACTGGGAGACGGCAGGCAGCTGCCTCCCCTGGGACTGTGGGGTAACGTTCGCAAAGGACTCAGCTGTTCTGGAGGTGTGGGTGGATGCGGAGGCTCCCACTGGGCGGTGGGGAAGTGAAGTGGCACTGCTTGACTCTTCCCCCTTCCTGATGGCTGATCCCTTAAAGGGGGCGTGGTGCTGGCCATGGGGTCGGGGCCATTGGGAAATGGGGCTGTGCCCTTCTCTGCAGCTCAGCATTGCCAAGAGATGCGACACACTGCTCCGGGAGTTCCAGGAGGGCCCCCTGCTCTTCCCGCCCACCTACAAGTTTGATAAGGACTCCGACAACTATGACACCAGGTGAGGGGCTCCGGCCGGAGAGGATCAGTCTGCCTCGGTTCCAGAATTAGCCCGTGAGGAGGCCTGGGGAGTCAGACTGTGCTGGCCCCAGTGACACTGAGCACTGCCTCAGAGCAGAAGTGTTAGGAAAGCAGGATCAGATCCAGCTGTCACCTCTCAGGAATGGTGCCTCTCACCCGCTGTGAGGCATTGACCGCGGGAGCGGTCCCACATTGTCCTCAGAGAAAGCAGGTGGGGGAGCCAGTGCTGTCCAGGGTGGGTGGTTAGCAGGGCAAGTAGGGCCAGAGAAGAAGAGGAGGCAGCTGGTGGGTTCTGGGAACCCCTGCCCCGACTCCCCAGAGCTTTCTGGTCCTCCTCAGAGCGGGGTTGGCTCAGCCAGTTTCCGTACTAAGTACCCCTGTCCTAGCTGTGGGTGGTCAGGTCTATTAGGAAGGTGAAGTATAGTCATCAGTGGGGAATTTTATGGGGGAATATAGAGACAGCGCATCTAGTAGTTAGAAGCACAGCTCTGCATCAGCTGCACGACCTTGGCAAAGGTATTTAAGGCTCGATTTTGTCATCTATAAAATAGGGGTGATAACAGTACCCACCTTGGTTGAGGATTGAATGAGACCTTGCACCCAGTAAGCATGTGATAACTGCTATCATTATTTTTAGATTCATGTATTTGGATGATAGTTGTTTTTTAAAATCTTCAGGGTTTTTTTGTTTGTTTGTTTTATATTTTTATTGATTTCAGAGAGGAAGAGAGAGATAGAAACATCAATGATGAGAGAGAATCATTGATTGACTGCCTCCTGCACTCTGCACACTGGGGGTCGAGTCCGCAACGCAGGCGTGTGTCCTTGACTGGAATTGAACCTGGGACCCTTCAGTTCGTAGGTCGACACTCTTATCCACTGAGAGCCAAACTGGCTAGGGCAGTGGTCAACAGAGCCAAATTTTTAAAACTTAAACTTCTTCTAACACCACTCCTTTAAAACAGACTCGCCCAGGCCATGGTATTTTGTGGAAGAGCCACACTCCAGGGGCCAAAGAGCTGCATGTGGCTCACGAAACGGCAAAAACCTTTATAGTTTTTTTTTTTAATTTTTATTCCTTGATTTGAGAGAGGAAGGGCAGAGGAGAGAGAGAGAAGCGTCGATTTGTTATTCCACTCATTTATGCATTCATTGGTTGCTGCTTGTATGTGGGATCAAGCCCACAACTGTGGAGTGTTGGGACTACTGTCTAACCAGCTGGACTCCCCAGCCAGAGTGGTGATCGCTTTACTGGACACCTTTCTACGAAGCTGAGAAGGGGCCAGGTCACCACCATAACCTTGGGCTTAGGGAAAGGGGCAAATGCAGCTCTGGCAAGAGGTCCCACTTAGGGCAGGGGGAGAAATAGAACCCCTTATGTTATGAGGTTTTGTGTTTCACTTGGAGCAGCTTCTTCATTTACTTCTCCTAATAGGACTGTTTTCTGAGGGAGGTAGGAGGTCTTCCAGAGCACCCCAGGCCTCTGGGACTTAGGGGTGAAAAGGGATCCCCACATCCAGGCCAGAGCGAGAGGTAGAACTGCTGGCCCAGTGCTAGCAGTGGCACGGCAGAGCCAGTGTCCCCGCCAAGAAATGGGGAGCGGGGGAGCCATTTCATGAGTGTGGAGCAAGGCGGAATGGGGTCATGGCTTGGGCAATGCACACAAGAAGAAGGCATGAACACGAACAGGGTTGAGCCACGGCAGTCAAGCAGGCCAGAAAGGAGGTAAGAGGGCAGGCAGTCTCCGCTGGCCCGGTCACAGCTTAGGGAGACCGCCAGTCTCCCCACCCGTCCATAGGAAATGAGAGCCCTGGGAATTCTAAGGCCTTGGTGGGACAGGCTGGGGCCTTGGGGTCTGGGACCCTCTACCACTTGACTCTAAAACCTCCCTTGCCATCAGGAAGAGAGCTGCTGACAGGCCATGGAGTAGGTGTCCCTTTGCCCCATCCCCAGGTGTGGTAGGGACGCCACCAGGAGACTGAGTGGAAGTTATTGCAGACAGCGGTTGGCAGGAACTGAGATTGGGTAGAGAGGCTCCGCTGGCTTTGCTGTGATGGCGGAGCTGGGCTGAGACCTGATTCTCTGGACTCGGGCCACAATGCTTTCCTTAGCCTGCAGCGCCTCTGAATTCCGTCACAGCTGGTTTAGCCTGCAGCGGCAGAAAGGAGGGCAGGATGGGAACAGCACAGCCTTGCTGAGGAGGAGGAGATACTCATGTCCACGGCAGAGATGCCCTCCACATTGTGCCTGATGGCACTGAGCACCTTTGATTGCCAAGGGCTTCGCCGGCATCACTTTACTTAATTCGTACCGTAGCCTCGTTAGGTAAATTGTTGTCACTGGCTTCTTACAAATAAGGAAACTGAGTCTTGGAATATCTAAGTAGGATAGTAACAGTCCGTGATTGAGCAAGAATTTGAACGTGAGTCTGTGACTCCAGGAACAGGGGGGGAGGACGTTATAGGAGTTCCCATGTGGCTGGGGCCTGAGCCCCACGTAGGGAGCAGAAGCATCCCTACCTGATCCGACCAGTGTTCATCCTGAAAACCAGTTCAGACATCATCTCTACTCAAAAGCCCTCCCTGACCACTTCCCCGTCTCCCTGGGAGTTCTCTCCCGCCTTATGCTGCCGAAAGCCTTATGCTTTCCACGTTGCTTTTAAGACAGTGTGCCTTTCTTACTGTACTGTGAATGCTCAGAGTGCAAAGGTAGGATCTGACTTGTGACCGTTCTGGGATGTAGCATGGTGCCTGGTATCTGTTTAAATTGGGGATCTGAAAAGATGAAATGGAAAAGCACAGTGTTTTAGGCGCACCAGGCTAGTAGAGGGACCCACGCATAACAGGATACCCAGATACACACTATCAAGTCCAGGAGTTGTCAGGCTGAAGGCTCCCAGACTCTATGCGGACTTGCGGAGGTGGAGCTGTGGGGAGGGAGCGGCTGAGCCAGGAGGATTGATCCGAGTTGTCAGGAAGGCAGCAGAGTTATGCAGAAAGAGGGACAGGCATTCCGGTCGGTCAGCAGCACTGAGGAGGGTACCTGAGTGGAGCCTGAGCCAGCTGCGCAGAGTAACTGAGCGAGTGGTGTGCTGGGCATGGGAGCAGCTTTGCTCAGCCACAGGAGTGTCCCGGAGCCAAGATGTAATGAGACCGAGGTCAGCTCCATTACAGGAGGGTGAAAGGGCTGAGGGCGGGAAATCCTGTTCAGTCTGGGATTGCAGGAGGCTTGTGTTACATGAACCCCGTCAACCTCTCCACTAGGCAATGAGCAGAGGGTATTAGGATCAGTCTAGTCAAGACTTGTGACAAGAGTTCAATGAGACACTAGGAAGTCATCTACGGGGAGCTGAAGGGAAAAGTGCTTTCAGACCCAAAAATAGAGCACATCACCACTTTTAGGTCAGTAAGCTGGCTCAGTTTTTATATATAGATTGGTTGATTGATTGATTTCAAAGTGGAAGGGGGAGAGAGAGAGAGCTTGAAACCTCAATGATGAGAATCATTGATCAGCTGCCTTCTGTACGCCCCCCACTGGGGACCAAGCCCACAACAAGGGCATGTGCCCTTACTGAGAATTGAACCATGACCTCCTGGTTCATAGGTCGACACTCAACCTCCGAACCACACCATCCCGGCAATTGGCGCAGTTTTTTAGGCTCTTAAACAGAGAGAATCTTGCAGATCTACTTGGTTTCATTATTTTGAAAGTCAAGACATACTAATCTTGAGAAACAATTCTTATATTCAGTCATGACCACTCAGCCAAAAAGCACGAGCGAGGCCCCATGCAGGTAACGCACGCTGTAGCGCACGCTGTGAGGCAGTCCTGGCAGCTGTGATTGGCCACAGCGGGGCTGGCAGAGTGGAGCGAGCGGAAGGAGTGCAGACGTCAGTCAGCAGACCTGGCAAGCAGCCGGCCTCCACCTGGACAGGGTGGCCTCTCTGAACCTCAGCGCCCTGTGGGGAGAAGAGTGTGGTCTGTAACATCCTTCCAGTGTTGGAAGGACTAGAACAGCCTTTGAGACTCCTGTCACAGTGCCTAATGCACAAAAGGACCCCAGGCTTAGCTATATTATTATTAGAAATGGGGGAATACATGCAATACTTGATTAATACACATTTATTTTGCTTGTTTCTTGTCATTTGTTTGTCAAACAAGCTCCTCAAGGACCTTGTCGCTCTCATTTCTGGGACCCCCAGGTGTCCTGGCACATGAGGGTGCAGTAAATCTGGTTGAAAGGATGAGTCCTACAGGTAGCCGGCCAGGGGTGAGCCTGGACCAGAGCGTGGAAAAGGAGCAAAGGGAGGCCGGCTAAGGGGAACTGAGGGGGAAGGAGAGACAGGCTGTGGTCAGTCCTTGGGAGGATTCTGGCGTGACAGCAAGTCTGGGCTCCTAACTCTGAGGGAAGTTGGGGAGGGGAGATGCTTTGAAAGGGATAGTGGTACATTCCTGCGGTTTATTACCAAGTTTTAAAGCATTGTTAGGCACGGAATGTCCAAGACCCGGTGTCTGTAGTCTCTGGAATGGCAATGCCACATTCCCATGTGCACTGCACGCTCCTCAGAAGAGTGAAGAGCTGAGACAGCCCAAGGAGGCCCAGGCAGACGTGGGTTAGGCAGTTACCACTTCTTGACCACTCCCTGACTCACCTTAATTTATTTAATCTTCACAAAGATTCTTTGAAGTAAGTACTATTATCAGCCCATCTTAGAGTCAAAGAAATCAAGGCTCAGAGTGATGAGGTCACTTGCCCACGGGCACATAGCCTTCTCAGCTTTTAGAACTAGATTACTGGTTTATTATAAAGAGATGTCATTCCAGAACTGGCTAGTGGAGGAGACACAGGGCAAGGTATGGGGAAAGGGCCAGGACTTCCCAGGCCTTCTCCAGGCCCGCCACCCCTGTTGCCTCCTGTTCACCAGCCTGGAACCTTAACAGGGCAGAACCCATCACCCCACCCCCACCCCCACTCCTATCCCCACCCCCACCCCCCCGCAGCTCTCTGAGCCTAGAGTCGGATGGCGTTCACCATGGAGACACTGTTGTGCATCTGTTAGTAGAAAACTATTGCTGTTGAAGTTTAAGTAGAACTTAAAATGTTTACTTAAAATAGTAATTGAATAAAGAAGACAAAAATAGCCTTTCTTCTCTCCCGTTCTTCCTCTTCCCCCACCCCCAGTGAGAAAAAACGCAAGCCTGCATGGACTGACCGTATCCTGTGGAGGTTGAAGCGGCAGCCCCCCACTGACTCCTGTACCCCAAGGCCGCCGGCCCCCCACTTCTCCCTGTCTCTGAGGCGCTACGTCAGCCACATGATGTACACCATCAGTGACCACAAACCTGTCACTGGCACCTTTGACTTGGAGGTGAACTTCCGGGCTGCGGGGCACTTGGCAGAGGAGCAGCCATGCTGGGCCACGTCCCCAAACCCTCCGGCCTGGTCCCCCCAACCGCCCTCCTCTTCAGGCCTGGTCCCCCCAACTGCCCTCCCCTGATGGCTATCTTGTGGCATCTGGGCTCTGCTGCCCACAGGGCTCTGGGCTCTGCTGCCCACAGGCCCGGGGAGGCCCGTGGGGAGACATGATTGCTTCTCCTCCCCGGTCAGGTGTCCCTGCCCTCAGAGCGCTGATGGCTCTGCCTGTCAGACACGGCCCTTCGGGGAGAGGTTTCCATTTCCCCTTGCACTGTCCCTGGGGGCCGAGCTCCATTATGCTTATTATTACCCACCATGTGAAACTGGACTTCCTTTATGTGTCTGAGCCCGTCCGGATCGGGTTGCAAAGGGAGCTCCCTCCATCCTTGTATTTTGCCATCTAATGACCAAGTCAGTGTTAACCTCTGAGCTGCTGACTGGTTTGTCTGTGCACCGTTCGTTCTTACTGCAAACCTACAGCTAGCTGTTCCTGCCACAGGCACCCTCCCCCTGAAAACTGAATTTGGGTCTTTGGGCAGGAATCCCGAAGATCTGAGAGCAGCTGCCTGGCTCCTTAAACCTGCTAGCAGCTTCCCCATTTCCCCCACTCTCACCCCTCAGCACTGGACTCTGCTTGGTTACCCACTGACCCTCACTGTCCCTCCTGCCAGGACCAGCGGCCCCTGACAAGCCTTTGGTCCTTTCTCTTTCCAGCTGCTACTTCCCCAGGGCAGCCCAGCATTCTATGCCCACCACCCGGTGCCCCTCTTCCGACCCTTACGTGTGGGAAGGGCACAATGAGGACATTTACCTCAGAGGAGGGAATGATGCTCTGGATTGTCAACCCCTTTCCTATCCCTGTGTGTAGCTGAAGCCATTGGTATCTGTCCCCCTGATCACCCTGAAGCCGGAGGGCCTGTGGACCGTGGAGAATGCTATGCTTATCAACTACTCTTTGACCCAAGACTTTCCCAGCAGCCCCTGGGACTGGATTGGACTGTACAAGGTGATGTGGGGGCGAGGCCGGGAATCCCATCACCCCCCCCCCCTCTGGTTTATCCATCCTGAGGGCTCGTGGGAGCTGGATACACAGACTAAAGAGCTCACCCAGGGGCTGTCAGTGAAGAGGAGGGTATGCAGTATGAGAGCCAGACCTAGGAATGAGACCACCCTCTCCTTAGGGTTTGCTGTAGGTCCTGTGTCCCCCCAAACTGCTGACCGCCCAATCCCCCTTCCACAGGTGGGGCTTCGCCACATCAATGACTACGTGTCCTACGTCTGGGTCAGGGACAACCAGGTCTCCTTCAGCGACGGGTTGAACCAGGTACTGCCCCTTCCTGAGCTGGGTGTCCCACGCCTCAGCAGGTGGGCTTGGCCGCCGCATAACTAGTTGCCAAGAGCTGGGTGGGACTCAGGGCCCGGGAGCTGACCCCACTCCTGTCCATGCTCCCCTCCAGGTTTATATCAACATGAGCGATATCCCCGAGACTGAAGATCAGTTTCTCCTCTGTTACTATAGCAACAGTCTTCGTTCCGTGGTGGGGATAAGCAATCCGTTCAAGGTAAGGTGGTGGGGGAGGGGGAAGGGACCCAGAGGACTTGAGCCCCTCTTCCATTCCCTGAGGCCACAGGCCTAGGAGCCACCCCGTACCTGCAGCGGCAGCAGTCGGGGGACACCAGTGATGGAACAATCCGGAGGAAAACCTGCTCTTTCCCCCTCCGCTCACTGCCGGTCTCATCACCACAGATCCAGCCTCGAGCCTTCTTGGAGGAGGACCCACTGGGTGAAGTCCAACCACAGAGCTGAGCCTAGATGAGGGGAATCCAGGGCGGAGGCCAGAGCTGGCGGCCAGCTCTGCTCACCCTTCCAGGAGTGCTGGGGGCCCAGCCAGCCCCCTGCGGAAGCATCCTTCCCCTCCCGGGGGAGGTCTAGCCACACTCCTTTGCTCTCTCCAGTCCGGACCTCTGGACTTGGCCACTCGAATACAGGTTTTTTGCTGAGCTGATTGGAACCAGCCAATTTGTCCACAGTGAAGACCTGGGGGCAGTCCACTGGATGTGGGAGGGGCCCTCCAGCTTATATCTCCTTTCTTGCTTTTCCCCACACACACTTCCAGTCCTGCCCAAGCAGGCCTGCCAGGCACATGCCCCATCTGGCACAGGCCTGCATTCTTGTCACACCATCCTGGGCCTCAAGCTGCCTGGGATTGGGGGTGGGGGGTGGGGGCAGATGCTCACATTTGTACAGGCTCCATAGACTGGTTGGTGCAAGCAGCACTGGGTTCCAGGAGTCTTGGCATCTCACTGCCTGTCTCCCTGAGGATAGGAAGAAGGTCCGGGAGCCTTGATTTGAACAGAAGCAGTGTGACTGAGCGGGCAGATGGAGGGGCCCGTTACCCAGGCTCTTATGCGGGGCTGTGGACAGGCTGTGTCCTGCCTGAACCCATGGAGTGTGACCCAGGACGTTCCAGGACCTGAGCAGAGAACTGGACCCAGGTTCACTTCTGCTGGTGGATCTTGTGAAGGCCTCCAAGTTTTTCCACGTGGGTCTTTGTCCAGTCCAGCTCATCTGCCCCACCCTTGCCTGAAGTCATTAACCGGAAACCTGCCCTCTCTCTAGACACCTGGGACCTGGAGGTGGGGGCGGGCAGAGAGGAAGGCTGGAATCAGGACGTTTTGGAGAATCTGGCCCCGGGGGGTCTTCAGGGAGCTTTCTCCAGCGCTGTGTGGACACGGCTGTCCCCACTCCCACCACTTGCCTCCGGCCACTGGTGACTCGACGGCCCTCTCCCAGGAAAAGACACGCGGGGAGCCTGTGACTGTCACATAAGCCCCGCAACCTGAAGCTGAGGAACACTGCAACTGCCCTGCGTTCCGTACTCCACCCGGGAGCGTGTGTACCGTGGAGAACTGGCCCCCTAGCCCCCAGTGGGCCTGGTTCTCTGTGTTGTCTGTTACATGGGGGGATAATTAGAAACATGGCTTTTACATGTGTGTGTGACTCCTTTATGATGGTGGGAAGGGGTACATAGTGATGGGCCCTTGCTAGACTCCAGGATGAGGGCCTATAGATCCAGACTCGCCTGTGTGTGTGAGAGAGTCACATGTTGCCCAGGTAGGAATGGGATGAGGGTCTGGAATAGTGACCCTCTGGGTCCTTGGCCCACGTGAGGCATGCTATTGAGCACTAATAGAGTGGGTTTCTTAGAACTGATGAGTCAGAAAAGGTGCTTTCTCTGCTCTCACTGGTTCATCCCTCTTCACCCGACACTCTCTCAGACCTGAGTTTTGCTCCTTGGTCCTAAGTTAAGCTCTCCAAAAATGTCAGCATCACCGAAACCGGGTTGGCTCAGTGGATAGAGCATCGGCTTGCGGACTCAAGGGTCCCGGGTTTGATTCCCGTCAAGGGCATGCACCTTGATTGTGGGCACATCCCCAGTGGGGGGTGTGCAAGAGGCAGCTGATTGATGTTTCTCTCTCATCGATGTTTCTAACTCTATCCCTCTCTCGTCCTCTCTGTAAAAAAACAATAAAATATATTTTAAAAAAAGAAAAGAAACTGTTGTTTTTTTAAAAATGTCACCATCACCCTAGCCAGTTTTGCTCAGTGGTTGGAGCATCAGCCTGGGACTGAAGGGTCCCAGGTCAAGGACACATACCTCGATTGCAGGCTACATCCCTGGCCTCTGGCGTGTGGGAGGCAACCAATTGATGTGCATCTCCCACATGGATGATTCTTCCCCATTCCTTTCACTCTCAAAACCAATGGGAAAAATATGCTTGTGTGTGGCTTAACAAAACAAAAAGTCATCACTGTCTTTTTCTACTCCCTACCCGGAAGTTGCCATAGTAACCTCTATCCCTGCCTCCAATACACACACACACACACACACACACACACACACACACACACCTGAAGAACCCTGAAGCCTTGCACTTGCCACTTCATCCTTCTCACGTGCACCACCATCACGCGTGCTGTACCCCGCACTTGTCAGACCGCAGCTCAGAAGTGGGCCGATGGAGGCAGCCGTGGTGCCGTGCAGGACCAGACGGGCCAGACCAGTGTGAATCAAAGTCCTATCTCTACCCACAGCCTCAGTTGTCTGTAAAATAAAATAATGCACTATTCACAACTAGGTTGTGAAAGAACAATTGTACACACCCCAAGTAACACTATACCTACCTCCTGATCCCCGTAGCCCTGGGGCTGGGCCTCCGGGGCTACTGAGGCCAGGGGTCCCCTGTTCTCTCCTCTCTGTGGAGCATATTTGTCCTTGGCATGCCCACCTCTCCCCTCCCCCTAAATCCACTGCCCTTCCCTCTCTCAGCCCCCCTTCTCGTGGCAGAACCCTCGTAGCCTGGCAGGAGTGAGTCCAGCAGGGAGCGAGGAGGCGGGAGGGAATGGAGTGCTTTCCCTCCTCCTGGCCCCAGTCAGGATATGGCCGCTCCGGGCCCAGCCCTGACCCACTGGGTGGAAACAGGAAATGTGTGAGACTCGGTGAGTGCCGGTCTCCGAGGCTCCGCAGCCGCTGATAAGGGCCATTGTGTGGCTGCCGGGATGAGCCGGCCCTGGATGGATGTGCTTCCGGGAGGAAGGAAGGAAGCTTTGCTGGTCTTTCCTGGGCGGGCGGAGCCGCGAGAGGGGAGGGAGGAGAGCCTGGGGGAAGGTGACCGCCCGTGGCTGGACTTCACCCCTCCCACGCCAGCCTTCCCTCTGGAAAGGTCACTTTCCCCCATCCACTTCCCCTTCTCACTTCCTCAAGGAATGGCTGGAGACCCAAGGGCTCAATCCCAGGCCAGGAAAATGTCAGCGGTGATTTAGCAACAATAAAGATAGCAAAACAGGAACATTCAGGGTGGGGGGCGCCTGAGGGCGCTAATGGAAAAGTAAGGAGCCGGCAGGCCTAAGGCTGCCCGCAGCCAAGGACCCCAGGCATCGGCGTGCCAAGTGGTTGAGGCTCCAGAGGAGGGCAGGACGGGGGGGGGGGGGGGGGGGGGGGGGGGGGCAGTCACAGTGTCCCCCCTGCCTCCAGCCAGCCAGCCCCTCTTCCCAATATGGCCAGCCCCCAGCAGCCCTGGCCTTTCAAACTCATGGGGCTCGTGTGCTGCTGTGGGAGGCAGGCAAATTTTGGGGGAAGGGGGCATGTGGCATGCAGGAGGGGCCGTGCCCACTGATGGATCCTCTTGGCTTAGGTCGGAATGTGCATTGTCATTTGGGGAGTGGTCAGTGTGCTCTCCAGCGGACACCGGTGAGCGGGCAGGGGGAGAGGCCCAGCCCCAGAGCTGCTGCAGGGAAAGGCCGCCCGCCCTCTGACCTAGAGCCCCGGGTACCCCAGGGGTGGCGGTATCAGCTGCTCTGGTTACCTGGGACAACAGGCATTTCCTCCATCACTCAGCCCCTCCTCTTCCTGCCCCAGCCCTCTGGGCCAAGAGGCCTCCCAATCAGACCTGGGCAGCTCCAGCTGTGTCCTGAGGAGCTGGACCAGACACATCCCCTGGGGCTGGAGTTGAAGCTCAACCAAGTGGCCGTCCCAGCGTGAGACCAGATTCCTGGCTGTGGGGACGGCGGACAGCGATAGCCAGTGGGCAGGCAGGCAGACAGGCAGGCCTCTGCCCAGAAGCCGCAGTGCCCAGCACGCTGGCAATCCACAGGCGGAATGGCGCTGCAAGTGGAGCTCATCCCCACGGGGGAGATCATCCGCGTGGTTCACCCCTACAGACCCTGCAAACTTGTAAGCTGGGATGCTGGGGGGCCGGGGGGGGGGGGGCTGGTGCGGGGGGGGGGGAGGGCGGCAGTGAGGTCTCCTCAGGGCCCACAGCTCTCTTTCCAGCAAACCTCTGGGCAGAGGTGAGCCGTGGGGAGCGGTTCTGATCCTTGGTGGAACAGGAGGAGGCTGGACAAGAGGGGGAAAGGGGAGGAAGGGGAACGGTTTTGAGCGCCACTAGTAACCATCACTAGGAGCAGGGTTTTTCAAAGTGGGAATCCGGGTTCGAGTCCCTTCTCCTCCTGCTCCCTGATCCTCGGTGCGCTGGGCTAGGAACTGGGCGTAGCGCGGAGGTGGCAGGGCTGCTCTGAGGTCCAAGGACTAGTGCGTGCCGAGCTGCTGCGGGCGCGAAGTACCGGCTCGGTCAAATGTCTGCCCTTTCCCGTGGGCCCAGAGCATCGGCCGGCTCAGGACAGTGGCTCCCGGGGTGAAGGGGGAGAGGCGGTCACAGACGGGGAAGAACCCATCTGGCTCAGCCGCAGAGGAGGGTTGGGTTTGCTGTGTGGGTGCATAGGGGCCCCAGGACGATAAGGGAGAACCCCAGCAGACGCACCCATCTCTGCGGAGGGAGGGAGGGAGGGAGGGAGGAAGGGAAAAAAGGAGGGAAGGAGGGGAGTAGAGAGAGAGAGAGAGGTTGTAGGGTGTGGGGTGTGCTTGTGGGCACCCCTCGTCCTGGGACCTGGCGGCGGGGGGTGCGGCACCCAGTCTCCGCGGACCAGGGCCGGGGTGGCCCGGGGCGGGGCGGGGCGACTGGGTGCGCGCGCGCCGGGGTTTGGGCCCAGCCCGGGATGACGACAGGCAGCGGCCCGGCCCCGGGCGGGCCCTGGGCGGGGAGAACGTGCCCGGGACCGCGGACTGCAGAGCCGGCCACGCCGCCCAGCCTGGCCCCCGCCCGCACGCCGGGAGCGCCGAGCCGGTGGGTACGCGGGGCGCGGGGCGGGGCGGGGGGCAGCCTCGCGGCCCCCGGAGGCCCCCGCCGGCCGGCGGGCGGGACGCGGGGAGGGCGGGCCACCGGGCGCCGGGGCTGCCCCGGAGCCACCGGGCGGGAGGCGGAGGTGGCCGGGGCCGAGGGTCGGCGAGGCCCGGCCGGTGCGGGGCCCCAGGGCCGGCGGCGCCGGGGCCGGGCCGGGCGGGCGCTGCGGTGGCTGCGGGTGACGGGAGGGCGGGCCGGGGCCGGGGTCTCCGGGGCGCGGGCGCCCAGCGCGCCCTTTGGCCGGGCTCAGCCTCCGGTTCCGGAGGAGCCGCCGGAGCCCCGCCCCTTCCGCCCCCCGCCCCCCGCGCCCGGCGGCGGCGGCGCCCGGACCGGGGCGCGCGAGCGTGGCGAGCGGGGGCTTCGGGGTGACCGGGACCGTGAATGGCCGGCCCACGGCCTCGCCCGGCGGCCCGCGCGCTCCGGCCTCCGGCCGGGACGGCTGGCCGTGCTTCATTCATTCGCCCCGGCGGCTCCGAGGGTTAGCGAGCACCCTCCTCTGGGCGAGGCTGACCGGGGTCGGGGGGGGGGGGTTTGGAGGGAGCCGGGAAGGGGTTCTGGAGGAAGGTGACACCTGAGCGGGGTCTTCAGGGATGACTAAGAGTCAGTCGGTTGGGAAGGGGAAGTGCAGCCAGGGCCAAGGAAATTGCAGGTGCAAAGGCAAGAGGCTTAGAGAACCACGTGCGTGCAGCAGCTGGTGGCAGGTGGGGGGGCCGCTCATTCTGGCCTGGGGTGGTGGGAGGCCTGGGGAGCGTAGCGGACCGGAGAGGGGGCGGTAGGGTAAACCGAGGGCCAGGAGGTCCACTGGAGTCCATCTGCAAGAAGCAGTGGGTGGCAGGTGCCGGCGTGGCACATGGACTGGTGCCCTGTAAACCTCCACTCCATGAACGTGAAGTGTGAGCGGATCGGACTGTGTGTGTAAAGGCCACAGGCTGCTGTGGGGAGGGGAGTCACGGGAGGAGGGCGGGGAGGCCAGTTTGGGGGCTGCTGCGTGGCCCCCGGGCAGGCGGGACAGGGAGGGGGGGCAGAGGAGAGGTTTCAGCAGGTGGTGACTCCTGGAGGAGTGGAGGAAGGGCAGGCCCTTGGATGCCAGGAGGTGGGGCCAGGTGCCTCCCTCCTGTCAGAGGACATTGAACAGGGAGGTAGGTCAGGGGGCAAGGCACTCTGTTTGCCTCTGCTGGACCCCCCCGGGGTCCATGGCTGTGGACCCAGAGGTGACCGGGGCCCTGTGAGGCATCAGGTAGAGCCCCTAAGTCACTACCTTTCCTCCCCAAGCCCCCTCACAGCAGTTCCCCTGAGTCTGGAACAGTCCTTGGGGGGGCTGCCTGGGCCCAGACCTAAAGTGTGTGTGTGGTGGACATAAACCGAGCGCCTGTTCTGTCCCCAGCACTGCGCTGCGGCGAGGTAGGCTGTGGTACTTCCCCCGCCTCCACAGGCCTTGTGGCTGCCGCTGTGAAAGTGAGCTGATAGCAGTGTTGGGGGGCAGGGGGGGGGCGCCTCAGAACACCCATTCCAGGCTGGGTGGCCCTGGCCCTGGGGGAACATTAGAGGCCGCCCAATGGCCTCCCCGCTTCTCCAGGGGTCAGTCGTGGGGGCACCCGGCCCATACTAGGTAAATGGCACTGGATGGCCCAGGTTTGCTGGGACCATCTCCCCAGGGGGGAGGAGACCCCGAAGCAGCCTTGGAACACGAGTCCTCGGTCACTCAGAGGCCGTGGCTGCGCCCCAGCCCCTAGGCCCAGGGCCCACACTCCCTAGCTGCTCCTCCCAAAGTCTGCGTGTCAATAGCAACAGGTGCACTGGGCCCTGCAGCCATGGGGTCACCCAGAAAGGTCACACCTATTAACCCTTACCGGCAAGTTTGGACACCTGCCAGCCCTAAGCCGGCCTCACTCTTCCAGGGCAGCCCAGTGAGTGCCGGAGGTCCCGGTTCCAATCCCACCCCTCCTTTTTCTAGTCCTGAGGTCTTAATCAGACAGCCATCTGCCCAGCCTCAGTTTCCCCGTCTGCAGAACGGGAATAACAACACAGACTCATGGCTTGGCCCGGGGCTTTGAAGAGAGCACCCTAAGACAGCGCCAGAGGCAGGGTGCCCCTGGCTCTCACATCCTTGGTCCCCCCGCTGACACCTCTGTCCAGCGAGCGCTTCGGTCCAGGAAGGCGGGGCGGGCCGGGGGCTGGGGCCGGGGGTCTGGGGCTGGGCCGGGGGGCTGGGCCGGGGCCGGGGGGCTGGGCTGGGGCCGGGGGGCTGGGGCCGGGGATCTGGGGCTGGGCCGGGGGGCTGGGCTGGGGCCGGGGGGCTGGGGCCGGGGATCTGGGGCTGGGCCGGGGGGCTGGGCTGGGGCCGGGCCGGCCCGCGCGCCCCCGCAGCATGGAGACGCCCCTCCTCCCGCCGCCGGGCGGCGCCCCGGGCGCCAGAGGGCATCCCGGGAATGCGGCGGCGCGGCTCCGGGGGGGGGGGGGGGGGGCGGCCGGGCCCTCCGCCCGCGGATTCCCCTCATTCCAGCGGCCTGACGCGGTGGCGGGCGGGGCGGGCACGGCCGCCGCGAGGCCCCGCCCCCCGGCCCGCCCCGGGGTCCCCAGCCCCGCCCCGCTCCCCGCTCCCCGCTCCCCGCTCCAGGGGGAGCCTGCCCGGCCCTTCCCCGGCCCCGGTGGCCCGGAGGCGGAGCCCCTTCTCCGCTACCGCTCGCTACGGGGTTGAACTTTGGGGCACCCCCTCCCCGTCCTGAGCCCGGCCCGCGGGTGGCGTTTCATATCCCCCTCCCCGCCCACCACCTCCCCCTCCGCGCCCACCTCCCCCTCCGCGCCCCCCACCTCCCCCTCCGCGCCCACCTCCCCCTCCGCGCCCACCACCTCCCCCTCCGCGCCCCCCACCTCCCCCTCCCCGCCCCCCACCTCCCCCTCCGCGCCCCCCACCTCCCCCTCCGCGCCCACCACCTCCCCCTCCCCGCCCACCTCCTCCCCCTCCCCGCCCACCACCTCCCCCTCCCCGCCCACCACCTCCCCCTCCGCGCCCACCACCTCCCCCTCCGCGCCCACCACCTCCCCCTCCGCGCCCACCACCTCCCCCTCCCCGCCCACCACCTCCCCCTCCCCGCCCCCCACCTCCCCCTCCGCCCACCACCTCCCCCTCCCCGCCCACCTCCCCCTCCGCGCCCGCCACCTCCTCCGCGCCCACCTCCCCCTCCGCGCCCACCACCACCACCCTACCCCGCCCCCCACCTCCCCCCGGCCACCCCTCCCAGCTGCGCGGTGGCACGGTCCCCTGGTCCCCTCGCCCCTCCGGGGCCCATCTCCCAGCTGGCGCCCGCCCGGCAGGTCCCTCGGGTCGCGCTCCGGCCGCTGTTGTTCTCCAGATAACGAGGCTGGAGCCGCACCTGCCGCGGCCTTCCCCCTCTCCTCCCCCCCCCCCCGGGGAGCCCGGGTCCGAGGCGGGGTGCACTGGGGTTTGGGGTCCGGGCTGCCTTCGTCCCGCAAAGATAAGCCAGCGCCCAGTATTGCGCCCCGGGTTCCTGTCTGCAGGGGGAGAGGACGCAGGGGATGATGCTCTTGGAGCCTTTGGAGAAACTGGGGGGCCGGCGAGGGGCTCCCCCAGCGGCAGGAGCCGCCCCGGGCCCGGGTGGGATGAACGTGTGGCCGGGGGAGGGCGGGAGGGCGCCCACCGAGGCCGGCGGGGGCGGGAGGGCTGGTCTGCGCCTCCCCACCCCCGGCAGGTGCCGGCCCGTGGGGCGGGGAGGGGGCAGGTGCCGGCCCGTGGGGCGGGGAGGGGGCAGGTGCCGGCCCCGTGGGGCGGGGAGGGGGCAGGTGCCGGCCCGTGGGGCGGGGAGGGGGCAGGTGCCGGCCCGTGGGGCGGGGAGGGGGCAGGTGCCGGCCCGTGGGGCGGGGAGGGGGCAGGTGCCGGCCCCGTGGGGCGGGGAGGGGGCAGGTGCCGGCCCGTGGGGCGGGGAGGGGGCAGGTGCCGGCCCGTGGGGCGGGGAGGGCTGGCCGCGAACACCTCTGCCAGCGCCGCCGCGCCGCCCGCCAGGTGGGCCTGAGCCGCCTCGCCCCTCGGGGTGGTGCTCCCCACGTCCAGCCGGCGAGCGGGGCTGATGTGGGAGGGGTGTCCTGGGCACACGTGTGGACGTATTTGGAGGGGCCAGAGGGGGGCCCCTTCCAGAAGAGGGAGGGGGCACCGGGGGGCCCCTTCCAGAGGAGGGCGGGGGCCCCAGGCCCCGGTTGTGGGTCCGGGACCGAGGAGAAGGGAGCTGGCCCCGGGCTGGAAGCCGGCGCGGGTCTCCCGGTGGGAAAGGGACCTCCCGGAGGCCGCCCCCGCCCCGGGCTCCGGCCCGCGGGGACGGGAGCTGGGGCGCTGCTTCGGGGCGTGAGGACGCGGCCGCCCCCGCGAGGGTCGGCGCGGCCGGGCCGCGGGGCTCCGCCCGCCGCCGCGCCGGCCGTATTTGGACATTTCGCTCTATTTTTAACTTTGCCGGGGCCGGAGGTCCGGGGGGAGGAGGAGAAGAGGCGGGAGAGGGAAGTCCCGCTTCCCCCGCGGCCCCCCGGCCGCAGCCCCCGCCCCGCGCCGCCGCGCAGCCCCCGCCCGGAAGTGGGCTCGGGCCGGTGTAGACGCGGCGGCCGCGCGGGTTCCGGGCCCCACCCCGGAGCCAACGACGTCCCTCCGGGAAGCCCCGGCCCCGGCGGCGGCGCCCCGCCCGCCCCGCCCGCGGGCCCCGCCCCGCCCGAGAGCGCCCTCAGCCCCCCAACCCCGACCCCACAGGGACCCGGGTCCGAGCCCGGGGGCGGGGGCGGGCGGGGAGCCCCGCGCTCCTCGGCTCGCGGAGGGGGCGGCGCGGCGGGGCGGGGGCGGGGCGGCCCCTCCCTCGTTGACGCCGCGGAGCCGCGGAGCCCGGCCGAGCCGGCGGGAGGGGCGCCGGCGGCGGGCAGGATGCGCTACCGGGCGTCGGTGAGCGGGCGGCGCGGGCGGCGCGGGCGGCGGGGGCCCGGCGGCCCTGCGGCCTCGCGGCGGCGGCGCCCCGGCCCCGCCAGGAAGCGGGCGCGGCGCCGGAATTTCGGGTGGAAAAACGTCCCGGGAAGTTGCCGGGGGAGGAGGCCGAGGCGGGGCGGGGCGCGCGGGCCTGGGCCCCGGCTCCCCGGCTCGCGGGGGGGCGGGAGGGGGCGGCTGAGCGCTCGGACCCGGCACCCGGGGGGCCGAGGGGGCGGCGGAGGGGCGGGGGCTCCGGCCAGATTTGCCGGCCGCTCCGGGGCGGGATGGGGCGGAGGGGGGAGGGACAGGCCGGGGCGAGGCAGGCCCCTGGCCAGACCCGGAGGGTCCCCCTGGTGAGAGGTCTGGGGGCTGACTGGGGGGGTTGGGGGGGGTCTGGGGTGGGAGACGACCTGGTGCCAGCTTTGGGATCTAAAACCCCCCGCCACCACTGCCACCTTGCTGTTCTCGGACCCCTGACACTTTGGGTATCGGTTTCCCGGAGCCCCAGCAGAGAGTGTGTCCTGGGGGGACGGCCCCCTCGAGCCTGCCCCTCTCCCTCCCCCCCCCCCTGGGGGCCCCAGGCAGCTGGAGGGAGGCAGCAGCTGGGCTTTCCGCGGTACAACCCCCACCCCCGGAGGCCTCTCGGCTCCCAGAGGGGGAGGGTGTCTGGGGAGCCTGGCAGCTGATGGAGAGGGTGTGGCCCAGCTAGGGGAGGGGGGCCCCCCTTTCGGGGTGAGTGTTGAGTCCAGCTGGACCGCAGGCCCCTGGGCGGCCCGCTCCGGTACAGGGTCCGGGGTGGTCTCTTGCTTGGTCTCCAGACACTCTCCCCCCTGGGCTTTTGGCGGGTGGGGGCGGGAGAGGCGGGCCTACCCTGCCAGAATTCTCTCTGGGCCCTCTGCCCTCCAACAACCTGTCACCTGTGGCTCCGAGCGAGCCCTGCGGTCACCTGGCCTAGCTCAACTCCTCCTCCGGGAGGCGGAAGCAGCCCTAGGAGGGGAGGGGATTTGTCCAAGGTCAACAGAGCTTTTCTTCTGTGATTCCGGGAGTTCCTTCTCATGTCACCCTTCCTCTGCACACAATCAGCACCTCCCCGGATTCCGCGGCCTGGCCCTTCCGTCCCCCTGGTCCTCTGTGCCCCGGGGTCTGTGTCCAGGTCCAAGCCCCACGGGGTCTCTGTACGGGGTGACCTGCCTGTGTCCTCTCAGCGTTCCGTGTGCCGGCTGCCGGCCGCCCAGGCCCCGTGTACACACGGCCCAGTCCTTCTCCCGTGTCCTGTGTCCGGGCCTCCGTGTCCACCTGCCCCTGGCTGCGCACTCAGCCCCACAGGCTGTGGTGGAGGGAGGAGTGACCTGACCTGACCCCTCTGGCCCTGACCCTTCCCCACGCCTCGTTCCCCCCAGGCCCTGGGCAGCGACGGGGTGCGGGTGACCATGGAGAGCGCCCTGACCGCCCGTGACCGGGTGGGGGTGCAGGACTTCGTGCTGCTCGAGAACTTCACCAGCGAGGCCGCCTTCATCGAGAACCTGCGGCGCCGGTTCCGGGAGAACCTCATCTACGTGAGTGAGGCCCGATGGGGAGGCCAGGGGGGGCTGCTGGGGGGCCAGAGGCAGGACGGAGGCACCAGGGGCCTCTGGGAGAGGATCCTGACCCTCCTCCTCCTCCTCCCACCCCCAGACCTACATCGGCCCGGTCCTGGTCTCTGTGAACCCCTACCGGGACCTCCAGATCTACACCCGGCAGCACATGGAGCGCTACCGCGGCGTCAGCTTCTACGAGGTGCCGCCCCACCTGTGAGTGACACCCCCTCCCCATCGGAGGTGACACCCCCCCCCCCCCCCGCCCTCGCTCTAAAATGGCCCTGACCGCCCGTGTTGGACGAAGCACTGTTCACAGCTGTGAGGAATCCCCATTCCTTCCCCTGGACCGACTCCATCCCCCATGAGATGAATCAGCCGCATCTGGTCGGGGGCCTCCCAGCCCCCACCCAGCTCATTCTCACTTGTGGCTTATTTGCCCAACTGTACCTGGCATGGCCCCCGACCTTAGGGACCCTCTGACCCCGACCTATGAGGGACCCCAGCCTCTACCCGAATGGCCTGCTGCACCACCCCCGCCCCCACTCCTGAGTGATCCTCTCCATCTTCCCCCTGAAAGTGACATACTCAAAATGGAAAGGGACCCCCCCCACACACAGCTGTGAGGAACCCCCCTCCACCCACCCCCTTGAGGGTTCCCCAATCCCCGTCCTCCAGGGGAAAAGCAGCTCCCACCCCCAAGAGAACCCCAGGCGGATATAAAGGTGACCTCTCCCAGCCCCGCCTGCCGGGGCTCCGACCCGTACCCCTGAGCTCCTGCCCTCTTCGGCCCAGGTTCGCGGTGGCCGACACGGTGTACCGGGCTCTGCGCACGGAGCGCCGGGACCAGGCGGTGATGATCTCCGGGGAGAGCGGGGCCGGCAAGACGGAGGCCACCAAGCGGCTGCTGCAGTTCTACGCCGAGACCTGCCCGGCCCCGGAGCGCGGCGGCGCCGTGCGGGACCGGCTGCTGCAGAGCAACCCCGTGCTGGAGGTGCGGTCCTGCGGCCTGGGGGGGGGGGGGGCAGGGAGAGAAGACCGGCCCCCCTCATGCCCCGTCTGCTCCCAGGCCTTCGGGAACGCCAAGACCCTCCGGAACGACAACTCCAGCAGGTTTGGGAAGTACATGGACGTGCAGTTTGACTTCAAGGTACCTGTGGGGTGCCGGGGCAGGTGGGGGGGGTCCCACTCAGGAGGCACCAGTACACTCTTACTGAGCACACACTCAGGAGGCACCAGTACACACTTACTGAGCACACACTCAGGAGGCACCAGTACACTCTTACTGAGCACACACTCAGGAGGCACCAGTACACTCTTACTGAGCACACACTCAGGAGGCACCAGTACACACTCACTGAGCACACACTCAGGAGGCACCAGTACACACTTACTGAGCACACACTCAGGAGGCACCAGTACACACTTACTGAGCACACACTCAGGAGGCACCAGTACACACTTACTGAGCTCCAGCTGTGTGCCAGGCGCTGTGCCAGACGCTGGCACTGCAGCACTGAAACAGAACAGACAAAAGTCCTGCCTTTAGGGGAGACAGACAGTAAGCCGAAAAATGTGATGTAAGTGACAAGTGTCGTCATGGCAAAAAAACAAAACAAAAAACAAACAACAAGGTAGGGGTGGAGGCAGCTGCTCTTTAAATATATTATTAACTCCAAGTGGAGGGGGGCCATCAGAAGGTTGGGAGCAGAAGCGTGTCAGGATCTGACTTTCTCTGAAAAAGGCCGTTCTGGCTGCTTTGTTGAGACGAGGTGGTCAGAAAAGCAGGCCACGCAGGGAAACCAGTAAGGAAGCTATAGGATAATCTAGATGACGGTGAGTGGCTGGAAGCAGCGCGGGGGCAGTGGAGGTGGCGCAGCAGCTGGCCTCGGGGGTTTGGAGGCTAAGGCAGCGGGCCTGATGGGACGAGGGGAGGCCTGAGCACCGGGAAGATGAAGGAGCCGGGGACCAGGGTGGAAGAGGTCAGCAGAGCTGGGCTGAGGAGCGGGCGCGCAGCTCGGCGTCAGGGCTGTGGGGTGAGGTGCCCGTGGTACGTCCGAATGGGCTGACAGGTAGATGGGGTTCAGCGTCCTCCAGCCTGAGAGGAAGCAGCTGAGGCGGCGGTGACCTGCCGGACCCCATGCCCTCCGAGGCAGACCTGGGATTAGAACCGAGACGGCGGGGGGGAGAGGGGAAGATGGCCCCACGCCCCATCCCCTGAGCGGCCCCCCTGTGCTGTCCGGCCCACAGGGTGCCCCGGTGGGCGGCCACATTCTCAGTTACCTCCTGGAGAAGTCCCGCGTGGTCCACCAGAACCACGGGGAGAGGAACTTCCACATCTTCTACCAGCTGCTGGAGGGCGGCGAGGAGGAGACGCTGCGCCGGCTGGGCCTGGAGCGCAACCCCCAGAGCTACCTGTACCTGGTGAAGGTGAGGCTGTGGGCAGGGGGTGCCCTCTGGGGAGCAGCACGGCGCCAGGCGCCAGGACCGACAACCCAGCTTTGCCCTCCTCCAGGGCCAGTGTGCCAAAGTGTCCTCCATCAACGACAAGAACGACTGGAAGGTGGTCAGGAAGGCTCTCTCCGTCATCAACTTCTCGGAGGACGAAGTGGAGGTGAGGCCTCCGCTGGGGCCCCCTGTCCTCCTGTCACCCCCTGACGATCCCAACCTACTCTTTTTTTTTTTAATATATATATATTTTTAATTGATATTTTACAGAGAGGAAGGGAGAGAGCTAGAGAGCTAGAAACGTCGATGAGAGAGAAACATCGACCAGCTGCCTCTTGCACCCCCCCTCCCCCCCCACTGGGGATGTGCCCGCAACCAAGGTACATGCCCTTGACCAGAATCGAACCTGGGACCTTTCAGTCCGCAAACCGACGCTCTATCCACTGAGCCAAACAGGTTTCGGCCTAGCCCACTCTTACAGCCCGCATCTACTCAGATCCCCCTTCTCCTCGCAAACATGTCGCCTCCCAGTCCCTGTTCCATCCCCCACCCCGCGTGCCCTCCTGGGACTCCCATCCGCCCCGCCTGTCCCCCAGGACCTGCTGAGCATCGTGGCCAGCGTCCTGCATTTGGGCAACCTCCACTTTGCTGCCGATGAGGAGAGCAACGCCCAGGTCACCAGCGAGAACCAGTTCAAGTACCTAACCAGGGTAAGCGGGTGCGCAGAGGGCGAGGGCAGGGCAGCCGGGTGAGGGAAGGACACCCTCACCACGCCCCACGCCCCCCGCCCTCTCCACAGCTTCTTGGTGTGGACGGCTCCACGTTTCGGGAAGCCCTGACCCACAGGAAGATCATCGCCAAGGGAGAGGAGGTGAGGCCGAGCCTTTGCCTCGGGAGGCGGGGTGAGGGAGGCAGGTGTAAGGCAGCCCAGCCATCATTGCCCTCCCCGGCCCGCCAGCTGGTCCTCAGCCATGCTGGAAGGACATAGGCAGCTGGCTCAGAGGCCCAGGGAGCGGGCCCGGGTCACACGGGAGGAGGGCGAGGGAGTCAGAGCCAAGACTCCAACCCCTAGGAATGGGGCCTCTTGTCCGTGTACCCCCTGCCCTCTGGTGGGGTCACTCCTGTGCCCGCCCACCCCACACCCCCCACCCCAGCAGGAGGGCGAGTAGACATAGTTCCTGGTGCTCCACCTGAACCCAGAGGGGAGGGGGGAGGGGGGTCCTCAGCGTCCGTCTCCCTGCCTCACGCCTCACGTGCAGCTCCTGAGCCCGCTGAACCTGGAGCAGGCTGCGTATGCCCGAGACGCGCTCGCCAAGGCCGTGTACAGCCGCACTTTCACCTGGCTAGTCCGGAAGATCAACCGCTCGTTAGCCTCCATGGTGAGGGCGTGGCCCGGGCTGCTCCCGAGGCAGTGGGGAAGGCGGTCCGGGGAGGCCTGGGCCTGGGCGCTGGGGGCTGGCAGGCGTGGGCACCCACGCTCTTGCTTGAATGACCCTAGGATGCCCAGAGCCCCAGCTGGCGGAGCACCACGGTCCTTGGGCTCCTGGATATCTATGGCTTCGAGGTGTTCCAGCACAACAGGTCAGTGCCCCCTCCCTCCTGCCCGCCTCTCCTCTCCTCTCGTCTCGGTCCTGGTCCTTCTCCTCTGTCCGCCCGCCTCTCCAACCCCTGTCGGTGGCTTCCCAGCCGTCCTGGGTCCTGAACCATGTTTGTTCCCGTAGCTGCTCAGGGGCCTGGCCCCTCCTCCCCTGACCCGGCCCCGGGGCCACCTAGAGCTCCTGTGGTCTCTCCTGCTTTCCTCACAGCTTCGAGCAGTTCTGCATCAATTACTGCAACGAGAAGCTGCAGCAGCTGTTCATCGAGCTCACGCTCAAGTCAGAGCAGGAGGAGTACGAGGCGGAGGGCATCGCGGTGAGTGCGGCCGCAGGGGTCACAGGGAGCCCGGCGTCCGACCCGGGGGGCCACCTGGGCCCTGATGATGCCCCCCTTCCCTTCCCCTTCCCCCTCAGTGGGAGCCTGTCCAGTATTTCAACAACAAGATCATCTGCGATCTGGTAGAGGAGAAATTCAAGGGCATCATCTCCATTTTGGTGAGTCGTCTGTTCCTCCGAAGCCTCAGGCGGGAGGGCGCCCCTGCTCCCCCTCTCTCTCCAGGCCAGAGTCTGGGGCTGAGTGGGGACAGGGCAGGGCTCTGCGAGGGTGAGGTGAGGAGCTGGCTGCATCCGGAAGCTGTCCCTAGGAAGTCCCTTGGATTTGCCCTCTTTCCCCGTGTCTGTGTCTCTGCCGCCGGCATGGCGCCCCTAAATCACCTCTCCGGCCCCTCCCTTGACACGTCCATCACTGTGTGCCACACCCCCAGGACGAGGAGTGTCTGCGCCCCGGGGAGGCCACCGACCTGACCTTCCTGGAGAAGTTGGAGGACACCATCAAGCACCATCCGCACTTCCTGACGTGAGTGGGGGTGCGGGGCTCACTCGGGTAGAACCTGCGGAAGCCTGGGATCCCCCCACACACACCCCATTTAAAACATCAGCCACAGGGGGTGCCAGAGGAGGCGCACAGAGCCGCAGCTCACCTTACATCCACACCCACAGAGGAAGGAGCCCGGAGCGTGGCTTCCTCCTTAGTCTTTTTTGCAAAGGCCCGGCCGGCATGGCTCAGGGGTGAGCATTGACCTGTGAGCCAGGAGGCCACAGTTCGATTCCCTGTGAGGGCACATGTGTGGGACGCGCAGGAGGCAGCCGATCAGTGATACTCTTTCATCATTGATATTTCAGTCTCTCTCCCTCTCCCTTCCTCTCTGAAATCAGTAAAAGCATATTTAAAAAAAAAAAAAAAAAAGGGAAAGAAACTTGCTGAGATTGTTTAGCTTCCTTTATTTGCAAGTAGCTTTTTATTTAACTCGTCCCTTAAAGTGGGGCGAGGGAGAAGCAGCAAGCCCCTCTGTCCCAGCTCTGTCCTGCATGGTCTGTGCACACCGATGTCCTGCATGGTCTGTGCACACCGATGTCCGGCATGGTCTGTCTCCTCTAACCTGGTGCCGGCTCCTCTTACTGAGGTTCAAAGAGAAGTCCTCTGCCCAAGGTTATCTGCCATCTAGTAAGTTACCGAGCTGGGACTCAGTCCCAGGGCTGCAAATGCCAAAGCCCTACGCGTTTTTGCTTCATGGTACGTAAAACCCTTTTCCTGGAGGTAAAAAAAACTGTTGCTCATTAGAGAAACGCTGGAATGTGTGCAAAAGCCACCGGTAGTCCTGTCACCCAGAGGCCATCGCTGTTAACAATTCAAGGCATTTCCTTCCTGCCTTTTCTATACCTTCCCACCCCCTGGTTGGGAATGTTGTTTCATTCAGGGTTGTTTTGTTATACCATTGATGAGATGATGTGGGAACTTCATTCTTGTTTGTATCAATCAGCCTCTGGGTAAAACTGCCTTTGTTCTATGGCGTTTCACTTAAGGCCACAGAACCCATTAATGACACTCAGTGAGGACTTGCTGTAGAAGGCTCAGGGTAGTGCTCTCTCTTTCAGTATTTTCCTCTACATCAAACAGAGAGTTCCTCAAAATGCCTGCTCTGATGGCTCTAATCTACAGACAGCCCGTGGCTCTTACCCAGCCTGTGGGGGCCTCCGGCTTGTGCTTGATAACACCGCTGCCACCGACATCTTTATGCCTTAAGCCTCTGCCTGTGTCTCTGGTTAGTTGCTTGAAATAGTTCTTAAAAGTAGAAAATGGGCCCAGGCTGGTGTGGCTCAGTGGTTGGAGTGTCAGTCTGTGCACTGAAAGTTTGTGATTTCGATTCCCAGTTAAGGCACATACCTAGGTTGTGGGTTCGATCCCAGTCAGGGCATGTATGTGAGGCAACCAATAGATGTTTCTTTCTCTCCTTCCTCCTTCTCCCCCTTTCTCTCCCTCTTTTTCTTCCTCCCTTTCCTTCTTCTCCCTTCCCTTCTCTCTAAATAATAATTTAGAGCTTTTTGGTCTGCACTAAAAGGTTGTCAATTCAATTCCTAGTCAGAGCACATATCTGGGTTGAGGTTCAAATCCTTGTTGGGAGATGTTTCACTCTCACATTGATGGTCCTGTGTGTGTGTCTGTGTGTCTGTGTGTGTGTGTGTGTGTGTGTGTGTGTGTGTGTCTCCTTCTCTTCTCTCTAAACATGCCCTCGAGTGAGGCTTAAAAAATATAATCTTTGCCGAAACTGGTTTGGCTCAGTGGATAGAGCTTTGGTCTTCGGACTGAAAGGTCCCAGATTCGGTTCCAGTCAAGGGCATGTACCTTGGTTGCGGGCACATCCCCGGTGGGGGGTGTGCAGGAGGCAGCTGGTCAATGTTTCTCATCAATGTTTCTAGCTCTCTATCCCTCTCCCTTCCTCTCTGTAAAAAATCAATAAAAATATATTTATAAAAACAATAATAATAATCTTCTATAATAATAAAGGGGTAATATGCTAATTAGACCAGACATTTTCTGCACGTCTTTCCTGATGAAGCCCGGGCCAGAGGGAAGCCCGCCCGGGTGCCGGCAGCCGGGGGAAGGAAGGAAGAACTACTCTTGCATGAATTTTTGTACATTGGGCCTCTAGTAATAACATAAAATAGAATTTAAAAAAATATGTATCCTCTAGTGAGGATTGTTTTTTAAATATAGAAAATGGGCTAAAGGGCATACACATGCTTAAGACTTACTAGTAACTAATCTCTTGGGACAGATTCTATTCTTAAAACATAGGGGGCCGTGCTCAACCCTCTGAGCAGTCACGCAGCAGCCAGAGGCACTGAGCGGAGCCCTCTGCCGTGTGCCCTGCAGAGCGGGCGCCAGACCCCGGGCCTGGCCCAGTGAGACCCTGGGCAAGGCCATCTGCCTCCCGTGGACTCTGTGGCCGCCTCTGTGCAGGGAGGCAGGGTGGGCTGGGCATGCCTGCCCCTTCCTGGAGGTCTGTTTCCTCTCTGGGCCTCTGCAGCAGGCGGGGAGCATGGCTCCGGCAGCAAGCTGCAGCTTCCTCTCCCCCCCTGTCACCCCAGGCACAAGCTGGCTGACCAGCGGACCAGGAAATCTCTGGGCCGCGGGGAGTTCCGCCTTCTGCACTACGCCGGGGAAGTGACCTACAGCGTGACCGGTGAGGATTCTGGGGCTGGGGCTGGGTCCCCCGGTGGGCAGGGAGGGGGGGACTCTTCCTCAGCTCACGTGTGCTCTCTCCCCCCAGGGTTTCTGGATAAAAACAATGACCTTCTCTTCCGGAACCTGAAGGAGGTGAGGAGGCCTCGGGGGAGGACTCCAGGTTTGGCCCCAATGACCAGTGCGCCAGGAATCTGTCCACTACAACCTCGATCCCTTGCTCTGCCCTCACAGACCATGTGCAGCTCGGAGAACCCCATTATGAGCCAGTGCTTCGACCGGAGCGAGCTCAGTGACAAGAAGCGCCCAGAGACGGTGCGCAGGCTGTGGGGCCCCCGGGGCGTGTGCGCGTGGATGAGTGCCTGCGGGAGCTGGGCGTGGGCTGTGTGCACGGGCTTCTGTGTGGGTTGGTTCCTGTGGGTGTGTATCTGTGTGTGCTCTATGTCGGTGTGCACTATACAACCACTGCTCCCTGCCCGCCCTTGTTCTCTCTCTCAGCCAGCCAGCCTCCGCCCTGGCCCCCTGGCCGCTCCCCTGCCCTTACCCGGCATCCCCGCACGCCCGCTGTGGGGACGTTCCAAACCGCAGGTCCGCTCCCATCATCCCCTCACTCCACATCCTCTGTGGCTCCCTTGTTCCCTCACGATTAAGTTCACGCTCCCTGAGGTGACTCCTGAGCCCTGTCCCGATCCTGCCCTCTGCCTGCCTCCAACCCCTTCTCTGCTTGTCCTGCTCGTAGCTCACGGTGTCCATCAAGCCTTTGCTCAGACTGCCCTCTGCCTGGAATGCCGTTCTCTCCGCTCTTCCTTCTGGCTGGCTATAACCTATCTTCTTTTTGTCTTAATTTATTTATTTTTAGCGAGAGAGAAAAACATTGATATATTGTTCCACTTATTGATGCATTTGTTGATTGGCTCTTATATGTGCTCTGACCGGGGATCAAACCCACAGCCTTGGTGTATGGGGGATGGGGATGCTGCTTTAACCACTGACATATCCTTTCTTTTTTCTTTATTGTTAAGGTATTGCATGTGTGACTTTATCCTCCCCGTTGCCCCCCACCTTTTTCCTTTTTTTTTAATAGAAGAAGGGAGAGGGATAGAGATAGAAACATCAACGAGCCAAAACTGGTTTGGCTCAGTGGATAGAGCGTCAGCCTGCGGACTGAAGGGTCCCAGGTTCGATTCCCATCAAGGGCATGTACCTTGGTTGTGGGCACATCCCTAGTAGGGAGTGTGCAAGAGGCAGCTGATCGATGTTTCTCTCTCATTGATGTTTCTAACTCTCTATCCCTCTCTCTTCCTCTCTGTAAAAAATCAGTAATATATATATATATTTTAAAAAGAAACATCAATGATAAGAGAGAATCATTGATCGGCTGCCTCCTGCACACCCCCCACTGAGGATTGAACCTGCAGCCGGGCATGTGCCCTGACTAGGAGTCAGACCGCGACCTCCTGGTTCATAGGTCGATGCTCAACCACGGAGCCACGCCTGCTGGGCTCCCACACAGCCTTTACAACTCCGGTGAAGGGGCGTGTCCAGGACGCCCGCTCCCCCATACCCGGGATTAGTGCCCCTATTGGTGCTCCCAGAACCACAGGCCTGCACCCTGTTACTAAAGGGGCCTCGATAGATCGAGAGTCTGCTCGAAGGCTCTCCCTGGCAGTCAGTGTACAGGGCCAATGGTTGAACGTACAGGTGTAGGACACATTGTTGAGGACAGTGGCCCTGGAATTCTAGGAGAGAAAGAGTCCTTGCCAAAGGATTGAGGTTGTGCTGAGGCCTGAGCAGGGTTCTGGACCCCAGTGAGGGTCCTAAACTGAGGTCTCTGGCCAAGCCACTGCGGTGATGCGGGTGGGCCTCGCCTGGGCCCCAGCAGGGCGGCGGGTAGCTGTGGGAATGGGGGTAGCTGTGGGAATGGGGGTAGCTGTGGGAATGGGGGTAGCTGTGGGAATGGGGGTAGCTGTGGGAATGGGGGGAGCTGTGGGAATGGGGGGAGCTGTGGGAATGGGGGGAGCTGTGGGAATGGGGGGAGCTGTGGGAATGGGGGGAGCTGTGGGAATGGGGGTAGCTGTGGGAATGGGGGTAGCTGTGGGAATTGGGGGTAGCTGTGGGAATGGGGGTAGCTGTGGGAATTGGGGGTAGCTGTGGAAATTGCTGCTTTGCCCCAGGGACGGGCTGTGCTAGGAGTCAGAGACATTAGCCCAGCTCCAGCCAACCACCCCTTCGCCTTGGCTCACCAGGTGGCCACCCAGTTCAAGATGAGCCTCCTGCAGCTGGTGGAGATCCTGCAGTCCAAGGAGCCCGCCTACATCCGCTGCATCAAGCCCAACGACGCCAAACAGCCCGGTAGGCCCCCCCCCCCTCGCCATGGCCTGTGGGCGGAGCCTCCGGGGCCTCCGGTCCGGGGAGCCCGCTGACGCCTGTACCTCCCCCAGGCCGCTTCGACGAGGTGCTGATCCGGCACCAGGTGAAGTACCTGGGACTGATGGAGAACCTGCGAGTGCGCCGAGCCGGCTTTGCCTACCGCCGCAAATACGAGGCTTTCCTGCAGAGGTGGGCCGGGGCCTGGCTCGGTGCCAGGACGGGGTCCGGAGGGCAGGAGCCTGTAGGTCCTGGGAGGGAAGACGGCTCTCCGCCCCGCTGCAAAGCCAGGATGCCAGGCCCCGAGCTGCCTCTCCGCGCTGCAGGCCTAATGGCGGGCCTGGCGGAACCGCCCCCAGGCCGGCCTCCACGGAGCACGTGCAGGAGGCAGGCATCCACACACCTGTCACCAGGAGAAATGGTAGAAGCTTCTGAGGACAGTTCCTATCCACTCAGAAAGGAGAGGGCGGCTTGGTGGTTGTCCTGACTTAGGGGCTGGGGTCTCAGTCAGGTGTGAGCTCCACCGCTGCTACTTTCCAGCCCCATGGCCTTAGGCAGACGAGAATACTAGCTGCCTTATTGTTATAATGGGGACAACAGAGCCCCCTCCCCTGCTGTCTGTGAGCTGCCAGTTAGGGGAGCTCCCGGCAGGTGCCCAGGGAAGGGCGGTGCTGAGGCGGGGGCCCGGACACTCTGCTCCTGCCCCAGGTACAAGTCGCTGTGCCCGGAGACGTGGCCCACGTGGGCAGGCCGGCCTCAGGACGGGGTGGCCGTGCTGGTCCGGCACCTCGGCTACAAGCCAGAAGAGTATAAGATGGGCAGGTGAGTGGCGCCCACTCCTGGGGTCTAGAGGGCATGGGGAGGGCAACCAGGGGCTGATCGCTGCTGCCCTCCCAGGACCAAGATCTTCATCCGCTTTCCCAAGACGCTGTTCGCCACAGAGGACGCGCTGGAGGTCCGGAGGCAGAGCCTGGGTGAGGGGCCCCCCCTTCCGGTCCCGGTGGGGTCCGTTCTGGGGAGCAGGAAGTAAATCACTGCCATGGGCTCCCCTTTCAGGAAGTCCGCCTCGCCCACAGTCAGCTGCCCTCCTCCTCCCCAGCCCCAGCCATCTGGCCTGCCCTTGGTACAAACGCTGAGCTGTTCCCACATCCCTCTGCTGCCTCCTGCTTGCTTTCACTTGCTCTCCCTCCTCACTTGTCCTCTCTCAGTAGCTCCCTCATCCTGGCCACTCAGTGAGCTCTGGCAGCCAGGCCCCGCTGGCCCCTGAGCTCTGGCCATCGACTCTCTCCCACCTGCAGCCACCAAGATCCAGGCCTCCTGGCGGGGCTTCCACTGGCGGCAGAAGTTCCTCCGGGTGAAGCGCTCAGGTTCGCGGCCCTGCGGTCTCAGGGGGCAGGGGCTGGGGCCAGGGTGGGCCCTGCGGTCCCAGGGGGCAGGGGCTGGGGCCAGGGTGGGCCCTGCGGTCTCAGGGGGCAGGGGCTGGGGCCAGGGTGGGCCGCCCGGTGAGGGGGGAGGTCAGCCATCTGTGGTCTCCGCAGCCATCTGCATCCAGTCCTGGTGGCGGGGGACGCTGGGACGGAGGAAGGCGGCCAAGAGGAAGTGGGCAGCACAGACCATCCGGCGGTGAGCTCCGGGCGCCACGGGGGGTGCAGACCGGACGTGTGTGGGGGTCCGTGGCAGACCTCTCACCCCATCCCTGTTGGGCTCCCCACCCCCAGGCTCATTCGAGGCTTCATCCTGCGCCACGCACCCCGCTGCCCCGAGAACGCCTTCTTCCTGGACCACGTGCGCACCTCCTTTCTGCTCAACCTGCGGCGGCAGCTGCCCCGGAATGTCCTGGACACCTCCTGGCCCACCCCACCGCCCGCCCTGCGCGAGGTCCGAGGCCTCCCCACGGACGTGGGCTCTCACAGCACTCGGGGGGGGGGGGGGGAGCCGTTAGCATGTGGCCAGAGGAGCGGTCAGGGGGGCTCCCCAAGGGAGTGGAACTGGGGCTGGGCCTGGGAGGGCTTTGTTTTGAGAGAAACCCCTTCGGGAATGGAAGGGTTGTCTGGACTGAGGGGTGACGCTTAGGCCAGAGCCCGGCGGTGGGCACAGGCCTGCCGTCCTCAGAGGGAGGGAGCCGGCTGTCCGGTGCCCTGAGGCTGCTCGTGCCGCGCCCACAGGCCTCGGAGCTGCTGCGGGAGCTGTGCCGGAAGAACATGGTGTGGAAGTACTGCCGGAGCATCAGCCCCGAGTGGAAGCAGCAGGTGCGGGGAGCGAGAGGCTGTGGGCTGGCCAGGGGGCGGCGGCCCCGCTTGGAGAGTGCCAGCCGGGGAGCACCTTACTCCTGACTTACCCCGTGACCTCACCTGGGTCCAGCCCCTCTCTGGCCTCAGTAGGGAGCAGAAGCTGGGGCAGATTGTGGGTGGAAAGTAGGGCTCACCTGGGCCACTTTGCCGGGCAGTAGAGGCTTCCCAGGGGCCTGGGCTGAAAAGGCTGCAGCTTCAGTCTCTCGGTTGGTACGGCCTGCCGTGGTTTGGAGACAGACATGGCTGCCAATGTGCCTGGTATTTGCCAACTCAATACGGGGTGATGCTAAGGGCCCGCCCACTCAGGCAACCTAGTATTTTTGAGTATTAGCAATGGGTCAGCTTCACGATCCCATGTTGAAGCAGAATATTGGGGGTCCCAGGGCCTGCACCCTGACAATGCTGTCAGGACCCTTCTAGGGAACTCTCTGCCTTGGTTGGTGGAGCCGGGGGTGCGGCAGAGGAGGGGTTCATGGGGGTGTTGGTGGCAGGGCTTAGCCTCCTGCTGTCGGGGCCGGAAAGGGTGGGGGAGGCTGTCTCAGCTTCCGGGGCTCTGATAGGCCCAGGCTGACACCCCTCCTCCCGGCCCTGTCTCCTCAGCTGCATCAGAAAGCCGTGGCCAGTGAGATCTTCAAGGGCAAGAAGGACAATTACCCTCAGAGTGTCCCCAGGCTCTTCATCAGCACACGGCTTGGTGAGCCCCTGACTTTCCCGTGTCAGACCCTCCATCACCGTCCCCGTCCTCGTCCCCTGCCTCCTGCTGACCTCTCTCTTCCGCACCGGGCCAGGTGCCGACGAGATCAGCCCCAAAGTGCTGCAGGCCCTCGGCACTGAGCCCATCCAGGTGAGACCTCGGGATGGAGGCACCGGCCCGGCAGAGGCCGAGGGGCTGTCCTGGAGCCCCCTCAGCCCCTCCCCGCCCCTCATCCTCCTCCTGTCCCCAGTACGCAGTGCCCGTGGTGAAATACGACCGAAAGGGCTACAAGCCCCGGCCCCGGCAGCTGTTGCTGACGCCCAACGCTGTGGTCATCGTGGAGGACGCCAAAGTCAAGCAGAGGATTGAGTACCCCAACCTGACCGGTGAGCCGGAGGCCGGGGCTGCGTGGGGAGGCCCCTGCGCCGACCTGGTCCCTGACCGCTGCCCTTGCCCTCAGGAATCTCCGTCAGCAGCCTGAGCGACAGCCTCTTCGTGCTGCATGTGCAGCGCGAGGACAATAAGCAGAAGGTGAGGGGGGCCGGGGGGCTGGGGGGGGGGGTCTGTAGGTCAGGGCAGAGCCTAACCCCCCCCTGTTGGGCCCCAGGGGGATGTGGTGCTGCAGAGTGACCATGTGATTGAGACACTGACCAAGACGGCCCTTAGCGCCGACCGTGTGAACAACATCAACATCAACCAGGGCAGGTGAGGCAGGTAGGCATGGCGAGGGGCGAGTGGACACTTTAGGGCAGTCCTCACACACACCCTTCCCTCCAGCATCACGTACGCAGGGGGCCCTGGCAGGGACGGCACCATCGACTTCACGCCTGGCTCAGAGCTGCTCATCACTAAGGCCAAGAACGGTCACCTGGCTGTGGTGAGTGCGACCCGGGACTGGGGTGGCCCTAGGACAGTCACCTGGCCGTGGTGAGTGCGACCCGGGACTGGGGTGGCCCTAGGACTGGGGTGGAACCTCCGGGGACCAAGGCGTCTCGTCAGTGCTTGGGTACCATACCACCCCTGCCATCCCGTTGCCCATTCGGGGCCAGAGTGAGGGGCCTTTTGAGCCCCTGTAGCGTAGAGGGTCACAAAGATGGCAGCATGGGGAGGGGAGACCTGGGGCCCGGGTGTGCTGGTGGGAAGAGAGGCCCACTCCGGCTCGGGGGTAGGACAGAGTCTGCAGGCTCCTGACCCATGAAGACAAGTGCCCCGTCCGCCTGTCCTTCTCCCGCTCACGCTGGGGCTTCTCCCTTCCCCACAGGTGGCCCCACGGCTGAACTCTCGGTGATGAAGGTGCCACTGGACCCTCCCACCTCCCAACGCTTTGCTTATCCTCTCTTCCCCTCCCGTTACCAAAGACTCGAGCTTCCAGACAGGGAACCAGGGACACCTCGAAGCCCACAGACAAACTCCTGCCTCCCGCTCTCCCTCTCCTGAGGGCGCTGCAGGGAGGGGCCGGGGAGCTGCCCAGAGTGGGCCAGGCCGGGCCGCAGCAATAGGAAAGCCGGGGCCAGAGGCAGACGCGCCAGCCCCACTGTCGATGCCAAATATTGGAGAGAAGGGAACTTTCGCCGAGGTTTTCTCTGAGATTTTTTGATGCTTTATAGGAAACTATTTTTTGTAGCCGTTCCCCACCCCAAGACACACTGGATGTGTTTTCCCTGACTCCAGCAGGGCAGGGAATGTCGCTCGGAGGCGGAGCGGTCTGGGCCTGGTGCCGTCTTTCCCGCTCAGGCCGCTCTCCTCCTTGTTCCCTTGGCGGCGCCTTGTCTGCCTGCCTGCCCACCTGCATCCTCTGCACCCGCTCCGACAGCCTTCTGGGGGCTCCTTCTGGGGGCTGAGAGCACCTCGCCTGCCCCCTTTTCTGCCTTAACAATGTCCTTTCAATATCAGCCTAGCCTGAGGCTGGAGGGGGGAAGGCGTCTCAGGCCACAAAATGTGCAAGGCTGAGATCAGCTAGCCCAGCTTCCTGGCTGCCAGAGCAGGGGACAGCAGCCCAAAGAGGGGCCGGGACTTGCCCTTCCTTCACCAGCAGGTCGGGGCAGAGCCGGGACTGCAGTCCTGTCCTCTCAGTACATACACCTCACTGCCTCCCTCGGGAACAGGGCCCCGCAAACAGGCACATGTCTTAGGGTGCATGTGGCTCCCTGACCAGCAATCACCTTTGGGGGCCACCAGGTAGGAGAAGCCCTTCTGCCGGAGTCCATGCCTTCTGATGACAAACGCCCCGCTCGCCGTAACCGGCCCCTTTTCCGGGATGTGAGGCCTTTCCCGTGCCCCGAGCTGCCCCTGGGCCGGGGACCTGGGGAGGAGCTGCAGGGGCATCACCTCTCTCGCTGCTTCTCCCCTCACACCTCCCCGAGAGCCTGGGCCGCCAGCTGCCTCTGCCTCCGGGGTCTCGGCCCACTGCTGACACCTGCAATCCAGAGAAACACTAAATAAAGCAATACGTGTTTGCCAACATTGGTCTCCTTGTGCGTGTTCAAAGAGGGAGAGGACCCCCTAAAGGCAGCCGGGCCTTGTGTTAGAATTTTCCTTGTCCCCAGAAGGAGGAGGCAGCTCCCCTCCCAGGGAGAAGAGCAGGTGTGACCGATGGCCGCAACACTGACTCCTGAGAAGGGCTGCTCAGCCTGGCCAGGCTTCGGGCTGGGCGGCTGTAAGCATCGCATAGCCCCTGCCCCGTGGCTCAGCCTGTGCTGGAAGCTGGTGCGCAGAAGCGCAGCCCCATGCGGAGTGCAGAGGCCAAGGGGCAGACCTGCATGAGACAGACTCCTGCCTTGGGGGGTGGGGAGGGGATGAAGGGTTGCCAACACTTCACAAAGAAGATGACATCTGAGTAGGCCTCCAAATTGGGTTGCAAGTGACCAACCCAATCTAAGCTGGCTTGGGAAGCAGAGGCCATTCAGTAGCATTCACAAGCTAGCAGCCCCCGGGCGGGGCTGCTCCCAGGCGCTCACAGACGTGACTGGAGCCATCTCTCGGCTCAGCCTCCCCGGTGATGTGGTGGCAGCAACAGCCACCATCAGCTCCGGGCTTGCATTCCACGAAGTTGGCATCGAAGGCAGAGAGAAAAGGCGCCTCTCGCTAAGTAACTCAAGTCTTAGAGCCAGTTCTCAGGGGACAGCCGGAAGGCGGTGCTCTCCTGCCGGTGAGGAAGAACAGCTTATTCCGATGTGTGCGTGCCAGGCCTGGGGCATGTGTCTACACCCCGAAAACAGGCAGCATGGACCACACCTGGCCGCAAGGACCTCGAGTGGGGGGCAGATGACTTCCCAGAAGAAAATCAGGGTTGCCTCCAGAAGAAGGGGGATGAGTGTGGCAAGCTGCACCACAGAACTCATCAGCAAATTACTACGTCTTCCCAGGTGGTGCTGGGAGGGGCACTGCTGGCAGAAGGAATCGAAGGCCTTAAAGACAAGGAAAGTTTCCTGTTAGGGCCAGGCTACCTGCTGAGTGTAGACCCATCACCCAGGGCAGAAGTTCTTAACGAGTGAGATACCACGCGTGGTATGCCTGTCTTGAGTTTGACACAGCCCTGTGAACACACCTAGATTTTGACCCTGACCGCCAAATTAATGTGTAGGAAAATAAATGCACCACAATCATTTCTCTTTCAGTAGTAACCGTGGCTCCAAGAAGCCGACAGATAAGATAAACACTGCGTTAGGTGCAATGACCGGGTTTACAACTGTAACCACATTCCTCTAGCCAGTCGGTACACGTGGGAGCGCATGTACCCAGAGGCCACCGGCTACCCTGTGCTCTGAGGGGCAACCGGGGGTGGTTCGCTCACATCCTGCAGGACGTGCAGTGCCCTCCGGGAGATGCCTGCCGATTGTCCTGTTGTCGGAGAAACGTGTGGGTTGCATTTCTCCTTTGCTAGTGGGAGTGGGGTTCTTTGGGTACCACTGAGATAAGCATTTCTGGAGATGTGATAGAAAAGTTTTATTTTCGTGGAATTACATCCCTGGGTTTTCAAAGTGCCATTTTTCTTAACCCAGTCCTGGAAGATGTGCAGCTGGGGACTCAGTTGAGTTAAAAACAAAGCCAGTGGGAGCTTTATCTCAATTGAGGTTCTGCTTCTTGGCACATATTGACAGTTTGGTTCAAATAAACTGACTAAAGTTCTTAAAAATAAAAAAATAAATAATAAATAAATAAAAACAAAGCTAGTGTCCAAAGCTTCCATCCCGTGGTGGAGTAGGGCCCGGGAGAGCAGTAGGCTAGTTGTGGTCCATCAATTCCTTGTGTGGGGTCCACATCACTGTGGGCCACTTGGGCAAATGCCAGGGTGCCAAGAGAGTGCGCCCCTGCCACAGGAGTCTCCAGAGTCCCCAAAATGCAAAAGCACAGGAGCGGGGACCGAGGGGGCAAGAGCACAGAGAGAGCGACCTCCTTTGTCCAGGAGGTTAACTATCTCAAATCGCCCCACCCTTGCGGGGGCCACACCTGCTCTGGCTAATGGCCTGCTCCCAGGTGTGACCCACAGATAAGCACCCTCCCCGTCGCCCGGACAGGGACGCCCGGACGTCACTGGGCATGCGTCTACCCTCCCGTTCCAGTCCCTTCCCCCAGCTCTCCGAGGGCGGGGAACAGACCTGGGGCGTCTACACTGCGGCTTCCATAATGGCATGCCTATATGTCTCGGCCTTCCCTTTGCTTCTTTCCTGTTAATTAATAACTGGGTGAAATCACAGCCGTATCAGTAGGAAGCCAATTTTGGCTCTGGACAAGGGCATCCACCCAACTCTACATTCATTCATTCATTCATTCAACCAACATTTACTTAATGTGCCAGGCTCTCTTGGTTAGCTTTGATACCTGGGATATTGCAGGAACAGAAAAAGCCCCAAGCCGAAACCGGTTTGGCTCAGTGGATAGAGTGTTGGCCTGCGGACTGACGGGTCCTGGGTTCTATTCCGATCAAGGGCATGTACCTTGGTTGCGGGCACATCCCCCGTAGGGGGTGTGCAGAAGGCAGCTGATTGATGATTCTCGCTCATCGATGTTTCTAACTCTCTATCCCTCTCCCTTCTTCTCTGTAAAAAATCAATAAAATATATATTTTTAAAAAGACCCAAGTCCACCAAAACCGGTTTGGCTCAGTGGATAGAGCGTCAGTCTGCGGACTGAAAGGTCCCGGGTTCGATTCTGGTCAAGGGCATGTGTCTTGGTTGCAGGCACATCCCCGGTGGGGGGTGTGCAGGAGGCAGCTGGTCGGTGTTTCTTTCTCATCAACGTTTCTAGCTCTCTATCTCTCTCCCTTCCTCTCTGTGAAATATCAATAAAATATATTTTTTTAAAAAGACCCAAGTCCTTGCTTTTGTGGAGCTTACATTCTAGAGGGGCAGAGAGGACAATATATAAAATTACTATATAAAATATGCAATGGATTAGAAGTAGATAAGTGTGAAAAAGAAATTTAAAAAGAGGTATATGCTAGAAAAATAAGTAAAGCAGCGCGCCCTCCCGCCAGGACGACACACACGCCTTTCCCTTCTCCCGCCTCACCCCCCAGGCTTGTCGCCTCCTGAGCCCATTTCTTCTGCTGCTCACTTCTTCCACCTCCGTGACTTCCTGAATGAACTTTCTCTTATTAAAAAAACAACAACAACAACAACAAAAATAGAGCCCTGACCGGTGTGGCTCAGTGGCAGAGCATCAGCCTGTGCATCAAAGGTCAAGGGTTCAATTCCCCAGTCAAGGGCATGTACCCACCTGGGTTGCAGGTTCCTTCCCTGGCCCTAGTTGGGGCGCATGCAGGAGTCAACCAATCTCTCTCTCTCTCTCTCTCTCTATCTATCTATCTATCTATCATCTCTCACCCATCTATCTCTCTCTCACCCATCTATCTCTCTCTCCCATCTCTCTCTCTCACCCATATCTCTCTCTCTCACCCATCTCTCTCTCTCACCCATCTCTCTCTCTCACCCATCTCTCTCTCTCGCTCTTTCTCTCTATCTCTCTCTCACCCATCTCTCTCTCTCTCTCTCACCCATCTATCTCTCTCTCCCATCTCTCTCTCTCTCTCTCTCTCTCTCTCTCTCTCTCTCTCTCCCTCTCTCTCTCTCTCCCTCTCTCTCTCTCACCCATCTCTCTCTCTCTCCTCTCCTCTCCCTCCCTTCCACTCCCTCTAAAAAAATAATCCATGGAAAAAATTTCCTTGGGTGAGGAATAATAATAATAATAAAGAAACAAAGCAGAGAAGGGAGAGAGTTGGGTCCGCACTGTGAGGTTCAAATGGACTGTGAGGGAGGCCTCCCCGTGGAGACAGCCCCGGAGCAGAGGGGGAGGGGTGAGTGCGGCTGCCTGGCTGAGGGAACAGCAAATGCAAAGCTTGGAGCCTGGTTAGAGAAAGAGGAAGGTCGGAGAGGGAGGTGAGCCGGGAGGAGAGGGGGAGCGAAAGTAGGTGGATTTGCATCCCACTTCCTTCAGGCGTTCTTGATTTTCTCAGCTCCCAGAGGATGGAGTCATGAAAGCTGGCACCTGCTCCTGGATCCCTTCCCGTAAAAGCGTCTGTGTGAGGCAGCTCCCCAAGGGGTGGGGGCAATGAGGGGGTTTACTTTGCAGCAAAGCAGACAACTCGGTCTCCACAGTCCTACAGCATGACGCTGCTGGGGGGATCTCACTGACCTTTCCTGGCAGGTCCGGCCTCCCGCCCCGAACCCCAGCACCCTGTCCTCCCCAAACCCCAGCACCCTCTCCTCCCTGAACCCCAGCACCCTCTCCTCCCCGAGACCCTCCGGCATCCTCCCACAGTTCTCCCCGAGCGAGCGGAGCGCCCCCCAGGGTCTGCCCCAGACCCTCCCTCTGCACGTTGTGAGACTGGTCCCCGTCTCTGCAAAACTGAGGGCTACCCACCCATTGGAGGTGGGCCATCTCCCCTTTCACAGCCCAGCAGCTCCGGCAGAGGCTTGGGAATTCCTCTGCCTCCTTTCGCTCTTCTCCATTTCCAGGCGAGAATGAGAGCCGGGCAGACGTGTCCTTTTCACAAGAACACACTGCCCACGCACACTCACCCACCTCGTCTCTCTCCTCACACACACTTGGAAGGCAATGCTGTCAGTTTTCTTTCTAAATACCAAATTTTGTCATCTTGATACCAAAAAATCTGTTTGCCTTTTTTTTTTTTTTTAAATGAAAGGTGGGTATGAGTAATCCCGTTTATGTGGTACCAGAAGTTGTGTAGACACGACCTGACCCCTGAGTGCGGGAGCCTGGTCCTTGTAGGGGATGCAGAGCAGCAGGCGGCAGGCGTTGACCCCCTGCTCCCCCTCGTTGCTAAAGCACAGGCGAGGAGGTGCGGCTTCCTTAGGACCCGGAGGGAAGAAGGTGGGTGTGTTTTCTGTGGAACAGGAGAGCCTTCCCTGTTCGCCCTCTTCATCTGCGCTTCTGCTTTCAGTAACTTTCCCACCCCACCCCACACCAGGAGCCTTCCTAAGGAGGAGAATCACATTCTTTGATTTATTTTTTTTTTTGGGGGGGGGGTAGGGGAGGGAGAGAAGTGGGAGAGGAAGAGGGAGATATCATTTGATGCTCCGTTTATTTATGCATTTATTGATTAATTCTTTTATTTATTTATTTTTAAATATATATATATATATATATTATTGATTTTTTACAGAGAGGAAGAGAGAGAGGAATCCCCCTACTGGGGATGTGCCCGCAACTAAGGTACATGCCCTTGACCAGAATCAAACCTGGGACCTTTCAGTCCGCAGGCCGACGCTCTATCCACTGAGCCAAACCGGTTTCAGCATGGTTGATTCTTAATATATATATATATATATATATATATATATATATATATATATATTTGATATTTTCACAGAGAGGAAGGGAGAGGGCTAAAGAGCCAGAACAAGAGAAACACTGATCAGCCGCCTTCTGCTCACCTCCCACTGGGGATGTGCCCACAATCAAAGTACATGCCCTTGACTGGAATCAAACTTGGGACCCTTCAGTCTGCAGGCCAAAGCTCTATCCACTGAGCCAAACCAGTTAGGGCCATTGGTTGATTCTTGTATGTGTCCTGACCCAACCAGGGATCGAACCTGCATCCTTAGAGTTTCAGGACAACACTAACCTGTGCTACTGGCCAGGGAATGACACATGCTCTGTAGGGCAGGTCTCAGGTTTATCTGGGAAGTTGGGTGGGGTGGGGCAAAAGGCATCGTTGTAGATGCAAATCCTGACGTATGAAGGGGAGAGGAGGGGGGAGAAAAGAGAAAGGAGGATGGGCTTGCCTTCTTCTGGTCCCAAAGCCACTTCTGTTCCTACTTCGTTGTCCTCTGAATTAGCAGATTCTCTGAGCTCCAAGGAGGAGCACACTCCAGTAGCTGCCCGGCCTGAGCCTTCCCTGCTTGCCAATCTCCTCGCTTGTTTTCCAGCTCTGCGAGGATGTGTTCTCTCTCTCTCCCTTCCTGGTGTGGGAGGCCTGGACAGTCAGGGTGAGTCCAGAACAGCTATAGCTCCACCCCCACGGGTGTCTCTTTCTTCCTTCCTTCCTTCCTTCCTACCTTCCTCCTTCTTTCTCTATGTCTCTCTTTCCTTCTTTGTCTTCTTTTAAAGTATTCCCTCCCCCCCTTATGCCCCTATGCCTTAAGGGTGTGCTTAAAGGGTGTAGTAAATGGCTTCAGCACTCCACCTGCAGTCTCTCTGGTGAGGTCCTGCCTCAAAGCTGGGCCATGCTGGGGAAATGGGGGGTAGAGGGCGGAATTCACACTGCAGTGGCGTCTGCTGCCGGCTTGTGGTAACAGCTGTGACTAAGCCAAGGTCACCATGATGAGTCATCCGCACCAGGGAAGGTGCCCTTGCTCCCTTCTCCCTCCCAGAGCGGGCCCAGGGGTGTGTGAAATAGGTCCGGGAGAGGTGTGTTCCTCATGTAGCACCGTAACCCAGGGCTGGCTGGTATTTATTTATTTATTGTTCACACCATCAATATTTCTTGTTCAGCTTCCCTCAAGAGCCCAGTGCTAGGGCTGAAGGGCTGGGCCTAAATGAGAAGTAGGTCTGGGGACCCTGTGTGACCATCGTCATGTGCCCTGGGGCCTGTCAGTCATCCCCCTAAGCTTTCCAGGTCTGCAAGTCCCGTGGGGGTCCCAGGCTGTCAGATTTGGGAAAGCTGCCTTTGTGGAGGAAAAGGACATGGGGGGGGGGGGACGTGATGTCCCAGAACCTGCCAATTCCAACATCAGCCTGTCACAGGAGGGAAACTGAGGCAAGAGGGTAGAACTCCAGGGGGCCGTGTGCCCCGGGTGAGCCGTGTGTCCCAGCGGGGAGGGGCGGTGTGAACCAGAGAAGGAGCGGATTCTATTTGTGTGGTCCTGAGATAGTCACCATAAAACAAGCAGACTGCCAAATGAGGATCGGGTTCTATTCATGTGATCCTGAGATAGTCACCATAAATCAAGCAGATGGTCAAATGACAGCGGGGAGGGGAAGGAGACCTGGGGGGAGATAAGAGAACAACCGAGGGACTGGTATGCATGAACATAAGTACAACCAACGAACACAGAACTCTGGGGAGGGAGGGCATAAATGGGAGGTGGGGGGGGGGAATGGTAAGCTATGTACACATATAATACCTTAATAAATTAAAAAAAAAAAAGAGGGTAGAACTCAAGAGGAAAAAGTGGCGGGGGCCTGACGGCGAGATAGGGAGGACCAGCGTCTTTCAGGCCTGAGCCGGAGCGGGAGAGAGGGAGACTTCCATGTACTCGCTCCTGGCACTAGAAGAGTGAGCAGGGAGGTGTGGGAGGTCTGGCAAGTCAGGGTGAGTCCTGAACAGCTCCTGTGCCCTGGAGGGGAGGCGGAGAAGAGTTAGGCAGCCTCCTCCCTGCTGGGCCCTCCCTGGGCTTTTGGTCACCGCCTGGTCATTCAGCATCACCTAGGTGACGAACACCCCACAGTCAGGAGGAGCAGGAGGCCAGCAGGCAGCCAGTGGGATGGCAATGGCATAGGCTCAGATCAGGAAATCCATGTGGATGACTTGCTGGCTGCTGATGAATGGCAAGGGGGCGCCCAGGCCGTGTGGTGGGTGCAGAGGCTCGGGCTAACCGCAGTGAGGCCGCGCCCACCACCTGGGCTGTCCCTGTGGCCATTTCCCCGTGGCCACTTCCGTGGCTCCCCACCAGGGCACCAAGCTCCTAACTGACTTAAAAGACAAATGTCTTGCTGAGAGACCGGTCTGGCTCAGTGGATAGAGCGTTGTTGGCCTGCGGACTGAAAGGTCCCAGGTTCGATTCCGGTCGAGGATCAATGTTTCTAACTATCCCTCTCTCTTCCTCTCTGTAAAAAAAATCAATTATATATATATATATATATATATATATATATATATAATTTAAATATATTTTATTGATATCTTTGCAGAGAGGAAGGGAGAGAGATAGAGAGCTAGAAACGTCAGTGAGAGAGAAACATCGACCAGCTGCCTCTTGCACACCCCCTACCGGGGATGTGCCCACAACCAATGTACATCATGCCCTTGACCGGAATCGAACCCAGGACCTTTCAGTCCGCAGACCGACGCTCTACCACTGAGCCAAACCGGTTTCGGTTAAAATATATTTTTTTTTAAAAGAAAAAGAAAAATGTCTACCGCGTTTCCCCAAAAATAAGACATCCTCCAAAAATAAGACCTACTTCATGGAAAAATAGTACATCCCCTGAAAATAAGACCTAGCGCATCTTTGGGAGCAAAAATTAATATAAGACACTGTCTTATTTTCGGGGAAACAGAGAGTATATCCGGCACTCTCCCTCCAGGGAGCATGCCCATGCCCCCCCCTTTTCCATCTTCTTCCCCCACAGGCACATGTCTCCTAAACTCCAAGGGACCCCATGAGACTTGCAACCAGAGCAGCAATGGGCAGTGGCAGCGTGTCCCAGGCTAACCCCCTGACCCCGTCTCCAAGGCCCCTCCCTTCCTCTGCCGCCTCCGTGAGCCAGAGCAGCCCCGCCTGGGCTCTCCTGTTGCTGCTTCCATGCCCGTCCTTGTTTCACTGTCCTCAGGGTGTTTTTGCTGCGGTCAATAAATTGTTGCTTGCTCTTCTAAAATAATTATATACGGAAATAAAGTCTATTTCTGCCATCTTCTCCCTGTCGCCTCCACCATTCCTCTCCCAGGTGCCCGAGAAGATGGCAGTGGCTACAGCTCTCTTTTCCTTCCAGGGTTTGAATGCCACCGCCCTGCTCAGCGGCGTTGTGCCTTTGGACAAGTTCCTTAAGCTCTCTGAGCGTCACCTGCTAATGGGGATAGTTGTAAAATGCCAATCCATAAAGTTGTTGGGAGGGCTATTAAAGGAGATGATCCACATAAAGGCAGCATTATTCCTGGAAGACAGTACTCCCTGAGTAAACGTTAGCCGTCATTATAAAACATTTACGGGCAGCCTCCCACACGGGACGCCCGGCCTTTGAGGAGCTCTAGTGTGGGACACAGGCCTATCAATGAGAGACTGCAGGGCACTGGGTAAGGACTGCAAAGCGGAGAGAACATAAACACAGGGCTGGCCATGCAGAGAGGGTGTGGTGTGGTGGTCAGGAAAGGGAGGCATTTGAGGGGAGATCCCAAAAGGAGTGGAAGAAACACAAGTTTTGTGTAGAAGCAGTTAAGATGAGACCGTGGTCCAGTTTACTAGTGCGAACTGAACGGGGAGTTTTTTGTTTTGTTTTTTAATATATTTTATTGATTTCTTACAGAGAGGAAGAGAGAGGGACAGAGAGCCAGAAACATCAAGAGAATCATCGATCAGCTGCCTCTTGCACAGCCCCTACTGGGGACGGGACGTGCCTGCAACCAAGGTACATGCCCTTGACCGGAATCAAACCTGGGACCCTTGAGTCCGCAGGGCGGATGCTCTATCCGTTGAGCAAACAGGTTTCAGCTGAACAGGGAGTTTTGTTTTTTTTCTTCTTCTACATCTTTGCCACAATTTATTACATGCTCTAAACGGGGAGTTTTAACACCTGGAGACTGTTAAAAGTTTTACCCAGGGTAGCCACAGTTTGGGAGTTGTAGTTTAGAGACAGCACACTGACCGATGTGTGCAACGCAATTAGGGGTAGCAAGGCAATCGAGCACCACTGAGCAGTCTGTTCCGGGAATACAGACATATAACAGACACAGAGGTGACCATGAAGGTAGGGAGAGGAGAGGTGACCAACGGCTACAGTTAGGGCTTAGAAGAATCTGGGCAGATGACTTACTTGAGAGCCTCAATACAGAGAACTCCATACTTTCTACCTGGCTTGGCACCTCCTTTGTCTCGAATACCCTTCCCCTCTTGTCATTCAACCTTCATTCAGCACATGCCACCTCCGCTGGGAAGCCACCTTGCATCCCCCCTTTTCCAGAGTGAATTAGGGGGGCCCTGTTCTACGTTCCCTGTTCCTTCGTATTTGTCTTTCCTTTGGACTGCTTCCTGGTTCCGCCCACTAGTCTGGGAATTCGGTGACGGAAGGGCTCACCTTTGCACCCGCAGGGCAAATGTGTCAATAACTGTTTGCTGAATGAATCCATGAAAACAAGAGCTGTAGGTGGCCCGGGGAGGGAGGAGCTGGAGGAACCTCAGAAAAAGGCCGTCTCGGGTAGCTTAGGCCTTGCAGCCGTATCATCTTTCCTATTCCAATTTTTGTCTCGGCGTTGCTGCCTTGAAGTCCCGGCCATCCAGGAGCCTGAAGCCTGGTGGGAGCCAAGAACCGTGTGGTCCACAGCCAACGGCCCAGATAGAAGAAACCTCTGCCGACGGCTGGCTGAGGCCCCGCCCACGGCCCTAGACCCCGCCCCTCCATCGCCTGCAGTCCCGGTTCCCGCCAGGCGGCGACGCCCACGAGGCCGCATGCGCAGTGCGCGCGCGACCCGTCCTTTGCCCTTCTCCCAATGGCGGGCGGAGGTCCCTTTCCCGGCATCCCCCGGGCGCCGGGGGAGCGCGTCATTTCCGGTCGGGAGGCCCGCGGCCTCCGCCGCCATTTCGGGCGCTGCTGGTCGGCTGGGATCCGAGCCGGTCCGCTGGGCGGCGGGCGACGGGCTGGAGGGGCGCGCGCGGCGGCGGCGGCCCTGCGTGTAGGCACCGCGGCGGCCATGGCGGGCAACTTCGACTCGGAGGAGAGGAGTAGCTGGTACTGGGGGCGGTTGAGCCGGCAGGAGGCGGTGTCGATGCTGCAGGGCCAGCGGCACGGGGTGTTCCTGGTGCGGGACTCGAGCACCAGCCCCGGGGACTATGTGCTCAGCGTCTCGGAGAACTCGCGCGTCTCCCACTACATCATCAACAGCAGCGGCCCGCGCCCACCGGTGCCACCGTCGCCCGCCCAGCCTCCGCCCGGTGAGGGACGGACCGGACGGGGAGAGGCCCGGGGGGCGGGGGTGGGGGCCGCGGGACCCCCCAGCCCGGCCGGCTGCTCCTCGCGAGCGGGCCCCCACGTGGGCAGAGAGGGCCGGAGTGGCCGTGGCAGGGGGCGGAGTGCTGCCGGCGGCGCCGGTTCCCACCGACCCGCGGGCGGGCGGGCGGGCGGGCGGGCGTGCGTGGGGGAGGAGGAACCGCTGACCCAGGCTTCTGGGTGTGCCCTGGGAGGACAGCCCTGGGAGGACAGCCCCGGGGAAGGGGAACTGCTCGCTCCGCTCCAGGGTGGGGCTAGCGCCGGGCCGGGCAACGTGGGGGGACAAAAGCGCCGAGGGGGGGTGTTGGCACTGCGGGGGCATCGCTTGGCAGCAGTGCCGAGGATGAATCCGGTAATCCTACAAGTGGCTTTTTCGGCTTCAGGCGTAGTGTCTGCAGCATTGGAGAGCCGAGTCTGGCCGCACTCTGGCGGATGGCCTTGGGTAGGAAGTCACCACGTACAGGCCGCCGGGAGGGATGGAGACACCCTTCAGGAAACCGGCCAGCTTTTTTTCCTTTCTTGGGCATTTTTCCAAAATACTTTTCTACCGTCCTCTTCTTCCTCCGCGGAGGTGAGCTCAGTGTCTGGGTGACAGAAGGAAAGCCCTTTGTGGCCAGCTCAGAAGTAAGTCGATGCCGGGCGGACTGTATCGAAGAGATCTTAGTGCCCAGAAAAACTGTTCTCCACAGTTTGGGGGTTGGGACTGGGGGAGGGGGGAGTGTCTTAGTTTTCAAAGTGTTTAGTGGAGGAAACAGTTCTTTTCAGGAAACAAACCAGAAATAAGCCAATGAAAACAATCCCTTCTCTGAACGTGAATGAAAGGAACTTCATTTTTCCTGGGCTTGAACATGGTCAGTCTTGTGGCCCAGGGCCTCTTCCCACTCAGTTATGTTGGGGCTGTGGCCTGAGTCTGGATGTTGGGAACAGACCTCTCTGCTGGGCAGATTCTCTGAGAATTGAAATGCTCTGGACTGGGTCTTCCTTGTCAAGAGTCATTGAGCTATGACTGACTGTCTTACCCATGCCATTGGGGTTGTTGGGGAACATGAAGGAGAGTTATGTCTGTACTTAGTACTTGAGATTTCTGGGATACATGGTAACTTTGAGGTGATCCTTATCTATGTGACAGCACCAAGAGTCCTAGTGCCTTCTCATTGTTCCCAAATTGAAGCATTTTCCTTCTGACCAGCTGAGACTAGATACAGGCCAGCCTCAAGTGAATCAGCCTTTGCAGATTTTACGTTTTAGAATAGTCCAAATTTAGATTTAGTTAGTTACTCTGGCCAGAAATGGGAAGGCATGGTAGTCAGAACCTTTGTTGTTAATGCACAGCCGTTTCCAAAAGAATGTGGGATCATTAAACTATGAATTATCCTAGTTCATCCTCAGTCTGGTTGACTTAATAGTATTATAACAAGACATGGGACTGTCAATGTGACATATATTTGCCCTATACCAGATATGTCTACTTTTTGCCATCTGCATGGTGTCTTGGGTTTTTTGTTCATGTAGTGACATGAAGGTAAAACTGTCACCGAGACTCAATTCTCAATGTTTTGTTTGTGTATGGGTTTTATTGGTTGCAAATTTTGGAAATGGCAGCTGGCAGGTTTCTTAGTTTGAGCTTTCTCCACACTTTGGCATTATGACTTTATATCTGTGCTTACCTTGATATTGAATTCCACCTTTTCATAACATACATATATGAGTTCAGATCCCTTGGCACAAAAGAGAAAGTGAAGGTTGCCAAAGTTTGTCAATGGGGTGTGGAAAATTCATGGACATTGTGATAATAATTTTTGCTATATATTCTATATTTTCCATGGAGGTTAATTGATTCAGTTCCCTTTGTAAAGAATTCTTAATCTTTGTTTTCACTATACCACATCAAGCTCTCTTCATTTTGAAATCACACTGAGGTTTCAAAAGAAACCTCTGAATTTTAGAAAGACATACACAATATTAATAGCTAACATTTATTGACTGTCTATTCTGTGCCAGGTATTTTGCCGAGTACTTAATATATGCCTCATCTCATTTACTATCTATAAAAATCTAGTGAGGAACAGACTGTGATCTCCATTTATTAAAATATTTCCATTTTATGGATGAGGAAACTGAGAAACGGAGAGTCAATAACTTGCCCAAGGTCATACAGCTTGTAAATACTGAGCCAGAATTTGAACCTTGGAATTTTGACTTGAGAGCTGACATTATATAGCTGTTTTATTTCCTGTCAAAGCCAGTTTCCTATTGAGATCCCAGCAGTGCTCATAGAGGCTCACTTTAGGCTCTGTCATGGGGTCCCAGATTGTGTTTAAAGACCAAAAGGTAAGGATGACAAGAAATTGGCAAAAAGAAAAATTGGCTTTAATGTTCAGACAGTACTCATCTGCTATCTAAAGTCAATGATGAAGAGGCTTTTAAATTCCTTATTTGGCAAATTGAATATGGAAAATGAGCTTTTTGCTTAGGATAATACAGTGTATTTTAAAGACATAAGATGTAGGTAAAATGTATATGGAATGGCATAGGTATAGTTTTTAGAGACTTAGGGATAAAATAGACCAGGAGTTCTCAATCTTTCCAGTGAACCTAGTTTTAACTTGGTGCCCAACTCCTGCAGACTGGCTGTGGCTGTGGCTGTGGCTGTGGCTGTGGCCTGGGAGTGCCGTGGCGGTGCTCCGGTGCCATAGGCAGGGCTTGGTCAGATCTATGGGTCAAGCTCTGTCAAGTATACTTCTTGGGAAAGCTTTGCAATCATTGATTCGCTAGCTTTTTTCTCTTGGAACAATGTGATAGTACTAACCTTGACAAGTAGATAATTGACAAAACTGAGTGAGTGTAAGTTGGAAAAGTTGTTACGAGCTTGAGCTCTAGGGTTTGAATCTTATCTGACCCTTACTACTTAATGTTTTTTTAACTTTCTCTGCCTTGGTTCTTCATGTGTGAAAGAGGACATCATAGGGTCATTGGGAGGATTAAATGAGTTTTAGTGTATTAAATGCTTAGAAATGGGGTTGGAGTATAGTAAGTACAAATTAAGTATTAGGTATGTTAATCTTATGAACATAACTATGAAGTTGGGAGGGAGGGGTTGAATCAAATGGAAACCTTAGCTCTGACAGGGTCTCAGAATGCATGGTGGCTTGGTGAGCAATGCTGAAACAGCATGTCTTAGGATGTATGTGCTGGAGCGGAGGGGGTGTAGTGCTGCGAAAGCACCTTGGATCCAGGATGTGGAAATCGAACGGCGCCTGCTGTTACCTGCTCAACTGAGAGCTCCCCACCTATTGCTGTAGTGGTTGAAGGGGGCATAAAAACTTGCCTAATTTGGGGTACCGGGGGGCAGAAGCTAGAGTGGTAATTGTGCTGCTGAAGCCACTTTTCTCAAGATCCCGTGGGACTGCTGATTGTCCACTCCCACCTCTTTGTACCTATGCATCTCTGTTTCATTTGTTTATCTCATCTTTGCAGTTCTCAAACCTGGTCCTCATGCTTTCCTCCTCAGTATTAGAGTGTCCCTCCGTTTAGTGGTTCTGGAAAAGTTCTTCAGTGAGTTACTTACAGGTTTTACACCCACCCCAAGAAGGATTCCATGGTAAAAGGAAGTAGGGTTATTTCTATCTCTTGTGAAATTACGACCCTCCAAGAGAGGCAGCTATTAGATACCTTATTTGACTACAGAATTTTTTGAGAAAGCAACTTGAGATTCTGTGGAATCTTGAAAACAGCACCTGGATTTGGGAATAAATGGAAAATTTCTAAAGAAAATTAGAGGTTGGGGCTTATTAAGCTGAATATATAGGGAGGGGAAGAGAAAAGGAGAGAAAGAAACAATGTGAGAGGGAAACATTGATCAGTTGCTTCCTTAACTGGGGATTGAACCTGCAACTGGGCATTTTCACTGACCAGGAATTGAGCTGGCAACCTTGAGGTGCATGGGAAACACTCAACCAAAAGCCACACTGGCCAGGGCTTGTTAAAATAAAAACAAAAACCCATTTAAGCCCAAACCGGTTTGGCTCAGTGGATAGAGCATCGGCCTGCGAACTGAAAGTTCCCCAGTTCCCCGGTTCGATTCCAGTCAAGGGCATGTACCTTTGTTGCAAGCACATCCCCAGTGGGGGGTGTGCAGGAGGCAGCTGATTGATGTTGTTTCCGGCTATCTCTCTCCCTTCTTCTCTGTAAAAAGTCAATAAAATATATTTTTTAAAACATTTAAAAATATATTTTATTTATTTATTTATTTATTTATTTATTTATTACAGAGAGGAAGGGAGAGGGATAGTGAGTTAGAAACATCAATAAGAGAGAAACATTGATCAGCTGCCTCCTGCACACCTCTTATTGAGGATGTGCTTGCAACCCAGGTACATGCCCTTGACTGGAATTGAACCTGGGACCTTTTAATCAGCAGGCTGACGCTCTATCCACTGAGCCAAACCGGTTTCGGCCCAATTTTTTTTTTAATTGATTTTAGAGAGAGGAAGGGAGAGAGAAACATTGATTTGTTGTTCAACTTATTTATGCATTCATTGGTTGCTGCTTGTATGTGCCCTGATCAGAGATAGAATCTGCAATCTTGGTGTATTGGGTTTCCTGGCCAGGGCATGGATTTTCTTTTGTTGAGCAACCATAATATACTGGCTACTTCTAGGAACTTTTTTTTTTGGTAGGTATTTGGCCCCGTGAAATCTTAAAAAACAGCTCATACAGCTAGTAAATGACAGACAGAATTCATCAAACACAATCATTCTAAATCTGCAAAGCACCATGCTGATATCCATTTATAGAAATTCTGTTTGCTTAGGAGACCATACATCTTAATACCTCTTAAAGATAACCTGCACAAATGGAAGTCAGTGGTCTTTTTAGCCCTTTGTGTTGGACAGGTAGTTGGGGGTGTTTAAGCAACCTCTGTAAATACTGTAAGCTAAGGAGAAGTAAGAGGGAGTGGGAATTAGGAAGGAGAAAAGGGAAAAGTAGGTGCTGTGAGATCAAAAAGATTGTGGTAGTACCCATGCCAGCTCTGGGGTGTTCTTCATAAAACTTTCAGGAAGTGGTATCATAAAAACTGATGTAACCCGAGGGCTAAAAATGCTTTAAAGTAGTAAGTTGAGCATGTATAGAAACCAGAACAATAATGTGTTGATTTTGATTTCTGAATGTGTCAGTTTAAACTGTATCTTCAGAATCCAGCATAAGTTGTTGTTTTTTAAATATATTTTATTGATATTTTACAGAGAGGAAGGGAGAGAGATAGAGAGCTAGAAACGTCGATGAGAGAGAAACATCGATTAGCTGCCTCTTGCACACTCCCTACGGGGATGTGCCCGCAACCAATGTACATGCCCTTGACCGGAATTGAATCCAGGACCTTTCAGTCCACAGACCGACGCTCTACCACTGAGCCAAACCGGTTTCGGCCAGTATAAGTTTGATGTAGAACAAGTCAGTGAGGTTTTCCAAGTCTTAGCAATGAGAGCTCTGTCCTTGGTTCTGTTCTCCAAACTGACTATATCTCTTTTCCTTTCCCACCTTTCTATTTCCTGCCTCTGGCTGTTTGTGGTTGGAAGAAGATAACTGGGGAAAAGGAGCTGGTTATAGCAGGAGTTGTTAGCTTGAAGGCCACCAGAGAGGGAGCATTCTACTGTTGCTCCCCCTTTTCTATTGATCCCCCAGTCGTGAGGAATATAGGGCAACTGGGTTCAGGTTCAGTCGAGGGCTTTCTCTCACTTGGGACAAAGCCACCTGCATTTTGGGGGCCTCTGTAGGGCCAGGATGTTGGACTCTACCCATTTGTTTGCTGTTTCTCTGTGAGCCAAGGCTCAGTTTGTAAGAAGGGTCACAATTGGAAATACTTGATGAGGCTTTGACAGCAATGTCATCTGAGAGAGACATGCAGAGACTCTGGATGTCACCAGAAATCTAACAAATGAAGATTGACTTTGGAGGCTGATAAAACAGAATATCACTTTGCTTACTAATCCATGGTTCCCAGCAGTCTTTCCAGTTAGACCACACAATGTAAACTTAGAACACAACAGCTCATGCTTGGGCTGTAAGCCACACTTAGAGCTTGCTTGAGCATCTGATGACATCATCAGGGACGTTTGGACTGAGGACCCGGGAATCTGTTAGTGTGTCACTACCTGTCTTCATTCTAGCAAAAATGAAGCTCTGAGCCCGTCATTTCATCTAGTCTTCCTGTCTGGCAGCCTTACAGATTCAGACTGCCTGGTCCTTACTTAGGGAACAGGTATCCTCTGGCCTGCTGCTTCTGCTGTTGCAGGGTTCTCTCCTTGTAAAATTGAACACCCAAAATGCCCCTCTAAGGCTCAGCGATCGATCGTGGAAGAGGTAGATAATGTGTGAGATTGTAAGAGCCAGAGAAGAGGGTCACCATGGGCAGGCAAACCAGATTCCAAACTACAAGTAAATCTGCCCTCTTGAACTTGAACCCAGTTACTCTATATCCCGGGGGGAAGTAAAAGTGAGGTGCTCCCTCTCTCTGGTCTTGCTTAGTGTTCCAGCTATAGACATGCTAATTACATGAAGGAATTCTGCTTGGGCTGGGCAGTCTCTTTGTCTGGATGCAGACGGGGTTGACCCAGAACAAAGGAATTTAGAGAGTTTGAGCTCTTCATCCCTTTCCCTGCCTACCTATGTCTAAGGTAGCGCCTACCCCTTGCTTCCCCCCCCTCCCTTCCCTTGAGAATAAAATGATGCTTGATTTCCATACTCTCTCAAGATGGATCTGAGAATTAGTTTTCCCATCTTCTTAATCAATAAAGTTTTCCTTACCTCCCCTCACCGCAAAAAAAAAGAAAGAAAAGTTTAGTTGTGGTGAGGTTTGAGATTATCTATGACTTATGTATATTCTGTTCCCCTCCCCTCCCTTAAAAAGGAATTAAGTAACTTTCAACAAAGAAGTACAAATAGTCAAAAAATGTGAAAAGTAAGCAACTAACCATGATATTTCAAAAGATAATTTTCTCTTATTAAATTGGTAAGGACATCAGAATATGGGAACTCATAAACCACCTTATAGAGAGGGGGTGAAGGGAAGGAGGGAAAGAAAGAGGAAGGAAGGAAAATTGGTTGCCTCCCACATGCACACCAACTAGGGATCAAACCCACAACCGGGGCACGGGCCCTGATCAGGAACCGAACCACCGACCTTGGTGTACAGGACAAAGTTCCAACCAACAGAGTCACAGCAGCCAGGGCAAGAACATGACTTTCTTGCCTGTATAAAATCATGTAAATTTTCAGAGGGCAATTTGGCAACATAAACCTTAATTCAAACATTATTTATTTATTTATTTTATTGATCTCAAGAGAGGAAGGGAGAGGGAGATAGAAAAATCAAGGATGGCTGAAACCCGTTTGGCTCAGTGGATAGAGCATCAGCCTGCGAACTGAAAGGTCCCAAGTTTGATTCCGGTCAAGGGCATGTACCTTGGTGTCGGGCACATCCCCAGTAGGAGGTGTGCAGGAGGCAGCTGATTGAGGTCTCTCTCTCATCAGTGTTTCTCTTTATTCTTCTCCCTTTCTCTCTGTAAAAAATCAATAAAATATATATTTTTAAAAAGAAAAAGAAAAGTCAAGGATGATAGTCATTGACCCGCCACCCCCTGCATACCCTTCACTGGGGATTGAGCTGGAAACCTGTGCATGTGCCCTGGCTGGGAATTGAACTGCAACTTCCTGGTTCACAGGTCAACGCTCAGCCACCTGAGCCAGTAGGCAAACTGTAATGTTCTTACCATTATATCCCACAGTTGCATTTTAAGTTGTTTATCCTAAGGAACTAATTTGCATTTTAAGTTATATCCTAAGGAAGTAATAAAATAGTAATGAATAAGAACAAAAATGCTAATAACAGCATCATTTGCACTAGTGAAACATTTGGAATACTTTATATTCATTGAAAGTCATGTTCTTGCCCTGGCTGCTGTGACTCTGTTGGTTGGAACTTTGTCCTGTACACCAAGGTCGGTGGTTCGGTTCCTGATCAGGGCCCGTGCCCCGGTTGTGGGTTTGATCCCTAGTTGGTGTGCATGTGGGAGGCAACCAATTTTCCTTCCTTCCTCTTTCTTTCCCTCCTTCCCTTCACCCCCTCTCTATAAGACCATTTATTTATTTATTTATTTATTTTAATTTCTTTATTGATTAAGATATCACATATTTGTCCTCAACTCCCCATTCCAATTCCCCACGCCCCTATTGTCCTCAACCACTGGTGAGCCTCATATGTATGCACATAAGTCCTTTTATGCCCACCCTCCCTTTGAGGTCCAATAGTCTGCCCCATGGCTCCTTATCTCTGGGTCTGTTCTTGTTCATCAGTCTATGTTGTTCACTATTTCCCCTAGATGAGTGAGATCATGTCCTACTGGAAATTTAAGAATAAAAAATGAGACAAGCTATAATCGTTATGCTGAAAGGCATATGAATCAGTCTATAGAGTTTCTTTCTGGGCCAACAGTTCTTTTGAGACCCAATTTCAATGTCAAACAGTTCCTTATGTGTACATGTCAGCAATGATATTTCAGTTCTGGATGGTGGGCAAATGGTGGTATTGCAGGTCCAACCCTCTCTGGTTTGGTCCTGGGCAACCTGCAGTGACACACAGCTGCTGACTGCTAGTATGGCAAGGTGTCGTCAGTATCCTCCATCTCTGGACTGCTTCTCTTCTGTCTTCATGGTTGGAGTAGTCCTGTCAATTCCTCTCTGTTGCCAGAATCCACGTGGTCTCGGAGTTGTTTTCTGAAAATATACAAACATATTCTCGAACAAAAGTTAATAAAGGAATATTTTCTATACATTTGACTTGGGATTCTTTTTCATTTTTTGCCCAAATGATTTTCCTCTGGCTTGTTTTGACACCATGTGTGTTTTTCATGAGTGTTTTGATGATAGCATTACAATTAGTGTTCTAAAATACAAATTTTCGCCAAGACCGGTTTGGCTCAGTGGATAGAGCGTCGGCCTGCGGACTGAAAGGTCCCGGGTTCGATTCCGGTCAAGGGCATGTATCTTGGTTGTGGGCACATCTCCAGTAGGGGGTGTGCAAGAGGCAGCTAATTGATGTTTCTCTCACATCAATGTTTCTAACTCTCTATCCCTCTCTCTTCCTCTCTGTAAAAAATCAATAAAATATATATTTTAAAATACAAATTTTCTAGATGTAATATACTTTCAGGATATTTTTCCTTACATGATATTATTCTACTTTCCCCCTTTTTTGATTTAAATATTAGGAGGCTTTTGACAATTTTATAATGTAGTCTTGATAGCTTTTAAATTTTAATTTTTTGCACTATAATATGACTGCTTTAGGTTCATTTCCTGTTGTGAGATTTTATCCTGAGATGAACTACCAATAAAAATTTTAGTTAACACTTTAGGAACAGCTTTTTGTCCAGTGCAATTAGTTTTTCTAGGATATTTGCTTATTTCAATTAGCCAATTTAAATTAGCCTGATAACTTGTCTACTATTTTACTGTCAAATTTATTACTCTAAAACAATCTTATTTTACCATGTAAATATTAGGGGAAAGGATTATTTGCCTTCCAGAGTAGGCCCCGAGCATTCCTGGCTGGATTTAGATATCAAAAACCCACTTCCCCACACCATGTTTACAAGAAACTCAAACAAGTCTTGTAGTGCTAGGGCCGCTGCTGTCAGCCAAGTCTCTGTCTTTTATCCAGGACCCGATTTGAGCTGGGCATGAGAAGTTAAGCAGCATGGGGGCAGGAGACTCCCTCAGCAGGGGTGAGGTTTTTAGGCCCCTGCAAAGTTTTGGGGGTGAGGGTCTGTGCCCCACCTCAGTTGACCCCCAAGTTCTCTCCTGATGGCCCCTCTTTGTGCCTGTCTTAGGTTGTTCCTTCCCTGAGGAATCTTACCCATCACTGGCTAATCAGCCATCCTCTGGGGCCAAACGGGGTGATGTGAGGTTCTGTTCTGTCTCCTTGGTATCCTATGTCTCCGTGGCCTCCCCGTCCAGCTCCTGCCTTAAGATCCCCTCACCTGCTGGCAGGGCCCCAGCACATATCTTGGGGAACCCGGGTTTCTTCTCCAGGGTATAAGATCAATTTTTAAAAATCATGTTCTCGAAGAATATGGAAAGTTACAAAAATAAAAAAACAATTGTCTATGTAGCTATTACCAGGAAACCAAAAGCAAAAAATCAATTAAAGGCCCTGGCTGGGTAAGCTCAGTTGGTTAGAGTGTCCTCCTAAGTCAAGATTGCAGGTTTTTTTGTTTGTTTGTTTGTTTGTTTGTTTGTTTTTAAATATTTTTATTGATTTTTCACAGAGAGGAAGGGAAAGGGATAGAGAGCTAGAAACATCGATGAGAGAGATACACCGACTAGCTGCCTCCTGCACACCCCCCATCGGGGATGTGCCTGCAACCAATGTACATGCCCTTGACCAGAATCGAACCCGGACCTTTCAGTCTGCAGACCGACGCTCTACCACTGAGCCAAACCGGTTTCGGCAAGATTGCAGGTTTGATCTCTAGACAGGGTACATACAATAAGCAACCAATGGGTGCATAAATAAGTGGAACAACAAATCATGTCTGTCTGTCTCTCTTAAAAAAAAGAAAGAAGAAAAATGGGATCCTGGTCACTGTGGCTCATCCATGCACCAAAAGATTGCTGTTTCAATTCCCGGTTAGGGCACATGCCCAGGTTGCGGGTTTGATTCCAGGTCAGGATGCTTATGGAAGGCAACAGATGGATATTTCTCACATTGATGTTTCTCCCTCTCCCTCTCTAAAAAATAATCAATAAACATTTTTTAAATGGTTAAAATGGTAACTGTTATGTGTATCTCACCACAATAAAAAAAAAAATCCACCAAACTGCACCAAGAAAACTTAAAAATAAGTGGAACAACAAATTGATGTTTCTCTTTTTGGAATCAAAACATTTTTAAAATGTTTAAATCTAATAAAGATGATTTGATATTTTGGTGCTCAGCAGAATATAAGTTAAAAGTTTGTATTCCTCAATAGAAAACTGTTTCTCTGCCCTAGCTGGTTTTCTTCAGTGGTAAGAGCGTTAACCCTCGGACCAAAGGGTCATGGGTTCCATTCCATGTCATGGGCAGATATCTGGGTTGCAGGTTCAATCATAGGCCCGGGTGAGAGTGGTAGGCAACCAATCGATATGCCTTTCTGATGGATGTTTCCCTCTCTCCCTCCTTTCCATTCTGTCTAAAAATCTTAAGAAAAAAAAGAAACCCAGCCAGTGTGGCTCAGTGGTTGAGTGTAGGCCTATGAATCAGCAGGTCACAGTTCGATTCCTGGTCACCGTACATGCCAAGGTTGTGGACTCAATCCCCAATGTGGAGTGTGCAGGAGGCAGCCGATTCTCATAATTGATGTTTCTCTCTCCCACTTCCTTCCTCTCAGAGTCAATAAAAATATATTTTAAAATAAGAAAAAGAAAACTTTCACCCTGGCTGGTGTAGCTCAGTGATTGGAACATTGTCCTATGCACCAAAGGGTTGTCCTATGCACCAAAGGGTTGTGGGTTGGAATCCTGGTCAGGGTACATACCTAGATTGTGGATTGGATTCCCAGTCGGGGTGCCTGCGGAAGGCAATCCATCAATGTTTCTCCCTCCCTCTAAGCTCAGTGAAAACATACCCTCGGTGAGTATTAAAACACACAAAACTCTTTCTTATTTGAACTGATATGTGTTTATTTATTCTTCAATTCTAGAACTTGATAGAAAGGAATACATTCAGAAGTAGGCCCTGTGTCTAAGGTCACATATACCTTTGCATATTGCAAATGTTAAGCATTTCTAATATGCCCTTTGTCTTGGATCCTCAGTATGTCATCAGAGGTTGAGGATTTTAACATCCTTTTTTATAACCTGTTTCTTCTAAGGGAACAATCCAGTTTCCATGTTATATTTAAGCGAAGGCCCCTTAAGGTATTGATTTTTAAGCAGTTTCTTCGTTTTTGTTTAGACTCCTTTTTTCTTTTTGCCAAATGAAGCTTTTTTTGGCTATCATAAATGACATTGATATCAACAGTCAGTTTTTAAAAAAAATTGATTTTAGAGAGGAAAGGAGAGAAACAATGGTTCCTTGTTCCACTTATCCATGCATTCATTGGTTTATTTTTTAAAAGGGATTCTTATTTATTCATGTTTACTTTCATTAATCCTCACCTGAGGATATTTTTTCCATTGATTTTTAGAGATAGTGGAAGGGAGAAACAGGAAGAAACATCCAAGTGAGAAACACACGGATTGGTTGCCTCCCTCAAATATCACAACCAGGGCCTCGGATCAAGCCTGCAACCAAGGTATGTGCTGTGCCCTTGACTTGAATGGAACCCAGGACCCTTCAGACCAAGGGCCTATGCTCTATTCACTGAGCCAAAGTGGCTAGGGCTCATTGGCTGATTCTTTGTTGTCCTGACCCGGAATCAGTCCTGCAGACAATACTAACCAACTGACTTAGCCAGTGCAGCAATCAGTCTTTTTTTACAAAAATATATTTTATTGATTTTTATTTTTTATTTTTATTTTTTTTTACTGAGAGGAAGGGAGAGGGGGAGAGAGTTAGAAACATCAACCAGCTGCCTCCTGCACACCTACTGGGGATGTGCCCGCATCCAAGGTACATGCCCTTGACCGGAATAAAACCTGGGACCCTTGAGTCCACAGGCCAACACTCTATCCACTGAGCCAGTGAGCCAAACCTGTTAGGGCAGCAACCAGTCTTAAAACTGTTTCTCTTTCACATTGTACATTTTAGATGTGAAGAGAACAAATGTATGAGTTGAGTGTAGATAAATACCAAGTTCTCCCCACCTCTTCTTGGAATAGCTGCTGGGTCCTATGAGAAAGGAGAGCTTGCTACATTCCCTGAGGTTGAAGAAAATATTGCAACAAAACCCTGAACATTGTGCTACTGTGTAAATGGGATAATAACAGAACATTTTGGGAGAATGAACAACAGGTCTCCATGTTGCTGTCTTCGACCCAGTATGAGACTGTCCTGAGTGGTTTGGTCTACCATGATCTGTTCCTTCTCTGCTGCAGGTGGTGGTGGGACTCTTTTTCCCCCCAGGGAATGTTTCAGCTGCAAAACATGATTTTGCTATGAGGAGAAGGGGTTATTTTTTAGACATTTTTAAAAATGAAATATTGACTACCGTAAATGTGTGTGGGAAATGTTTAAAATGTTTTTATCACCAGTGTAATACATCTTTAAATAATACCCTGCTCTATTTTTTTCCAGGGGTGAGCCCCTCCAGGCTCAGAATAGGAGATCAAGAGTTTGATTCATTGCCTGCTCTACTGGAATTCTACAAAATACACTATTTGGACACTACAACGTTGATAGAACCAGTTCCCAGATCCAGGCAGGGTAGTGGAGTGAATCTCAGGCAGGAGGAGATAGAGTATGTGCGAGCCCTCTTTGACTTTAATGGGAATGATGAAGAAGATCTTCCCTTTAAGAAAGGAGACATCCTGAAAATCCGGGATAAGCCTGAAGAGCAGTGGTGGAATGCAGAGGACATGGAAGGCAAGAGGGGGATGATTCCAGTCCCTTACGTGGAGAAGCTTAGACCTGGCCCCGCCTCAGTATCGGCTGTGATTGGAGGTAACCAGGAGGGTTCCCACCCACAGCCACTGGGTGGGCCGGAGCCTGGGCCCTATGCCCAACCCAGCGTCAACACTCCGCTCCCTAACCTCCAGAATGGGCCCATTTATGCCAGGGTAATCCAGAAGCGAGTCCCTAATGCCTACGACAAGACAGCCTTGGCTTTGGAGGTACATAATGTGCAAAATATAGAAAGAAGAGATCTGCTACAGGATCTCCCTTTTATTTTATTTTATCTTTATTTTATTTTATTATATTTTAGGATCTCCCTTTTAGACCTCTTAGAGCTTTGTAGGAATGCTGAATACAAGCTCCAGCATTGTGATGTTGTAGATGTTGAACCATTAAGTACTGATTTGGGCATTTAATTGGGTTTTCTCTTTTTTATAGAAAACCTATTTTGGAATGAATAAGCTTAAAACTGTATAACTGAATGTTCTGATTGGTCTACTAAACATACTTTAATAACACCACCTGAATTCACAGAAATTGACCTAAATTATTTTTTCTCATCTACATTCTAACCTGTTCCTTTCTTTTTATCATTGTCTGAAATAAAGGTGGGCTCACAAAGATTTGAGTAATAATAAGTGGTTCTTGTCAGAGCACTTACATGGAATTTTTCCACAGAAACTTCATGTTTTTACTTCTGGGATATGGGGATTCTTACTGTTGATTGATTGTGTTCAAGTAATAATTCAGGAGGAAAAGTAAAGTCTATTACAGAAGAGATATACTCAAATATTAATCCCAAGGAGCAGCAGGTTTACTTGATCTTTGTTGTATAATGTATTTTGCAGGCAAAAAGCTAGTTCCTCTTGAGGAACAGATTATTACCTTTTACTGGTAAATAGTTATCCTTGGTAGCACCTCTTCTCTGGCCAGCCATTGTGTTTGTTCCTTTATTCCTCTCTAGCACTCACAGCTTTGTCTCTTTCCTCCCTCCCTTTCCCTTTCTCCCTATCTCCCTCTTTACCTCTCCTTCTTTCTGAGTTATGCAGAGCTAGTGGATCAGTATAAAAGCTTTTACAGTAGTGGCATGCTATCCCATCTTTCAGAGCCTCCTGATACTGTAACGAGTATAAGGGAGTAGCTTTCATAAGCACAGGCTGTAGTTATATGAGCACATATTAGCTGAGAAGGAGCAAATGTGTATTCTTATAAACTGACAGCTTCTCTGAATTTTGTTTTTTTGGTCATGTTCATACACTAAAGAGTAAGGAGCCCTTGCTAACCCACAGAATAAGTCAGAATCTATTTGTACCAGTCTCTGATATTACTGGATTTGAAATTTTTCTTTCACATTTTGGATAGTGTATTTTGAGTCTTACAGGTTTGATTGGAAAATGTGTGTTTTTGAAATATATATTTTTTGAGATTATGTTATGTCTTAAAAGTATTGTGTCCCTGCTTTGAAGAAAAATGAAATATATGTTGTCTAGGCCGCACCACTTTTTCCCATTTAGAGTTCGGAGAATAAAGAAAATAAGTTTCTAGCCTCATGTTTTTATTTCAGTTCAGATGATGGCAACATCCAACATGGTGTTGTACACATGACAGGTGTGGCTCTTTTAAAAAATATTTTTAATGATTTCAAGAGGAAGGGAGATGGGGAGAGAAAGAGAGAAACATCAGTGATGAGGGGGAATCATTGATCGACTGCCTCCTGCATACCCTCTACTGGGGATTCAGCCTGCAACCCGGGCATGTGCCCTGATGGGAATCAAGCCATGACCTCCTGGTTCATAGGTCAACACTCAACCACCGAGCCACACTGACTGGGCAACAGATGTGACACTTGACAGTCATTGTTAGACTTTGTTAGCACTGGACTGGAATGTGGAAATAGCATTCATGGGATAAGTCAGCTAATCCCATAACATTAATTTTCCTTCCATTTTCATGTTCTTTAAAAATATGTTTTTATTGATTTTCAGAGAGAATGGGAGAGGGAGAGAGAAAAATTGATGTGAGAGAGAAACATTGATCAGCTGCCTTCCTATACAACCCAACTGGGACCAAACCCAAAACCTGGGCATGTGCCCTGACTGGGAATGGAACCACCTACCTTTTGGTGCATGGGACACTGGTGCCAGCCAGCGCTGCATTTGCTTTCTGAAAGAGAATTGTTTTTAATGATGCCTGCCTGGATTAGAGGCGTTAGTGCTCAAAAATGGTTTAGCTGCTTGCCCTGCTATGAAACACAATCTAATGAAATAGAGATTTAAGTAGAAAACTAGTTTATGATTTTAGTAAGCTTTCTTTTTTGATTGGATATTGGTTTTGAGCCACATATGTTGATTGCTAAAGATGGCCTCTTTTGAGTTAGAACAAATAACCCAAGGTATAGCTTTAAAACATTTTATGTGTTTGAAAACATGGTGTTAGTTTACCATCATAGAACTTAATAGTTGAAAAGGACCTTTTCTGATGTTTACATAGATTGAATGGATTGTTCAAATGACGTGGAAGTGGAGATATGATCAACCTTTGGTGCTTTTTCTACCATACCCAAATTCAGTCTGTGATTATTTTTCTTTTTAATACATTATTTATTGATTTCAGGAAGAGAGAGAGAGAGAGAGAGAGAGAGAGAGAGAGAGAGAGAGAGAGAAACAGTGTGGGGGAATCACTGTGTCTTGCATGCCCCCAACTGGGGATTAAGCCTGCAACCTGGGCATGTGCCCTTAACCGGAATCGAATCTAGGACCCTTCAGTCCACAGGCTGATGCTTTATCCACTGATCCAAACTGTCTAGAGCTCTTTTTATTTTCTAACAGTGCTGCTGCCCTCCTCAAAGCAGGTTTTGTGTGGGTTCATTGAAACCATACCCATTTCTGGTTTTTCATAGGAGCTGTGCCTCATCATTTTTTATTTTTATTTTTTATAAATTCTTTTTAAAAATATATATTTTATTGATATTTTACAGAGAGGAAGGGAGAGGGACAGAGAGTTAGAAACATAGGTGAGAGAGAAACATCGATCAGCTGCCTCCTGCACACCCCTACTAGGGATGTGCCCGAAACCAAGGTATATGCCCTTTGACCAGAATCGAACCCAGGCTTCTCAGTCCGCAAGCTGACGCTCTATCCACTGAACCAAACAAATCCTTATTAAGATGAGGCTGGAAGATAAGAATAGGAGACTCTGGCTTTCTGACCTTTGAATACTGGTTAAAAAAAAAAAAAAAGACAACAGCTTGTCCACCTATGAACCAGGAGGTCATGGTTCACTAACTCACTTAAAGATATCGTGGTGGGCACATGTCTGGTTTGTGGGCTCAGTTCCCAGTGTGGGGCATTCAGGAGGCAGCTGATCAACAATTCTTTCATCATTGATGTTTCTGTCTCTCTGCCTTCCTCTCTGAAATCTAAAAGTATATTTTTAAAAATGACAACAACAAAATACCATTTATTAAAGGGAGGGTGGGGATAAAAGGGAGAGATCAACCAAAGGACTTATATGCACATATATGAGCCTAACCAGTGATCAAGGACAATAGAGGGGTGGGGACATGAGTGGGGAGGGGGGAGATTGGGATGGAGGGTTGAGGACAAATATGTGATACCTTAATAAAGAAATTAATAAGAAAAAAATAATAAACACCATTTATTGGTATATATGACCCATTGTAAGTCCAGATCTATAGACCAGCTAGGTGCATTTTAGTGGAGTCTTATATTTAACTTGAATGTTTTTCAGTTATTTTTCAATTATAGTTGACATTCAGTATACACTTAACTTAAAATTGATTAATCAGAATCATTACATTGTATGTATGTATGTATGTATGTATGTATGTATGTATTTTTCTGGAAGGGTTCTTTGAGTTCTTTTTTTTTCCTTTAAAAAATAAATTGTAGTTAACATACAATAGAATCATTATATTTTAGAATTGGGCAGGACCCTAGAGATAATATATTAGACTAGCAGTCTTAAGACTAAGGCTTCTCACTATCCTAAAAGTTCCCAGGAGGTGCCTGGGGAGAGAGGAAAATTGAGGAGGCAAGGCTGTGGGTTCCCTGTCTTGCTTAACCAAAGAAACTTTTTATATTTGTTATATATCAGGGTCTCTCTAAGATCACTATTTTACTAATTCTCACCCAAGGATATTTTTCCATTGATTTTATTTTAATTTCAGGAAAGGAGAGGGAAAGAGAAATATCAGTGATGAGAATCATTGATTGGCTGCCTTCTGCATGCCCCCCACTGGGGGGTTGAGCCCACAACCCGGGCATGTGCCCTTGACTGGAATCGCACCTGGGATTCCTTAGTCCCCAGGCGGATGGACAGAGGCTCTGTTCACTGAGACAAACCAGCCAGGGCTTTCCATTGATATTTAGAGAGGGTAGGAGAGAGAGGGAAACATAGAAATATTGATGTGAGAGAGACACATCGGTTGATTGCCTCTCATACCTGCTCGACCAGGGCCCAGGCCAGGAAGGAGCCTGCAACCAAGTTACATGCCCCTGACTGGAATGCAGTTCGGGACCCTTTGGCCCACAGGTTGATGTTCTATCCACTGAGCCAAACCAGCTAGGACTGATATTTGTTTTTGTTTTTTTAAGAAAGGGTTTCTATATTTTATAACAGTAAATTAAAAAACAGTGCGAAGAACCACCTGCCTTTGTCTTACAGACGGATATTCCCTGCTCTGTATTTGCTGTGACCAGAGTCCCCCATTGGAATATAAGTTATTAGATACTTCCTCTTTTCCACCTGCTAGATTTCTCTAGTAGAGATGAAGAGTCTGGAAAGAAGAGGTTCATTCTAGTTAACTAAAGTATGGGTATTCCTCTGCATATTATAAATTTGTCAGTCAGGTACTCATATTCTGGGGAATGTAACTGAATCAGACAGATTCTATCTTTTACATACAATTTATCCTGATTGAGACAGATTTTAAACAATGCAGATCAGCTGCATGTCTTGAAGAAATTCTGGAAGTAACACCAGAGTTGTGTAGAGGCAGCTTTCATTTTTTTTATCTCAGATTTGAGCTAAGATTTTAATCTTAGATTTTTGTTTCATGGCTCCTTGGAAGCTGCCATAGTAACGAATCTTACCTTGTAAATTGCAGGTGCTAAAATTTACTTTATGCCTCTGTAGACTGTTCAAAACCATCACAATATCTTTAAATATACTAATTATATAACGCCCATTCTCTGATTCAGCCTTGCATTTTGCCTTTGATAGATGTGAACATTTCAGAGTAACCAAGGAGCTAGCTTCTCTGGTGTTCTTAGGCTTGGCCTTAGTCTTTTTTTCTTTTTCTTTTTTAGTTTGGGTTCTTCAGGGCACAGATATGGCAGTTGTAAAGTGCTTTGGGTCCCTGATAATATCTGACAGTGATTACTTGAACTCTAAATTTCCCCGCATAGAACTCTGTAAAACAGGGAAAATAAGAGTAAAGACCCCAATTACCCCTTTGTTAACAGAAAAAAAATGAGGTGGGAGTTATAAGAACATGAGTGGCATGTCCTTGCTGTGCCTACTTTGTCTTTTTCTGGTATTGTAAGTCTAGATTTCTGTATTGTTCATTAAGACAAGTGTCTACTGTCCCTCTTTCTTGTTTCAAAGAAGAAGAGAGAAACATCAACGAGAGAGAACCGTTGATAGGCTGCCTCCTGCACGCCCCCTACTGGGAATCGAGCCTGCAACCAGGCATGTGCCCTTGACCAGAATTGAACCCAGAATCCTTCAATCTGCAGGCTGGCACTCTATCCACTTAGCCAAACCAGCTAGGTCTGTATCTTGGGATTGTAACATTTCTGGGGCAAGTGTTCACTTTTGCTTTCTTTGTCTTTGATATAGTATATCAAGCTTCAAACTCTTCTGCATCCCCCTCATCCTCTCTAGTCTGGCCTTCGGAATTTGGCTTTAGTGAATTGTTACCTAACGGGAAGAGGAGCATGCATTCAGAAACATGTCATGTTTCTGACTCGAAGAAAGAACTGCTTTTAGGATAGCAACATTTTCTGGTGTTTTTCCCCCCTCCCCAAATTATAAGTTTATTTAGAAAGTCACAGAGGTAGAAGTTGCAGAAGAAATGTGCTCAAGAAACAAGTTACAGAAGCCAAAAAAAGTTTAGCACCATTTTCTTAGACTGCTCTGTCCCCTCCTGGACTACGCCCACCTAATCCCCTAGGGTGTCAACCACCCTTTCTTCCAAACTGTTGAAGCACTAGGGCCTCGAGTGGACAGTCACGTTGCCTTTGGAGGTTTTTGTTGTTGTTGTTGTTTTTATATTTTATTGATTTTTCACAGAGAGGAAGGGAGAAGGATAGAGAACTAGAAACATCGATGAGAGAACTACATTGACCAGCTGCCTCCTGCACACCCCCACCAGGGATGTGCCCGCAACCCTTGACCGGAAACGAACCTGGGACCCTCGGGTCCACAGACCAATGCTCTATCCACTGAGCCAAACCAGTTTGGGTTTTTTTGTTTTGTTTTGTTTTGTTTTTTACTCCAAGAGTCCCCATGTGCTTTGAATTTTTGAGGAGGAAGACCCCATATGGTACAAAGGGTTATTTAATTTTGTTAAGGTCTTTCTCCAAGTATTTGTACTTCATGGCCACAATGGGTAGCTTAATTAGCTCAGTTGACTGCTTAAAACTTGAAATCAGCAGGTTTTGTTGTCTTACTTGTGAAGAAGCCGGTGTAGTTCTGTGGTACTGACAGCAAGGGACTGGATTGGTCCACATTTCAACCTGCCCTTTACTTAGAGCTCCGTGGAAGTGATTTGAGATGGCACTTTGAATTTCTAAAAATAAAGACTGTATGCCTGGTTGGTGTGGCTCAGTGGTTGAGCAACAACCCAGAAACCAAGAGGTTACCGGTTCCATTCTGGCCAGGACACATGCCTGGGTTGCAGGCTCAGTGCCTAGTGGGGGTGTGCAGGAGGCAGCCTATCCATGTTTCTCTCCCCTTACACCATTAGCCTTCATCTTTACAATATCAGCAAACTGAGCTGCTTTTTCTCACTTTTCTGTTTATCCCAAATATAGTCTCTAATATTCTTGGTTTCTTTTTACTTTTCTTGCAACAGTTTTAGGCCTCTGTGGTTTCAAGATAGTTCTTTAGGAAATTACAAGTAGGGCAGCTGTTTCCCCTGTGAGTGAGATCAAGCTGGTTCTGGAGAAGGCTGGACCTAGACCTGAGGTGGCGTTGCCAGTAGCTGGCCTACAGACACTCCTAGAGAGCCCCCAGGGCCCTGGCAGCGTCATTAGAAAGTTCCTGGTATGGTAAAAAGAGAACAAATTGGCTTTAGAGCCAGATACTTCTGGGCTTACATCCCAGCCCTGCCACCGGCTGTATGACCTAAGGCAGCGGGGGCCAACCTTTTTTCAGACCTCATGGATCGCCAGTTGGTGACCTCTGACCTCAGGTGTATATTGTGCGGTTTTTCTAAATCTCAGTTTATTTTCACCTGTAATATGAAAACAGTTCCTGTCTTAGAGGGCAATTACAATGATTAGAAAGCAATTAATAGCCAAGACAGGTTTGGCTCAGTGGATAGAGCGTCAGTCTGCGGACTGGGGGAGTCCCAGGTTCAATTCTAGTCAGGGGCATGTGCCTTGCTTGTGGGCACATCCCTGGTGGGAGGTGTGCAGGAGGCGGCTGACAGGTGTTTCTCTCTCATCGATGTTTCTAGCTCTCTATCCCTTCCTCTCTGTAAAAAATCAATAAAATATATTTTAAAATAATAATAATAATTAATATAAAACACCTTCCACAATACTTTATGAATGTTCAATAAATAGTAGTTATTAACTTAGTAAAACCAAATGAACAGTTATACTTACCACTTGTATCCTCAGAACTCAGATATTGATAAAATATATAATCTCTCTTTTAAAAAATTGATTTTTAAAGAGAGAGAAACATTGATGTAAGAATGGAACATCCATTGGTTGCCTCCTGCACACCCTGTTCTGAGGATTGAGCCTGTGATCCGCATGTGCCCTCACTGGGAATCAAACTGGCAACCTTTTGGTGCACGGGATGAAGGTCAACCACTGAGCCACAGTGGCTAGGGCAAAAGATAGTTATAAGTTCTTTAGTCCAGTGACATCTGGGGCCTTATCTCCAAATATTAAACAAAATGTTTATTATTTTGCCACAGGATGAATCTATTTGTCAGGCTGACCTTGTGTTCTTTTTCTTTTTTTTCTTTTTCATTTGTTTCTTTTTTGCTGTTTTTGACCTTGTCTTAGTTTCACAGCAGGATAGAGGTGCTAGTATATCCTAGATTGTCAAAATTTTATTTCTGATGTTGCAACAGAAAGCTTTTTAAAACAGAAGCAAAAAGATGTCCTCTTATTAATGTTCCCTTATTAACGAACAGGTACCAAGTGGCATTGAAGAAGCAACACAGTGTGTCAGTATGTGGTAGGGTAAGGGTGAGGTTGGTGAAGAGGTAGGGGCTTTGCAGGGAGCTCATGGAATCTGGAATTTTGGCCCAAATGGGGAAAGCCTTGCTTTGATAGGAAAGTGGTTGGGAACACTTCATTTTCTGGGACCAAGTAAAGAATGCTTCCTATGATTGCCCTCTGCTGTGTAAGTAGTAATGGGCCAGAATATGTGTGTATGAGAGTGGTTGGAAGATTGTGCTGCTGCTACATGCTGCGGTGGGAAGTTAGGGAGGACAAGGATTTCTTTTCCTAGGCCAGAGCTTGTGGGGCAGGCCTGAAGCTAAAGATAGCGGGAACAAAGCAAAGGAATAGTAGGTCACTCTAGTTGGGCTTGCTCATCAAAAGACTTGATATTCCCAAAAAGTATCGTTTTCTAGGATCCTTTCTATTTTCTGTATTCTGTGTGTCTTTCTGCACTGCTAAAATCACTTCTTTCTGCCTGCATTAACCACAAGTAATCAGTCTGATGGCTGGGGCTTGGGAGGCAGTAAATAGACATTTCTGTAATGTCAGCCCTAGAGCAATCATGGGCAGGGTATGCCTAATCAGAGATTAGAGTTTCAGCTTTCATTCATAACTGGAAATAAATTGCTCTCCTTATTCTCCTCTTGCAGGTCGGTGAGCTGGTAAAGGTTACGAAGATTAATGTCAGTGGTCAGTGGGAAGGGGAGTGTAATGGCAAACGAGGTCACTTCCCATTCACACATGTTCGTCTGCTGGATCAACAGAATCCTGATGAGGACTTCAGCTGAGTATAGCTCAACAGTTTTGCTGACAGATGGGAACAATCCTTTTTTATTTTTTTCCTTTTCAGTTGCCATCTATACATTTTTTTTTTTTTTACAGATGTCAACCACAGTCTAGTTTATATAAGTGTTCTGTTACCTGTGATCATTTTTAGACTGAACTACTACATCCCTAGTTCCATTTACCACGTCCAGGGTACAAAACTGGAGGGCTTTGTGTGTTAACCTCGGAATTGGACATTTTAGGTGGTAGCTGCCATGCCTGAGTGTATCGGAGGATTAGGTAGGTATCTTGCCTCCTTTCTCTCAGGCAATGCAAGTCAACCTGTGGAAAACTGATGGACAGGAGAGAAGTGTTGCACACTACCTACCCTGATTTAGCCAATGGTTATTTTTTTCCTTCTGAAACCATCCTATCAAATGGCAATAGACTGTTCCCTTTCACCCCCAGAAAGTAATCATGTACCATGTGGATTATACCCAGTGGGATTGCTTTTTCATTTATCCAACATGGCCATTATATGACTCATTCTGACAGTTCAAATCCTGAGATTTCTGAGGACACTACTAACGGCATTTTCTTCCTTCTAAGTCAATGCTTCATACTTTTTTCTTGGGATTCTTTGAGCCCTTGTCATCCTTTTCTGCAGATCGGTTAATTCTCATGGAAAGTGTTTCTTTCATTCCGGATGACAGGCAGGATGTGCAGAGCACTTTATTCAGTGCATAGCTTTAAGCCAGTACTGGGTTCACTGAGTGGACAGCCACACGCAGCTGTCTGCCTTTCCTCAAGGGGTCATAGTAGGTTCACACTGCTATCGCAGCTTCATAGATTCCTGACTAATGGGATCCAGCAGGAACATTTCTCCTGAGAGCCAGTATCCTATTAGGGGATTCTTTGGAATTCTTAGCTTCTACTTGGAGTGGAAGGACCAATCACTTAGAATATTCCACAGAAGGTTGTGTGGCCAAATTCTGCCCTTTGCTTTATGTGCAACTTGTATAACTCAAGTTAAAACTACATGAGTTTGGGGATAGGGTTAGCACTTTGAAAAATGTTTGAACTAATCATGAATTACTTAGGTATTATTCATTTCACATTGCCAGAATAGTGTATGAAGTACATTATATTATAAACTGCCTTCAGTTTTGGGTCTTTATGTTGAAGTTTAGTTTACAAATCCTTTTAAGTACAGAATGATTTATATGGGGTCAGGTGCTCCAAAAAATAGATTTCTGAGACCAAAAATGATCTAGGCTATATAGACTATAATATGAAACTTTCAAAGCTAGCTTCCAGTCTAGGAAGGCAGTAACTGGTATATGGTATGATACAACCAATAGAAACACTTTATATTTTGCTTAGGGCCTCATTTTAGGAAAGAAACGTATCTTTCTAATTCTTTGGCATAGGTAGTGATTAATTTGCATTTTTGGCGTGCACCAAATCATGATATCCCAGTGACTAGCACAATGTCTGGCACAATTGATGTGCAGATGTTTGTGTGAGTGAATGAGAGGAATGTAGAAGCTCACTATATGGCGCAGGGAAGCCAACTGGCTCAGGATTACATACATTACCACAAGTAAACTAATGCATTGACGCTAATTTAATGTATTTTTACCTCACACTAAGGTAATGCTTGATGAAGACATCAATACTCGACTTTTTGAATCCTAGCATAGTGCTATGTACACAGTGGGTGCTCAATGTTGAATGAACAAATTTGCAATACTAGACTTAATTTCACCTGACTATTCTGTTAAACTTTCAGTTAAAGCATAGATACTGTAAAATCCAAATAAGTACACATTAAATCTTGTTTTTCTGAAAGTATGACATCTAAAATATTTGTAGAGAAACCTTGTCACAACTGCTTTGAATATTTGTATTTTATTTTGCCTTTGACATTATGATATTTGCTTGTAATGTCTCTTTTCATCTTATGGAATATTAGTGGAACATGCACCTCTACCCATAATAATTTCTCAATGATGGCTTGTCCAAAGCCATTATATGAACTGTTGGGTTGGATTTGGCTGGATGTGCTAGTTGTTGTACCTTGAGAAATCAAAGGACTTCTTAAAAGTATCTTCCAAAAACAAATACTAGAATTCTATTCAGTTGCATATGTACATTGTCACAAAACAAAGTAAACTGAAATTGGCTGCTATATTTTATATAATATAATCATTTCTGCAAAGGCCCAATTTTTGGATACTAATATTTGACATGGTTAATTCTTATTAATTTGTTGGAATTGTTTATTGTTAATAATGCAAATAGATAATTTTTAATTATCCTTAAGTAACATTTCATTATTAATGGTTTGAAATGGGTGACAAGCAAACCAATTTGAAATAAAAATATGAACATGTGCCATTGTATTATAACACTATACACTTTCTTGACAGTAAGATTTTGAAAAAATGTTTTTTTTGTAGCATGTATTGTATATGTTTATAGTATATGTAGTAAATAAAAATATGGCCAAATATTTGGCTTGGTGATCTTTTGAAGAAAGTAATGTTTGAATATTTTTCACAAAAGAGCTAAATCTGTTATGCTTAGGGAATAAGGTGTGTGCACTCAGCCTACAATCATGTAATGAGAAACAATTGTTCCGTGAATAGTCATTAAAGCTGGGATTAATCACTGGTGATGTTTTAAAGGGTCTCCAAAAGTCATGAAATACTGATTTGAGGGGAATGTAAGATTATTATATAATGATTGGAAATTTGGAATGACCTGGACAGAGAACATCAATGGTTTATATGTGGGCATAAAGAAAAGAAGGTTTGGATGTTATACAATAGGTTTTTAGAATGTTAGTGTAAATATCCAGACATTTTTATTTAAGTAGCACATTTTCAGGGTAGATAATTATAAACATAGTGTGTGAATACATATACCTAAAATTGATATAATACTCTAACATAGTTTTATATTGTGTATGGGTGCTGAAGTTTTAAAATGAAAAGGATAGTCTTTGCCAGTAACTTACACTGTGTTCTGCCTCGGACCCAGAGCACATCTAGTTATTGCTATAGATAGCAGTGTTAACCCAGAGTTAAATAAAGGAACCTACACCAAAGAGAGTCAGCTTTGGCATACACAAGCTTAGCTGCAAGGTGATTTAAGAATGTTTGAACGTTTTGTCAAAAAAAAATAATAAACTACCAAAATCTTGTTTTAAAAAATATATTGAGTGTTGGGTTCCTTTACATAGCCTGGAGTGCTCTTACCAGCTCTTATATTTTGTGACCCTGGTCTTCAGATTAAGTTCTGTTCCTCTTACAGATATGAAGAGAGAAGAGGCCCTTCCATAAAAGAAAACATTAAAATAGTTCTAAGTTTGGCAGGAGGAGGGTAAAGGTTTGGAGCTTGGCTGCCACACATATCCTGAAGAAAAAGAAATGGGGAAGTAAGGTGAGGGAGCATAAAAGAACTAGTTACCAAGAAGTGAGATTCAGCCCTCGCTGTTTGGCTCAGTGGATAGTGTTAGCCTGGGAACTGAAGGGTCCTGGGTTCGATTCCAGTCAAGGGCACATGCCAGGGTTGCAGGCTCAATCCACGGTGTGAAGTGTGCAGGAGGCAGCTGGTCAATATTTCATTCTCGCATCAATATTTCCCTCTCCCTCTCTGAAAATCAAAATATTTTTTAAAAGATATGAGGTTCAAAAAGAAAAGAAAGCAGTGTTTGTGGATTGTCTATGAATACAGAACAAAAGCAAACAAATGAACTGCCAGGCTTGCTTTTGGTTAAGGGGATGCATCTAATATTTCTGTGGTTGGCCTGGTTTACTCAGATTTTAGACCTTAATTGAACCCTAGCAAAGTGGGCACTCAAATATTGACTAGATGTTCGAAAGTTAATTGGCTTGGGCAGACCTGTTCTATCTTCCCACTTCAAATGGGAGAGAGTATAGACATTTTAGTCCTTTGGGGGTGGGAAGGAGTGGTTAGTCATGTGGAGGCTGACCAGTTCAAAGCCTCCTGTTCGCTTTAGAACTTAATGGAGTCTCTAGCCTCATTTCTAGCTGGTGGAGTATACGGGCTTCTCCCAGATTCTGAGTACCAGCAGGAAACTGGGAAAGTGGAGCCCAGCTGAGGTCACAGATCATTCTCCTTTTTCCTTTATGCTTGGGAAGTATATTCTGAGAATGAAAATGAATTTACTACTACATAAGGGTATACTAACTGCTAGTTGGAAACATATTTTGTGCAATGCACTATCCTTTTTGTGCAGGTTCCTTTGCGTATCCTAGGCTTCAGGCCTAACTATGGCTTCCCATGAGCCCTTTATCGCTGGGGGCTCTTAACAGCTCCTTGACTGCCTTAGCTATGTTGCCACAGTGTCCAGAGCTTACCAACAGTGGGGTGACGGCAGTTTTAATATTATTTTGTGATTATTTGTTGTGAGAAAACGAATTCAAGAATATCTAGTGCCACAGAAAGGAGTTACCCTTTTGTCAATTTTATCTGGGTGTTTCAATGATTAAAAATTTTGATCAGATTACAGTAGTTCAGTGTGGTAGCTCCCGTGGAATAGACTCTGCCTTTGTGAATCTTGCATTCTAATATCAGGACAAAAGCCATATCCATAACCATGACTGGGGCCCCCGGTGGCTTTCTGAATGTAAGTGTTGTGGTCACGGTCAAGTAGGCTGCACCACTGTGTGAGTAACCAGTAGAAAAAGGGTGCCCTTCTCTGTGGACAGCCCTTGCCAGGCCTACAGCTTGAAACGTACAGACAGTGAAGTGTGCCGGGAACCGGTTTGGCTTGGTGGATAGAGCATCAGACTGCGGACTGAAGGGTTCTGGGTTCGATTCCAATCAAGGGCATGTACCTTAGTTGCGGGCACATCCCCAGCAGGGGGTGTGCAGGAGGCAGCTGGTTGATGATTCTCTGTCATCGATGTTTCTAACTCTCTATCCCTCTCTCTGCCTCTGTAAAAAATCAATAAATTTTTTTTAAAAAAAGTGTAGTGTGGATTATAGCCCCTCTTGCTACCTCAACTGAATGTCCCTGTTTGTTGCCTGATTATATCTGGTATTAAGTAAACATTAGCTTTGATTATTGTGCTTAATGTTAAAGTTGGCAGCCCATTTATAGACATCCCTCTCCTCCTACAACCAATTTATCACCAAGTCCTGTCAGCTCCGCTCCAAAATAGTCCCTATTGCATATCTGTAGACCTTCGCCACTACCACCCAAGTAGCTACCATCTCTCCTGTGGACCTCTGCAATGGCCTTCCTCTTTGTCCACTTTCCCCAGTCTGCTCATAACAAAGCAACCAGGATGATTCTCCCACAAGGTAAACTTGATATTGAATTTCCTTGCTTAAAAAGCTTTCTAATGGGCCCTAACCAGTTTGGCTCAGTGGCTAGAGAGGGTCTGCCTGTCTACTGAAGGTTCCCAGGATGGTTTCTGGTCAAGAGCACATGACTGCGGGCGGGCATACAGGAGGCAGCTGATCAATGATTCTCGATGTTTCCCTCTCCCTCTCTGAAATCAATTTTTTTTTAATTAAAAAAAGCTTTCTAATGGTTTCCTTTTAATCATAGTCTGCATTCCAGAGGATGGCCTACAAAGAAGTGATGGCCTTTCTGCCATCTAGCTAGATCTCTGTGCTGCTGGCAGGCTTTCCTTTTAGCTTCTCAGATGGGCAAGCCCTTCCCCGTTCTAAGAACCTTCCTTCCCACAATTTTTACTTATCTCTTGGTTTTGGTTTAAATGTCCCTCCCGCAGAGATACCTTCCTTGAAGCCCCAAATTCCATTTCAAATTATTACATCATTTGCCTTCACGGCACTCCTCTCGGGTTGTAATTACATATTTCTCTGATGATTACATTCCATCTCAGACTATAAAGTCAGCTCCAGCAGGACAGGAGCTGCATCTGATTTGGTCATCATTACATCTCCAGAGCCCAGCGCAGAACCTGGCTTGCAATAGACAATACATATTTGCTAAGTCAATGTTTCCCTCAGGACTGAATGCTAGATAGTAACAGGCACCTAGCTGGTTACCTCCCAGCTGCTCCCTCCTCCCCACTCCCCATCCGGCATCCTGCATCCCTGGTCCTGTGTATGCTTAAAGAGTGCAGGTTCATTTTATTTTATTGATTTAGAGTGGAGAAGGGAGAGAGAAAGAGATTTGTTCCACTTATTCATGCATTCGTTGGTTGATTCTTATATGTGCTCTGACTGGAAATCAAACTGGCAACCTGGTGCATAGGAGTGACACTCGAACCAACTGAGCTTCCCCACCTGAGTGAGTGTAGGTTCCTTTTAATATTGGTCAGAGGAAAACTGAATTAGAAAGGTCCTTCCATTGCAGAAACAGATGCTTTTCAAAGCCCACTCTCAAGGGTTTAGGTCAGCTATGGGCAAACTACAGCCCACGGGCCGGATTGGCCTGTTCGGCTGTTCTATGCAGCCCGCGGAGCCGATAGAGCGGAGGAGGGTTCTCTTGCTCTCCCCTCCGCGCCTTCACCAGCAGCCCAAGATGAGCGTGCCAGCATGGTCAGGTTGCTTTTGTTCCGGCCCTCCGGTCCAGTTTAAGAACCCACTGTGGCCCTCGAGTCAAAAAGTTTGCCCACCCCGGCTTTAGGTGCTTCACCGTGGCCACCTTTTCCTTTTCCATAGAGGGAGAGGTGCCTGGATTACTTAGAAGGGAGCTACATTCCAACAATGAAGATTATTCACTTGGATTTTTAATTTCTAACTTTAGCTGAATTCCATGACCTAAAATGCCAATTGTAATGAAAGTAGCTTAATATACCCTATACTCTATTCAAAGTAATTATTCATCCTGTTATTTAGGTCTTTCATAATATAGATTTCAGAGGCAGCAAGTCAAGAAGGCAACCAACAGGAGCAGGGTCCTTGAGCATTCTCTCTGCATTATGGTGAAGGGCATGACCCACCCTAATATCAAGGTAGGTTGGAAGCAGAGAGAATTGGCCTGAGTCTTGGGCCCAAATTATTTTAGGAGTTGTGTGATACAACAACAAAAAAAGGAGAAACCCAGATTCCATTCCCCAAAAAAGAATGTAACAAGAGGAAGTGGTTTGTTTAAAAATTTTGGCCACATTTTTTCTCCCACTAGAATCAAATCCTTCCTCTACTTTCGCTTTTTCTTTGAATACAAAATTGCCCCAGTTTTCTCATTTCCCTTGTCAGGCACGCCTGTAGGGTTAGGTTTATGACTGAACTAGCTAGTTAGTTCTTGTTCCTTAGCAAGATCTGCAAATAAATGATCAAGGGCAATCTTTTGTTGTTGTCATGGCAACTGACATTTACATAAGCAAAAACTGAGGGGAAACATTGTTTTGGAATGATTTGTGGTAAATTTTATCATAATGGAAAGATAAAACAACTCGATGGGCTAGCAGCTAAAAGTGGAACAACAGAATGGACTTTTCCTATTCCTTTTAATGAGATATATTTGACTTTGGCTATCAAAAACCATGCAGTACCTAGAACAAAAGGAATGACTGATGACCTTTAATTCTGTTATTATTATTATTATTTTATTGATTTCAGAGAGGGAGAGAGAGGGAGAAAGAGAGAAACATCAATGATGAGAGAGAATCATTGGTTGGCTGCCTCCTGCACACCTGAGAGATGTCATAAAGAATGTGGCAGAGATTGCTCACTCAATTCCCTGTTGTCTTGGTCCTGTGCACTACTTGACATTTCCCAGGCTCCCTTGCTATTACCTATGACTGTGTGACTGAGTTCAGCCAGTGGGTTGTGCAGAATGTCTATACCACTCTCAGGGCTGGCCTATAGAAACCTTCCCTAGGCTTCTACGTGCTCTTTCTTTCCGTCTGGCTGGAATAAAGATGGCACCCAGGGCAGGGCCTCCATCCACCACAGCCCTAAATGACTGCATGGAGATGGGCCTCTGATTTAGTTACCAAAAAAATAAACTTCTGTCCAACCTTTTTATGTTTTAAGGTCTTATGATTAACAACAGTTAGCCTCCTCTGACTTGCATAGGAAGTTGAATTGGGGAGGTGAGATGTTAACCGAGTAGCAGATTGGTTGTTAGGACCACATGATGCCAGTTTTGTGGAAATCAGTAAGCTGCTTTATGCACCTCAGATAACCATTTTTTAAAATATATTTTATTGATTTTTCACAGAGGGGAAGGGAAAGAGACAGAGAGCTGGAAACATTGATTAGAGAGATATATGGACCAGCCGCCTCCCGCACACCCCCCACCAGGGATGTGCCCACAACCAATGTACATGCCCTTGACCTGAATCGCACCTGGGACCCTTTGGTCCAAAGGCCGATGCTCTATCCACTGAGCCAAACCAATTTTGGCAGATAACCATATTTTAACTGGACATTCTGTATTTTCATTTGCTGAATCTGGCAACTTCATTCCTTGCCTTCCCTTCTGAGAAGCACTGCTGCGGGCTGTTGCTCTTTCCTCCAGTGGAATTGAATCCCTTCTGAAGCATAAATAATCCATACCAGGACAGCTGGCGCCAACCAGCTCATTGCAGAGCTCACATTCCTGTCATCTTTGGTAATTGCCCCACGTCTCATTTTGTTCCTGGCATCTTCACGCTGTTCTGAGTCTTCTCTTCCCTGACCACACATACCCTCATTTTTGGACTCTACTCCATCTTTGTAGCTCATGCCATCCATCCTGCCGGGCTCCCTACCCTCTGTGGTTATCAACCAGTCTTCCTCTCATTCATTAAAGACTACAGGCCGGTGTACGAATTTGTGCATGGGTGTGGTCTGGCCCACCAGATTAAGGCTGATCTGCTGGGCAGGGGGAAGGGCTGCGGGTGGTTTGCCGGCCCCATGCCTTGGTCGAACTCCTGGGCTAATATGCAAATTGTCCCAATTAAGGGGACAATTTGCATATTAGCCTTTTATTACATAGGATTTTGACATTTGGTTCACAGTGTTTCTCTACCCAATGTCTGCTATCATCTGGGGTGTTCCATCTGTCAGCGTGGCCTCAATTTTTTGAGCATCTCAACTCCATTGTCTGCCAGTGTTACATCCTTGGAATCTTAAAAACATCTTATTTTCTGACCATTAACTTCTAGTCTTCAGTTCTCTCACTGTTTTCCCAAAGCCCAATTCTTTCATCTCAAGGAACCTTCTAATTCCTAAATTCCTCAGCAATCAGCCACCTTCTATTCTTCCCCTTTTTCATGTTGGTAATAAACGTGTGTGTGTGTGTGTGTGTGTGTGTGTGTGTGTGTGTGTAAATGTCAGGTCCCCCTAGCCAGTTTTGCTCAGTGGATAGAGCATCGGTCCTCGGACACAAGGGTCCCTCCCAGGTTTGATTCTGGTCAGGGGCATCTACCTCGGTGGCAGGCTCAATCCCTGGCCCCAGGAGGCAACCAATCGATGTGTCTCTCATCTGGATGATCTCAGTAACTACCCCAACTGTTCCCCTATCTCTAGTTTTACCCCCCTCCTCTAATTTTTCTGACAAATTGAAGTCCTAGTGAGCTTCCTATAATATGTATTAGGTTAGATTCTCCCAAAGGGATACAGAGCTCTTTATATTCAAGTTCCAGTTTCTCTCTCCAGCCTCACCTCTCCTCACTCTCCTCCTGTACTCTGGACTCTAGCCATACAGAATTTCTTGTCTTTCTACTTATCTAACTCGCCTACTCTCCCTTCTAGGCTTTGGTACAGTCTAAACCTCTGTCTGGCTCACTTTCTCTCTCACCTTCAAATGCCAGCCTGATGACACTAATTTGTATTACCTGGGCCTTATCCCCTATTGGCAATGTGTTGATAGTTATAACATCACACTAAACTGAAATTGCTTGTGCATGTGTCTGTCACAGGACTGAGACTGCTCATTGTATTTTCAATACCCAGCCCTGCTTGACACACAGCAGGTATCCAGAGTATGCATTTTAAACAAAATAATAAACGTAGGATAGATGGGCTAGAGGTCACCAAAAGTAAAATGTGAGCTGTGGGTAGTAATAATCCTAGGAACTTAAAAAAATTACTCTAGCCCTAGCTGTTTTGGCTCAGTGGATAGAGCGTTCACCAGCATACTGAAGGGTCCCAGGTTTGATTCCAGTCAAGGACACAAGCCTGGGTTGCTGCAAGGCCCCAGTAGGGGGCGTGCAGGAGGCAGCCGATCAATGATTCTTATCCTTGATGTTTCCCTTCCTCTCTGAAAGCAATAAAAATATTTTTTCCTTTTTTCATATATATATTTTTATTGCTTTCAGAGAGGAAAGGAGAGGGAGAGAATAGAAATATCAAGGAGAGAGAATAATTGATTGGCTGTCTCCTACACGCCCTCTACTGGGGATCAAGCCCACAACTCAGGTATTTAGCCCTTGACCAAAATCGAACCTGGGACCCTGCAGTCCTCAGGCCAGCGCTCTATCCACTGAACCAAACCAGCTAGGGCTGATCAGTTAGCTTTTGCTATAAAATAAACCAGGGTAATATTTAGTGACAAAACAATAATCATTTATTATTTTACAATTCTGCAGTTCAGCACTTTGGATTAGGCTCAGCTGGGCAGTTCTGTTCTGGGCTAGTGTCCTAAGTTTAGGTCAGCTTCAGATTGTCTGGGGTCTGGCTGGTCTTGGATGGCCCTCAGCTGGTACAGTTTAAAAAAAAAGATTATATATATATATATATATATATATATATATATATATAATTGATTTTAAAATACATATATTTGCCGAAACCGGTTTGGCTCAGTGGATAGAGCGTTGGTCTGCAGACTGAAAGGTCCCAGGTTCAATTCCGGTCAAGGGCATGTACATTGGTTGCGGGCACATCCCCAGTAGGGGGTGTGCAAGAGGCAGCTGGTCGATGTCTCTCTCTCATCGATGTTTCTAACTCTCTGACCCTCTACCTTCCTCTCTGTGAAAAATCAATAAAATATATATTAAAAAAAATAATAATAAAAAAATAAAATACATATATTTTATTGATTTTTTTTTTTTTTTACAGAGAGGAAAGGAGAAGGGGTAGAGAGCTAGAAACATCGATGAGAGAGAAACATAGACCAGTTGCCTCCTGCACACCCCCTATTGGGAATGTACCCGTAACCAATGTATATGCCCTTGACCGGAATCGAACCTGGGACCCTTACAGTCCTCAGGCCGACTTTCTATCCACTGAGCCAAACCGGTTTCAGCTATTTTATTGATGTGCCCGTATCCAAGATACACATGCCCTTGACCGGAATCGAACCTGGGACCCTCCAGTCTGAAGGCCGACGCTCTATCCACTGAGCCAAACCAGTTTTGTCAGCTGGTACATTTTATCTCTATTTCCCGTGATCTCCCATCCTCCAACATTAACCTGGATTGGTTCTCATGGCTATTGACAGAATTCCAAGAAAACAGGAAGAATCACACAAGGCCTCGCCTTAGAAATGACACACTAAATGTCACTGCATTCTTTAAAAAAACAAACAAACGTATTTTATTGCTGAAACCGGTGTGCAAGAGGCAGCTGATCCATGTTTCTAACTCTCTATCCCTCTTCCTCTCTGTAAAAAAAAAATAAATAAAAAATAAAATATATTTTTAAAAAACCAACATATTTTATTGATTTTTTCCCTTTTTACAGAGAGGAAGGGAGAGAAATAGAGAATTAGAAATATCGATGAGCCAAAACCGGTTTGGCTCAGTGGATGGAGCATCGGCCTGCGGACCGAAAGGTCCCAGGTTCAATCTGGCCAAGGGCATGTACCTTGGTTGTGGGCACATCTCCGGTGGGATGTTTCTCTCTCATCGATGTTTCTCTTACATCGATGTTTCTAGCTCTCTATCCCTCTCCCTTCCTCTCTGTAAAAATCAATAAAATACATATTTTAAAAAAAGAAATATTGATGAGAGAGAGTCATCGATCAGCTGCCTCTTTCACACCCCCTACCGGGGATGTGCCCGCAACCAAGGTACATAACCTTGACCGGAATCAAACCTCCAGTCTGTGAGCTGACACTCTATCCACTGAGCCAAACCGGTTTCAGCTGGAAAAACATTTTAAAGACCTTAAATATTTATCTATAGAGGATTGATTAAATGATGTAAAATTAATGTAACGAGAATAGCATACCTATTAAAAAGACTAAAGTAGCTGAAACCGGTTTGGCTCTAGATAGAGCATTGGCTTGCAGACTGAAAGGTCCTAGGTTTGATTCCAGTCAAGGGCATGTACATTGGTTGCAGACACATCCCCAGTGGGGGGTGTGCAGGAGGCAGCTGATGGATGTTTCTCTCTCATTGATGTTTCTAACTCTCTATCCCTCTCCCTTCCTCTCTGTAAAAAAATCGATAAAATATATATTTTTAAAAAGACTAAAGTAGCTGTATATGTACTATTGTATTGGAAAGATATTCATGATATATTAAGTAGAAAAAGCAATCTAAAGAGCAATATTGTATCAAGAAGTTTTTCTTTTAGTTCACCTTTTTAGCCTCTAGAAGTAATATGTAATGAAAGATATTTATGAACACATACAAAAAGCTGAAAATACCCATAAGCCCTTAGCAAAACTTAACTATATATATATATATATATATATATATATATATATATATATATATATATATTGATTTCAGACAGGAAGGGAGAGGGAGAGAGAGAAACATCCATGATGAGAGAGAATCATGGAGTGGCTGTCTCCTGCATGCCCCACACTGGGCATTACCCTGACCAGGAATCAAACCATGACCTCCTAGTTCATAGGTTGACTCTCAACCACTGAACCACACTGACTGGGCTATTTAACCTTTTGATGTATTTTTTTAAAGTATAATTGTATTTTTAATAGTGCAATAATACTGAAATGTGATTTTATTTCTTGATTTTTACACTTAATCATACATACATTGTGAGAATTTTGGACTTCATAAATACATTTGAATTGTAAAGATAGTATGTAGTAAAAAATAAAACAAATTTGAGAAACCAAGATGGCGGCATAGGTAACCACCTAACTGCAGCCTAACACAACAATTTCCAAAAAATACAACAAAAATACAAAATGGACATTATCCAGAACTACAGGAAAGTTGACTGACTGGAAATTCTACAACTAGAAGGAAAGAGAAAACCAGAAGGAAAATCAGAGGAGCTGTAAAAGCCTAAGGTACGAAGAAATGGTGTGTACATGAGGAGAGGATTGAGCTGGAGACGAGGGGCAGCTGAGTGCCTGGTTGGTGTTCCCTAGCGGGAAGGAGATAAAAGCTTTGGACTGTGCTGAACCCCTGCTCCGACTGCACTGTACCCCAGTTCTAGGGTCAGACCCTGCGGACCCAGGCTCATATGGAAGAAATCTGGGCTATAAGGTGGAAACTCAGGGGAGCAGCGAAAGGCAGAGTCCTTGAGACGTGCACTTTACACGCAGAGGATGGACTGTTGACTGTGCTGCTGGATTGCCCTAGCGGGAAGGAGACAAAAGCTCCAGACTGCACTGAACCCCACTTCCAACTGCACTGAACCCCAGTTCTGGGCTCATTGAGGGAGAGACTAGACTGTCCGGTAGTGGGCAAAACTCGAGGGCACCTTTCTCTCAGAGGTGCTTGCAGCGAGTACCAAAGCAGGGAGTACTGAAGGACACAGGAACACTGAGACTCAGGAACCTCATAGGGCAGGGCTGACGGGAAGCCAAGGCTGTAGGCTCCACCCTGAAACTCTGCCCCATCCAAGCTGAGCACAGAGGCTTTTACAATTTTCCAAGTCTAGTCGAATAAGGCTATCTCCCGGCATAGACACAACTGATCCTCACAGCCAATTGGCCTGGAGGTCAGTTCCTCCCAGTGATACCAACAACAATCAAGACTTAACTACAATAAGGCTGTACACACAGTCCACAAAGGGGTACACCAAGAGTGTTCACCTCAGATAACTGGGAGGCTGACCCACTGAACCATATAGGACACCTTAGCACACAAAGCCACCTTACCAACTCAAGGAAGCTGTGAAAATGCCAAGACAAGGAAACAGATCACAAACCAAAGAATTGGAGGACAACAAGCAACTGGATACAGAGTTCAAAACCACGCTTATAAGGTTGTTCAAGAATTTCCTAGAAAAGGTCGATAAAATAAATGAGACCTATGAGGGTATGAAAAGGGATCAACTAGAAATAAAGAATACATTGTCTGAAATAAAAAATATTATACAGAGTCCTAAAAACAGAATGGAAGATCACAAGAATCAAGTCAAAGATTTGGAACATAAAGAGCTAGAAGACACTCCTCTGCAGAAGCAAGAAGACAAGAGAATCCAGAAAGTTGAAGATAATGTAAGAAACCTCTGGGAAACTTCAAGCAAACCAAAATCAGAATTATGGGGGTCCCAGAAGAAGAGAGAGAGCAAGATACCAAAAACATATTGGAAGAAATAGTGACAAAAAACTTACCCCACCTGGTGAAAGAATTAGACTTATAAGTCCAGGAAGCACACAGAACCCCAAACAAAAGGAATCCAAAGAGGACCACACCAAGACACATTATAATTAAAATTCTAAGAGCAAAAGACAGAGAGAGAATATTAAAAGCAGCAAGAGGAAAGCAGGTAGTTACCTGCAAAGGAGCACCCATACGACTGTCAGCTGATTTCTCAACAGAAACCATGCAGGCCAGATGGGAATGGCAAGAAATATTCAAGGTGATAAATAACAAGAACCTACAGGCAAAAAAACTCTACCCAGCAAAGCTATCACTCAGAATCGAAGGCCAAATAAAGAGCTTCACAAATAAAAAAAAGCTAAAGGAGTTCATCACCACCAAACCAGAATTATATGAATTGCTGAAGGGGGTTCTTTAGGAAGAGGAAGAAAATAAAGATAAAAATTGTGAACAACAAATACTTAACTATCAACAAGTAAATCTAAAAACCAAGGGAAGTAAAAATCATGATGAACAATATTAACTGGTGAATATAATAGAATCAGAGGTATGGATGGGGAGTGGACTGATGATTCTCAGAGAAAAGGGGAGTGGGGGGTGGGAAGAGACAACATAAACTGTGCACCTATGGTTGAGAACAATCGGGGGTGTGGAAAGGGCAGAGGGTGGGGTGGGAACCCGGTAGAGGGGAGCAATGGAGGGGAACAAATGAGGAACCTTTGTAATAATATAAATAAAGATTTAATAAAAAATAAAACAAATTCAAAAAGGTATAAAATAAAAAATAATTAGCCTCTTTTTTATAAATAATACTGCAGTAACTTTTATCCCTTAAACTGCAGGATCCTGGAGGCAATGACTAATCATATTTTTTAATGTCTTATTTCCTTCTTGTAGTGCTTAGTAAGTGCAATATCATGTATCTGTGGATATTCTACTCAAGACAGGTTATGAGAGTTCTTTTTTTTCTTCTCTCTATTTTTTTTAATCACCATTTATCCCCTCTATGTCTCTACCCATTCCCAGTTCTTATTTTTTTTAAAGCAAATTCTTTTAAAATATATATATTTTTTATTTATTTTTTACAGAGAGGAAGAGAGAGGAATAGAGAGTTAGAAACATCGATGAGAGAGAATCATCGATCAACTGCCTCTTGCACCCCCCCCCCACCGGGGATGTGCCCGCAACCAAGGTACATGTCCTTGACCGGAATCGAACCTGAGACCTTTCAGTCTGCAGGCTGATGCTATATCCACTGATCCAAACCGGTTTCGGCAAAGCAAATTCTTTTTTAAAAATATATATTTTATTGATTTTTTACAGAGAGGAAGGGAGAGAGATATAGAGCTAGAAATGTCGATGAGAGAGAAACATTGACCAGCTGCACACCCCCCACTGGAGATGTGCCCGAAACCAAGGCACATGCCCCTGACCAGAATCGAACCCGGGACCCTCCAGTCCACAGACCGATGCTCTACCACTGAGCCAAACCGGTTTTGGCCTTTTTTTTTTTTTTTTAATCCTCCCAGGAGTATATTTTTCCGATTGATTTTAGAAAGAGTGGAAGGGACAGGGAGAGACAGAGAGAAACATCGATGTGAGAGAGACATCAATTGATTGCCTCCAACATGTGCCCCAACCAGGACCGGGGATTGAGCCTACAGCTGAGATATGTGTGCTTGACTGGAATTGAATCTGGGAACCTTCAGTCTGATGCTCTGACCACTGAGCCAAACAGACTAGGGCTTAAAGCAAATTTTAAAATAAAATGTGAAGACATGGTGCTTGTTTTAAAAGCTTTTCAGGAACATCCAAGATGGCGGCCTAGGCAGTCTCCTAAGCTGCCGCCTCATCAACAATTTAATTAAAAAAACAACTAAAATCAAAAAGGACTTCACCAAAACGTCAGGAAAGCTGGCGGAGTGGAATAGCTACAACTAGAAAGAAAGAGAGAGGCTCACGGATCCGACTGGGAGCCGAAAAGCACTGAGGTAGGGAGACGCTCGGGAACGCGGCCGCCGAATACCTGCCTGGCGGGAGGGGAGGAATCCCCGATTGCACGGAACCCTTTCGGACTGTACTGAACCCCAGCCCCGGCTGAAATTCCGTGGTCCCAGGCTCATACGGGTGGCGTCTGGACTGTAGAGAAAGGTACCCAGAGACTCAGAGACTCAGAGACTGAGAGACCGGGGACCGGAGCCGCAGCCGGCAGGGTCTACAGACTCGCGGGCGCGAGCAAGTACGCGCTGAGGTCTGACCGCCGCCTCTCCTGAGCGGAAGGAGTCAGAAGCTCCAGGTCTGACCGCGGAGGCTGCCGCCGCCTCTCTGTACAAGGTGGCGGCCTCTCCTTAGCGGAGGGAGTCAGAAGCTCCAGGTCTGACCACGGAGGCTGCCGCTGCCTCTATGTACAAGATGGCGGCCTCTCTGTAGCGGAAGGAGTCAGAAGCTCCAGACTACAGAGACCAGCCCAAGTCCGGGTGAGCCCCTGGGGCACCCACGCTCTTGCACGGGGAAACTGGGCCGGTCAGGCGGAAACTCAGGCGAGTGCACAAGGGCAGGGCAGAAGCCAAGACTGTCAGTTCAGCCCTGAGACTCCGCCCCATCCAAGCTGAGCAGAGGCTTTGCAGTTTTTCAAGTCTGATCCTATAAGACTGTCTCCAATACAGAAGTTATCCCAGAGTAGACACAGCTGATACCCACATCCATTGGCCTGAAGGTCAATTCACAACAATAGAGACTTAGCTACAACAAAGCTGTGCACGCAGTCCACAAAGGGGATCACCAAGAGTGTCTACCTCAGGTAACTGAGGAGGCTAATCCACTGTGCTATATAGGACACCAAACACACAAAGCCATCCTACCAACTCTGAAAAATAGTGATAATGCCGAGACAAGGAAATAGATCTCAAACAAAAGAGATGGAGGATATAGAGTTCAGAACTACGGTTCTAAGGTTATGCAACAATATCCTAGAAAAGCTCGATAAATTTCATGAGATCCAACTAAAAAGTATAGATAAACTGACTAAATTGGAAAATATTATGCAGAGATCCAACAGCAGAATGGAAGAACACAAGAATCAGGTCAAAGAGCCAAAAGACACTCCGCTGGAGAAGGAAGAAGAAAAGAGGATCCAGAAAGTTGAAGATAGTGTAAGGAGCCTCTGGGACAACTGCAAGCGCACCAACATCAGAATTATGGGGGTGCCAGAAGAAGAGGGAGTGCAAAATACTGAAAACATATTTGAAGAAATAATATCAGAAAACTTCCCTCACCTGGTGAAAGAAATAGACTTACAAGTACAGGAAGCCTACAGAACCCCAAACAAGAGGAATCCAAAGAAAAATTCTTCTCGACACATCATCATCAATATGCCAAGGGTAAAAGACAAAAAGAGGATCTTACAAGCAGCAAGAGAAAAGCAGTTGGTTACCTATAAGGGAGCCCCCATACGACTATCAGCTGATTTCTCAACAGAAACCATGCAGGCCAGAAGGGAGTGGCAAGAAATATTCAAAGTGATGAAAAGGGAGAACCTACAACCAAGATTACTGTATCCAGCAAAGTTATCATTCAGAATTGAAGGGCAGATAAAGAGCTTCACAGATAAGAAAAAGCTAAAGGAGTTCATCACCACCAAACCAGTATTATATGAAATGCTGAAAGGTATTACTTAAGAAGAGGAAGAAGGTCAAGTGAATTAAAAATCTCAGGAATAGAATAAACTGGTGAATATAATAGAATTAGGGGCAAAGAAAGGGAGTGGATAGATAATTATCAGGGTGAAGGGGTGTGGGGTGCAGAAAGAGACTGGATTAAAATTGTATAACCTATGGATGAGGACAATAGTGGGGGGAGGGGGTAAGGGCGGAGGGTGGGGTGGGAATCAGGTGGAAGGGAGTTATGGGGGAGAAAAAGGAGAAACAATTGTAATAATCTGAGCAATAAAGATTTATTAAATAAAAAACAAAACAAAAAAAATTAAATTGGCACATAATTTTACCAATTTTCAGGGTTTTTTTGTTTATGAAAATTATAAAATTGAATTCAAAATCATAAGGAATTATTTAATAGAGCTGATAGATTTTGACATACTGAATGAGAGCACTATGAGGTTTTTTTGTTTAAATACTTGCATGTGACTTATAAGTGAGAATTAATGGTCTTCACCTTTGTTAGAGGGTTGCTCAGACACTCTTCACATTGGGATGAGCTCTGCAGATAAATCTTTACTGCTTCTATTAGGTTATGTTTCCACAACTTGCAGCACAGTGTTCCAAGTGCAAAATAAAAATTCATACTGATCAAAAAAAAAAATAAATAAAAAATAAAAGCTTTTCAATGGGATGTGAAATATCCATTCACACAGCAGTGGTGAGAAGTATAGTACCAAACCATGAGAGCCACCTCAGTATAGCATTGTGATTTAAATATATATATATTTCTTTATTGATTTCAGGGAGGAAGAGAGAGGGAGAGAGAGATAGAAACATCAACAACGAGAAAGAATCATTGATCAGCCACCTCCCGTATGCCCCCACTGGGGATTGAGCCTGCAACCTGGGCATATGCCCTTGGCTGAAATCAAACCTGGGACCCTTTAGTCTGCAGGCCAACACTCTACTCACTGAGCCAAACCAGCCAGGGCAGCACTGTGATTTTTTTATATCTGCTTATAATTTTACTAGAGGTCCAGTGCACGAATTAATGCACAAGTGAGGTTCAGTCAGCCCACCCAGACTGAGGCCTATTGGGGCAGGGCCAGCTGGCCCTGCTCCCGATCAGGGCGGGGTGCGTGGGTGGGTGCGCAATCGGGACCACAGAGATGGTCAGAGAAATGGGTTGTTCCAGTCGTTCTGGCATTCAGGTCTCTTGGCTTTTATATATGTAGATTTGCCATATCAAAATGTTCCTGGTTAGCCGAGGCTGGTTTGGCTCAGTGGCTAGAGCATCGGCCTGCAGACTGAGGGGTCCCAGGTTCGATTCCGGTCAAGGGCGTGTGCCTTGGTTGCGGGTGCATCCCCGGTGGGGGGCGTGCAGGGGGCAGCTGATCGATGGATCTCTCTCATCGATGTTTCTAACTCTCTGTCCCTCTCTCTTCCTCCCTGTGAAAAATCAATAAAATATATTTTTAAAAATGTTCCTGGTTATATTTCTGTTGCCCTATCAGTGATTTCTATCCCTTTTAATTCTGTTTGTTGAAAGAACAGGCGGTAGAGTCAGAGAATCAATCCAGGTTTTAAGATTTCTGCCTCATCCTCCATTTCTTAGGAATAGGCACCTTGGATAGGCTTCAGCTAGTCTTGACAGACACTATTCAGGAGAGAAGACCCCGTAGCAACAGGGAGGTTACCCCTAGTACCTGCCTGTCTGTGGCAGCCCTGCACTCATCCTGGCACCTGCACCAGCTTTATAGAGTGGGGCGGGTTTTGTGAACACGTGGACCAGTTATTGTTTGCCTACCCTGATTGGCCACTCACTTAAGTGGTCACTTTCTACCTTTTCACTGCTATTCTTCTCAAGAAAATCCCACACTGACCACTTCCACTTCCTCACTGCCTTTGTGCTTCAACCAAGTGCTGTCTGGCTTCCAACATGCTTTCGAAACTGCTCTTGAAGGTCACTAATGACCTAGTTGCTATATTCAGTTCCTCAGTGTTAATCAACATCTCTGCAGAATTTAAAACTACTTTTTAAAAACTCTTCTTAGTTTATGGCACAAACTTCTTTTTTCTTTTTAAAATATATTTTACTTAAAAATTATATATATATATATATATATATATATATATATATATATAATTGATTTTTTACAGACAGGAAAGGAGATGTGAGAGAAACATTCATCAGCTTCCTCCTGCACACCCCGCAATGGGAATGTGCCCGGAACCCAGGTACATGCCCCTGACAGGGAATCGAACCCGGGACCCTTCAGTCTGCAGGCCGACGCTGTATCCACTGAGCCAAACTAGCTAGCGAGAGTATCAGGTTCTTTACAGTAATTATCTTTTGTATGAGGAAAATATCATTCCCCTTTTATAGAAAACTAAGGTTTAAAGAAGTTGAGTAATTTGCTTTATTGCATGGGTGATGGAGTTCAAGAGCAGAGCCCATGACCTTAACTGTTATGATGTGTCTGATACAGTTGGAAGGTATTTCTAGAGGTCAGCAAATTCAACTGCTTCATTTTATTTCTATTTTTTTTGTAATATATTTTTTTAATTGATTTCAGAGAGGGAGAGGGAGAGAGAGATAGAAACATCAATGATGTGAGGGAATCATTGATTGGCTGCCTTCTGCATGCCCCCAACAGGGGATTGGGCCCGTAATCCAGGCATCTGTTCTTGGCAGGAATTGAACCTGAGACCCTTCAGTCCGCAGGCCGACACTCTATCCACTGAGCTAGGTCACTATTGGGATTTTGATAGGAATTGCATTCTATCAGAAGGTCACTTTGCATAGTATTGTTATCTTAACAATAATGACTCTTTAAAAAATATATATTTTATTGATATTTTACAGAGAGGAAGGAAAAGATATAGAGAGCTAGAAACATTGAAGAGAGAGAAACATCGACCAACTGCCTCTTGCACACCCCCCACTGGGGATGTGCCCGCAACCAATGTACATGCCCTTGATCGGAATTGAACCCGGGACCTTTCAGTCCGCAGACCGATGCTCTACCGGTTTCGGCTATTATTGTAATATTTTTATTGATTTCAGAGAGGGAGAGGGAGAGATAGAAACATCAATATTGAGAGAGAATCATTGAACAGCTGCCTCCTACACATACCTTTCTGGGGACCGAGCTTGCAACCCAGGCATGTTTGAGCTAGGGAATGTGATTGGAACCGAACCAGGATCTCTTGGTTCATAGGTTGGTGCTCAACCACTGAGCCACAATGGCTGGGCCTCATATATTTTTATGGATACAGTCAAATGTATAAAAAATTTTAAAGTAGGAATATCAAGAATTCACACCGGACTCAGGATAATAGTTAATGCCAGGGAGGGAGAGATTGAGGGACAAACAGTCCATTAATACCTTATTGTCTTTTTCTTTTTTTAATCCTCACCAGAGGATATTTTTTCCATTAATTTCCAGAGTGTGCAAGGGAGGAAGCGGTGGGGGAAGAGAAACATCTATGTGAGAGAAACACATGGATTGGTTGCCTCCCACATGCACCTCTTTAGGGCTGGGTAACCTGCAACCAAGGTAGGTAGGTAATGGAACCTACATCCCTGTTGTCTGCAGGCTGATGCTCTAACCACTGAGCAATCAGTCAGGGAGATAGCATTTAATGTCTTTTATTTTTTAATTTCTTTATTGATTAAGGTATCACATATTTGTCCTCAACCCTCCATTCCAATCCTCCATCCCTCTCCACTCATGCTCCCAACCCCCTATAGTCCTTGACCACTGGTTAGACTCATATGTATGCATGTAAGTCCTTTGGTTGATCTCTCCCTTTTATCCCCATCCTCCCTTTGAGGTCCCACAGTCTGACCCATGGCTCCTTATCTCTGGGTCTGTTCTTGTTCATCAGTCTATGTTGTTCACCATTTCCCCTAGATGAGTGAGATCATGTCCTACTGGAAATTTAAGAATAAAAAATGAGACAAGCTATAATCATTATGCTGAAAGGCATATGAATCAGTCTGTAGTGAGTTTCTTTCTGGGCCAACAGTTCTTTTGAGACCCAATTTCAATGTCAAACAGTTTCTTATGTGTACATGTCAGCCATGATACTTCAGTTCTGGGTGGTGGACAAATGGTGGTAATGCAGGTCCAACCCTCTCTGGTTTGGTCCTGGGCAACCTGCAGTGACACACAGCTGCTGACTGCTAGTATGGCAAGGCGTTGTCAGTATCCTCCATCTCTGGACTGCTGCTCTTCTGTCTTCATGGTTGGAGTAGTCCTGTCAATTCCTCTCTGTTGCCAGAATCCACATGGTCTTGGAGTTGTTTTCTGAAAATATACAAACATATTCTCGAACAAAAGTTAATAAAGGAATATTTTATATAAATTTGACTTGGGATCCTTTTTCATTTTTGCCCAAATGATTTTCCTCTGGCTTGCTTTGTTTTTTAAAATATTTTTAAAATATATATTTTATTGAATTTTTACAGAGAGGAAGAGAGAAGGATAGACAGCCAGAAACATTGATAAGAGAGAAACATCAACCAGCTGCTTCTTGTTACATCCCCCTGACTGGACCCTTCAGTCCACAGGCCAACACTCTATTCACTGAGCCAAACCGGTGAGGGCTACTTTTATTTTTATTTTTATAAATATATATTTTATTGATTTTTTACAGAGAGGAAGGGAAAGGGATAGAGAGCTAGAAACATCGATCAGCTGCCTCTTGCACACCCCCTACCGAGGATATGCCTGCAACCAAGGTACATACCTTTGACCAGAATCGAACCTGGGACCCTGGAGTCCACAGGCCAATGCTCTATCCACTGAGCCAAATCGGTTAGGGCTATTTTTAACAATATATTTAAAAAATATTTTATTGATATTCCACAGAGAGGAAGAGAGAGAGACAGAGAGCTAGAAACGTCGATGAGAGAGAAACATTGACCAGCTGCCTCCTGCGCACCCCTACCGGGGATGTGCCCACAACCAAGGTACATGCCCTTGACCGGAATCAAACCTGGGACCTTTCAGTCCGCAGACCGATGCTCTACCACTGAGCCAAACCGGTTTCTGCTTTTTAAATATGTTTTATTGATTTTTAACAGAGAGTTAACAATATTTTTATTGATTTCAGAGAGGAAGGGAGAGGGAGAGAGAGAGAGAAACATCAATGATGAGAGAGAATCACCAATGGGTGTTTCCTGCATTCCCCCCACTGGGGATTAAGCCTGCAACCCAGGCGTGTGTCCTTAACCAGAATTGAACCTGGGATCTTTAATTCCACAGGCCAACACTCTATCCACTGAGCCAAACCGGCTAGGGCTGTCTTTAAAAAATATATATATATTTCTTGTTGATTTCAGAGAGGAAGGGCAAGGGAGATAGAGAAACATCAATGATAAGAATCATTGATTGGCTGTCTCCTGCACCCCCCCCCCCCCACACACACACACTAGGGATTGAGCCTTCAACCAGACGTGCCCTTGATTGGAATCAAACCTAGGATCCTTCAGTCTGCAGACCAACAATCTACCCATTGAGCCATACTGGCTAGGGCTTAATATATATATCAAAGCCTAATATACTAAGTGTTCAACCCATGTGTTGACCAATTAGCTGACTGCTCAACCAGTCACTATGATGTGCATTGACCACCAGGGGGCCAATCAGGACTGAGTGAGAGGGGCTGGACACACCCTGGAACCCTCTGATGGTCCCTCCCCCTCCTCTAAAATATTTCTTTTAATTAATTTCCTTTGAATGTGCACTGGGCCTCTAGTGTCTTAATAGGAGGTACCTGAAGCAGATGTGACAAACATTTTATCTGGGCAATAAGTACTGCAGTGTGTAATTTCTGTGTTTACCTGTGTCAAATATATTATCACTGATTTGAACGAAGGTCAATATAATCCTTATAACTTTTGTGGCTTCATTTTATTAAATATAAAATAACAGATCCTATAAATATTCACATGGTTACATTTTACTAATCTGAACCAAAGTAACCATATAAGTTATTCTCTTTTTTAAAAAAAAATATATATTTTATAGATTTTTTTTTTTTTTATAGAGAGGAAGGGAGAGGGAGAGGAATAGAGAGTTAGAAACATCCATGAGAGAGAAATATTGATTCAGCTGCCTCCTGCACAATCTCCACTGGGGATGTGCCCGAAACCAAGGTACATGCCCTTGACCGGAATCAAACCCGGGACCTTTCAGTCTGTAGGCTAACACTCTATCCACTGAGCCAAACCAGTTTTGGCTGATTTCAGTCTTTTACATGTATTAAGACTTGTTTCATGGCTTAACATATCAGAGGTGAAATGACTTGCTGGAGGTATAAATAAGTAAATGTATTTATATAGTTATAGAATTCTGTATTTTAATTCTGTCTTTTACCATTGAAATTTGATAAGTTTGTTTAGAGTGGACAGGGTTTAATTGCAATGGAGTAAGGAGCCACCAGTTTCCTTTGCTGGGTCTCCTGCTTTTTTTTTTTTTTTTAATATATTTTATTGATTTTTTTCACAGAGAGGAAGGGAGAGGGCTAGAGAGTTAGAAACACCGATGAGAGAGAAACATCCATCAGCTGCCTCCTGCACACTCCCCACTGGGGATGTGCCTGCAACCAAGGCACATGCCCTTGACTGGAACCGAACCCGGGACCCCTGAGTCCGCAGGCCAACGCTCTATCCACTGAGCCAAACCAGTCAGAGCTGGGTTTCCTGCTTTTACCTCTCTTAAAAGCAAGTATTCTCCTGCTTCCCTTTCCCCCAATTCCATGATGGTTACTTCTACTTGGGTGACCTCTGAGAATCTTAGAACCAACATGTGCTGAAAGGAATTGTCTTCTCTGCATTCTATCAGCAAATTTCCCCTAGCATTCCTCTTTTTGTTGTTAATGGTACTCCCACTCATTGTTCCAGTGACTCAGGGTGGGAAGATGGAAAGTCAATTTTTCCCCATCACAAGATCTCTACGTCTGATCAGACACAATCTCTTGAGGCTTTTCTCTGTAGTACTAATCTTATTTGTCCCTTCCTTCCTATTTTTATGCAACCATCTATTACCTCTAGCCTGCATTAGCGTAATAGCCTGCTAATCAATCGCTATTATACCGTACTTACTAATCTTTTTGACGTATAGGATGTTAGATAAACGATATTATCCTCTGCAAAAATCGTAGCTTTCTTGTGGCCACTGAATAAAGCGCAGACTTCTTAGCTTGCCATCCAAGGCTCTTCATAATTTGGTTCCAACCTTCTTATTTCACATTTATTGCAGGCCTCACCACACAGCTCATGTTCTAGCTACCTGAACTTGGGTCTTGGAACTGATTTTTATATTGAGGACAAGGTGCTGGGAACCCACCGGGCAGCCAAAGAGCGACCAACTCCTTTCCCCTCCTAGCTTCCTCAACGTCAATGCCAGCCTGGCTGTCTTCAGCCCCTTCACCCCAGGCCGGCCGGGCTCCCCTGACCACGACCCTGGGTTCCACCCCTGGTGGATCTAACGGAAAAAGGAGGCTAACGCGCAAGAGAAGCAAAGGAGGGCTGCCAAGTGAAGCTGAGGTGTGAAAACTGGGGCTCCTCTTCCCCTTCCAACTACTGCAGGGCCCAACTCTCTACTCCGGGGTTAAAAAAGCCGGGAGAAGGCCCAGGAGTGGGCTTGGCGGAGGAAACGGGCTAGGCAGGGGAGAAGCTGGTCTCCGTGAGCAGGGCCGGCCATTAAACCGTTAGTTACTGCCTTTGCTTTCTCTTCGCTCCCTCTCTTCAGGGGCAGCCCGGGCCGGCCTCGCCTCAAGCTTCCCTCCGGTTTGCTCGGGCCGCTCTTTCTTCCCCTCAGTCGCAGTTCCCGCCTCGGGGCTCCCGCGCCAGCTGAGCTCCCGGAGGAGGGGCGCCGGCCGGTTCCAGCCTCTTCGGGCGCCGAGCGCCGGGAGGCCCGCCCCCCCGCGCCAGTTGCCAGGGAGCGGTTGCCATGGAGCTGAGCAGTTGTCCGCGTGCGCAGGCGGAAGTCCCGGATTGAGGCGCCGCCATTTTTGCTGCTCGGACGCGTAGCGAGAGGCTGAGCGAGTCGGAGACGCTATCCGCTGCCATCCGTCGCGCAGACCCCGCCGGAGCCGCTGCCGCTATGGATGATCGGGAGGATCTGGTGTACCAGGCGAAGCTGGCCGAGCAGGCCGAGCGATACGACGGTGAGTTGGGGGGTCAGCCGGGGGCTGGAATCCTCGGACCCTCTGCCGCCGCCCACAGAGGCCGGGAGCGGGAGACAAAATGGCGGCATCGTCTCCGAGCCCGGCCGGGGGACGTGGGTTCTGGAAGCTGGGAAGGGGCCGGTGGCCTCCCGGCGCGGTGGGAGGCTCCGGCCCCCGGAACGTGACCCTCTCGGCGCCCTCGGCCGCAGGCGCTGGCCGACCGAGAGGCCGAGGCGATGGGGTGGAGGAGTTGGTTGTAAAATGGCGGCTGGGTGGGGGGGAGGGGAGGGAGGGCGATTCCCGGGGCGGGGGAGGAGGAGATGGCGGGTGCCGTCTCCGGGCGAGCGATCCTCCGGGGAACTTGGGATGAGGAGGACAATTGAGCGGGGCGATGCGGGGAGGGACACCCGCCACATGGAGGGGGCGGGGGGGGAGCGTGGCGACCGGGAGCGGTAGGTAGCGCGGGCGCCTTTGAGGGAAACATGGCGGGTGGGGGCGGTGGCTTTTCCCCGGAGGCCCAACGTGGGGCGGCGGCCGTGCGCCTCACAAAGGAGAAGCTGAGCGAGGAGGAGGTCTGCGGGCCGCGGGGCGGCGGCGGCGGTGCGGGGCCGCCGGGGACGGGGCGGGGAGGAGGGGGGGAGAGGGGAATCTCTGCTGTTCATCCTTGGGCGGAGGCCTGCCGCGATGCCGCGACCGCGCTTCTCCCCCGCGGGCCGGCACACCCCGCGGCGAGGGCTTTTTCGGCCGCACCCCCAACCCCGCCGTTTTCCCCTCCCTCACGCCCCCCCTCCTCGGACCCAGGCCGGAGCGCGCCGGGTTTTCCTGGAGCTCTTTCCTGTCCCCGCACGCTGTGGGCTCGGGTGGTTAGGACCGGGAACGGGAAACAAGAGGACCGCGCGAGCCCGCGTCCCGGTCCACACCAGTTTGTGAAGGAGAGCGACTTGGCTGCGGGCTGCCCTGCTGGGACCAACGGAGAGAAAAGACCTGTTGAGAAATAAAAGTTATCCCAAATAATGTTTAGTAACTGCATTTTGGTTGACGAGGTTCGCACCACCTCATTTGGGGGTTTTAATTTGCCCCCCCATCATTGGGCTGGGGTGTGGGTGGGTTTGGGGAGTGTGAACCTAGGGGAGTCCTCGGCAGATCCTGCGTTCTTTTTTTCCTGTGTTTTATGTGCAGGTTTCTCCGTTTTATGGTGTTAGGTACAGATTTGAACAGTTTCCCTTTGTTCCTTGGTCCCTGGCCCATAAAGGGTCCTTTCGTCCTTTTTCTAGAACTTTGTGGGATTGCCCATTGTGTCTTTCTAAGTCAGTTCCAGGTTGCTTGCTGCTTTTAAAAAATTTGCCTCTCCCTCAATTTTGGACGTAGGTATTGGAACTACCCCCCACGTCTGTTGAAGTGTAATATGAAAGCAGTCCTATATCTGGTGTTAATGCTATGGAGGGGTGAGACATATAGTTGGTTTCAAGTGCCATTGACCTTTAGGTTTTTCTTAATTACGGAGCCATTTATTTCTCAGAGTGGTCACGCCAGGACCTCTGCTTCCCTTGAATACCTATTTGTCATGTGAATAGCCTCAGGGCTAGATAGCATACATTAGGATTCAGGAATTTGAAAATTAGGTGAAAAGGCTACAACTAACACTTAGGGAAGATACTACACTCAATTTTACCTGGTGAATCCTTATATTGCTATTTGTATTAAGGTTCCTGTTAGGAGGGGGAGGGGAAGAAGATGGGAAGTACAGCTCAAGGTCAGATATGCCTTAATTTCAGTCTTTAAAAGTCCAACACATGTAGGTGTGCTTTTAATGGAAGTGTTCCTCCCCTCCCCCATGCTCCAAATAGGTTTCCCCTTGTAATCTACCAGTGCCCTTGGCAGGAAACTTGAAATTCTATTTGAATGCTTTCTGTTCTGTAGGGAGTTTAGGTTCTGAGTAAACTTGTTGTGATAACCAAAAGGACATAGAGGAAGGTTTTTTTTTTTAAAAAAACTTGTTTTAAGAACTGATTTGGAAGCTCATGATTGTGGTTTCCAAGTTGACAGTTTAGTGTTAATCATATTTTGGAGTGCTGAGGATTTTTGACCAAATCTACTACTAGTTATTCAACATAGTACTCTCCGGATAGAGCCACATCATTCCATGGACATTTTTGGTGTCCCCTTCAGAATCTAAAGGGGGAAGGAAATAGGGTCTCCCCAGTGGAGAGGAAAGTCTTGTGACTGTTGGGCACACGGTGGGGATTCATTGGAAAGGAGGAAGAGGAAGACCGTTATCAGAAATCCTACTCTACCTGTGTCTACTCTATTTGACACAATAATTTAGTGTTGTTTGTGGTGACAAAAATTGATGCCATAGTTTTAGTCACCAATTTATTCAGCATGGGGAGTGGAAGAAGGTGAGAGTGCATTTGAATGATTCAGTTTTGGGTATTTGGATATAAATACTGTTTTTTTCTCATTCCTGCAGTACCTTCATCTTTTATTTTGCATGTTGTGTTGAATCTAATAGGTATTAACAACTTCTTTGTAGCATCACTTAATTCTATCCTGGGTAATTGGAACCAATTTATATGGTTTATTTAAAGGTACTGGAGCCGAGACCGGTTTGGCTCGGTGGATAGAGCGTTGGCCTGTGGACTAAAGGGTCCCAGGTTCGATTCTGGTCAAGGGCACGAACCTTGGTTGTGGGCACATCCCCAGTGGTGGGTGTGTGGGAGGCAGCTGATCGATATTTCTCTCATCTGTTTCTAACTCTCTATCCCTCTTCCTCTCTGTAAGAAAATCAATAAAATATACATAAAAAAATAAAGGTACTGGAGGGAGAGCTAAGATGTGTTCAGGAAAAGAACAATTTCGGGTTGCTGATAGGAAATACTGAGGTTTGGGACTAGGACTGCTCATCTTGAAGATTAAATTTAGTCAGTCTAAGGAATAGTTTTTAAGTGATTGGTGGCCATGTTAAGGAAGTCCTCGAGCGCTGGGCTCCGTGGTTGAGCGCAGGCTTGTGAACCAGGGGTCACAGTTCCATCCCGCTCAGGGCACATGCTGAATTCCAGTTCCATCCTGCTCAGGGCACATGCTCAATTCCCCATGTAGGAGGCAGCTGATGATGATCTCTCTCATCATCTATGTCTCTCTCTTTATCCCCTCCCCGAAATCAATAGGTACATATTAAAAACAAAACAAAAAATACCTACCCTTCCTGAACTGAGTTTAACTGTCCTATCTGTATGAACCACAATAGTATAGAAAAAAGGGGGGGGGTAGTGAGTACTTTCACATTTTCTTAGAGTCACCAGCATACACTACCCTTAAGTTCATGGGGTAGTTTCTTTCTTTCCATCTTCCTTCTTCCTGTGATGATTGGCTCCATCTGACGGTAAAGTTTTGAGGGTCACTTTCAATTCATTCTGTGTGAATACATTAACACCAGGAATACATCTGTTCTGCATTACTGTCCTTTTAAAATACCAGCACCTCATCTCTAACTTATTCTGGTAGTCAGTGAGGGATTCTGAATTAGTTCCTTAATATATGCCTTGTTCGGGGAAAAAAAAGGTAATAGTAAATTAATTTTAGTAATGAGTTAAAAACAGGTTAGTCCTGGCTGGTGTCACTCAATTGGTTGGAGCCTCCATGCACCAAAGAGGCCCGAGTTCAATCCCCCAGTTGGGGAGCTTGCCACAGGTGGCTGGCTGATCAGTGTCTGTCTCCTTCTCCCTTCCTCTCTATTTAAATCAATGACAATATGTTCTGGGGTGAGGGTTAAAAAACAACAACTCATGTTTTACATTATACTTAAAAAATAAAATAAAACAGATGATCAATTCTAGATTGTAGGCCAGTAGTAATTTTTATTGCTATTTCAGTTAGTGGAGTTAACTTTATTGAGTGCAATATTTTTCTCTCATTTCTGTATATCCTATATATAAGCAGAATTGGATAATGCAACCTTTAAAATACCTCCTACTGATAGCGTTTAGTCTTCATATTTAAAGCAGATGCTCTTTTGTGTACATATTAGACTTTTGCATAGTATTGTAATCTGTTAGCTTCAGCACTGGAATATAGTGAAATCATGAATAATTGCATTTTGAGGTGATGAGGTAAATTCTTACTACTGTGGACATTCTTAGGCACTCCTTTCACCTTTATGAAAACTAGAGGCCTGGTGTAAGAAATTCATGCACTAGGGGAAAGAGGAGGGGATGTGCCGGCAACCAAGGCACATGCTCCTGACTGGAATCGAACCCGAGACCCCTCAGTCCACAGGCCGATGCTCCATCCACTGAGCCAAATCGGTTTTGGCAAGTGTATGAATTTAAATAGTAATGTCAGTCATAGAAAAGAAAAATTAAAAATTTTAATTAAATAATGCCATAGATAAAGAGCTTCACTTTTCACAGACAGTTTTCACAAAAATTTTTAAAAAATATTTTATTGATATTTTACAGAGAGGAAGGGAGAGAGGAGAGAGAGAGAGAGGTAGAAACATCGATGAGAGAGAAACATTGACCAGCTGCCTCTTGCACACCCCCTACCGGGGATGTGCCCGCAACCAAGGTACATGCCCCTGACCAGAGTCGAACCCGGGACCTTTCAGTCCCCAGACCGATGCTCTACCACTGAGCCAAACAGGTTTCGGCCACAAAATTTTTTACTTATTTCATATAATATTGACATAGGTAGTGGGAGAGAGAAACACAAACGTAGATTCACCACTCCACCTGTTTAAAATTTCTTGGTTGATTCTTCTATGTGCTCTGACCTGGGATCCAACCCAAAAACTTGGTGTATTGGGATGACATTCTAAACAACTGAGCTATCCAGCCAGGATATGGCCATGTATATCTATCTGTAAAGTACTTTTGTTTTCCCCTTCACCTTTGTTCTAATGGATGTAGCCCCTAAATTACTGATGTAATTGTAAAACTTTTAGGAGGAGGAGAAAGATTGGTGAATGATTCACAAATGTTCTAAGATAGCTGTCAACGTATTAAGGGATAGGGGGTAGTGGGGAATAGTAATGATAAGTAGTTATGTTTACTTTCTTTTGAAATGGTCAACAGTTTGATACAGCTTAATACTGACATATCCAAGTTGACAAATTAGTTTGTCAACATAATTTTATGGCTTTTGAACTCATTAACTAAATATTAATGCTAGTCCCATTCCTTGAACAATTTCAGGAGCTCATTTAAATTTATCAAGTTGTAATAACAACTGCCTTAATAAAAGTGTCATACTTTAATTTAAAAATATTTTTATTGATTTCAGAGAGGAAGGGAGAGAGGGAGATAGAAATAGAAACATAGATGGGAGAGAGACATTGGTGAGCTGCTTCCTGCACGCCCCCTACTGGGGATGGAGCCCGCAACCCAGGCATGTGCCCTGACTGGAATTGAACCTCTTGGTTCATTGGTTGACACTACCGCTGAGCCATACCTGCTGGGCAAGGGTATCTAAATCAGGATACCTTGAACTGAAGAGGAACCAATTTATAATTGTGCTGTATGCTAAACTGGGATTGTCCTGAACTGCAAACTTGTTCCTATAGTCTACCTACTTTAAGACCATTTGTTACTACTAGTTGTTTCATTTTGATTCATAACAAAAGTTTTATAAGGTTTGTGCATCTCTACCATAGAGATATTTTAGATCTGAATCCTCAGATTGGGATTCTTCTTTCTCAGATGAAGTCAACTTTGGCAGAACATAATAAGACAAAGGCAAAGTGAAAGATTACCCCTCCCATTCCTCCAAATGGGAACTGGAAAAGCCACGGATATGGTAGTTGCTGAATATAGAACTTGTTAGCAAATGAACTAGTTAATCTGAGTATAGTGTCAAAGCCAAATATGTTGATATTATGTAGGTGTACCTTGAGCTAGATCTGTGTTTAAAATACTTGGACTTAGGTCTAGCAAAAGTCTATCCTAAGCCCAGAACTTTTGCCCAAATTCATTTTTATACTTTCACCCATACTTTGTTATGACCATTCTGTTTACAACACCCAAATCCTTTGTAGTTTAGAAAACAAATGACCATGATGCTGGTTTATCTGTTTTGAAATTTAATCTTTTTTAATTTTTATTTAAAAAAATATATTTTATTGATATTTTATCAGAGAGGAAGGGAGAGATATAGAGAGCTAGAAACGTCGATTAGAAACACCGACCAGCTGCCTTTTGCACACTCCCCACCTGGGATCTGACTGCAACCAATGTATATGCCCTTGACCGGAATCGAACCCAGGACCTTGCAGTCCGCAGACCGACGCTCTACCACTGAGCCAATACCACTGAGCCAAACCGGTTTCGGCCTGAAATTTAATCTTGACTTTATTGTCTTTCTTCCAATGATCCATCACAATAGCTGGACATATCTGTCATTGTTAGGACTGATTGTGAGCATGTCAAGATTTTATCTCGCTAAAGCAATATGAAATGTGTTTAACTCTTCATTTAAAGGAGATATTTTACACTATGAATAAGAGTTATGACTTTAATTTAAAAAAATATATTTTATTGACTTTTTACAGAGAGGAAGGGAGAGAGATAGAGAGTTAGAAACATCGATGAGAGAGAATCATTGATCAGCTGCCTCCTGCACACCCCCTACTGGGGATGTGCCCGCAACCAATTTTACATGCCCCTAACCGGAATCGAACTCAGGACCCTTCAGTCCGTAGGTTGACGCTCTATTCACTGAACCAAACCGGTTTCGGCTTCCTTATAACTTTTAAATGTTACTGTGGAAATGCTGAAATTTTGATGGTGGTTTCTTAGCTGTTCAAAGACTTAGGGAAATAATAATATATCTGGATAGGTTATACTCCTGAATTATGGCAGTATAAGGTCATTTTTTCTGATGTATTCTGAAACAAAATTCGAAGATTTTCTAGTTCTACAAAGTTAAAAGAGATTTAAATTTCAAACTGTACCCCCCTATCAGTGTCTTAGGTCACTTCCCTGCCTCTCCCCCAACTTCTTATTTTCTAACTCTACTTCGCCTGTGGGTTAGAAGTACAGGCTGGATCCGGCCTGTGGAACCGAAAGAGCCGAGGGTTCTCTTGCTCTCCCCTCCGCTCCTTCACCAGCAGCCCAAGATGAGAGTGCCAGTATGGCCAGGTTGCTTTTGTTCTGGCCCTCCAGTGTAAGAACCCATTGTGGCCCTCAAGTCAAAAAGTTTGCCCACCCCTGCTAATCCCTCTGTATCATCATTTTTGGTTCTACTAGAGGCCTAATTCACGAAGATTTGCACAAGAATGGGCCTTCCTTCCCCTGACTGCCTGTACCCCCTTTGCTTTGGCTGGAGCAGCCTTCCTGCCTTCCCACACTGCCTTCCCACACTGCCCAGAGGCCCAGAGTGGGCAGAGATGGTGCAGAACGCCTGCCTTTGCAAATTAACCCACCATCTTTGTTGGGTTAATTTTCATACTCCTGGGTGTCGCCAAGGTACGGTCAATTTGCATCTTTCTCTTTTTTAAAAAAATATATTAATTTTTTACAGCGAGAAAGAGAGAGAGATAGAGAGTTAGAAACATCGATGAGAGAGAATCATGGATCAGCTGCCTCGTGCACACCCCTTAGTGGGGATGTGCCCACAGCCAATGTACATGCCCTTGACCAGAATCGAACCCGGGACCTTTCAGTCCGCAGACCCACGCTTTATCCACTGAGCCAAACGGGTCTCGGCACTATCTTTCTCTTTTATTAGTGTAGGTAGCTGCCTGTGGGAATATCTTCTTATCTCTTAAGTTTTCATGGAGTAAGGGGAATTTACCCCTTTCCTGCCATTTTGAGACTCATGGGGAAGATACTTTTTGTACTCAAAAGTTGTAGAATCTGGGTAAAAGGTTGTCTTGTTTTTCCATCTAGCAGAAGCTAATTGGGAAGGTTTTTAATTCCTGTAGAAGGTTAAGCAATTTGTTTTTCCCTCTTTCTAGGAAAGGTAAAAGTTGATTTTAGAGAGTTGTCTAAAACAACTGTTTAGGTTGAAACATGGAAAAGTTATATCTGTTTGAGTGTCAAGATTACTGCCTTTTGAAAAGCCTCAGTATTCATACTATCAAAAGTAAGTTCCAAAGCATTTGACAGATAACATTGAGTGCCAACAATGTACCAGGGGGCACCATTCTAGAAACTTGGGATTTATCATTAAATAAAATAGACAAAAGATCTCTTCCAGGAGCTTATACTGTAGTGACTATATAAATGCTTCCAAATGATAATTCTGTTAGTTTGTGCAAATAAGAGTTAATTTGAATTAGCAATAACAGTGGAACTTACTATAAAGTAGGGCATTATATATATCTGGTGCTAGTGCCTATCTCATATCAGACTATGTATGGAAAGCTCTGTCCTCTCTTCATTGACTACTAGTGTAAAGTGGTATGTACTATCAAATTCAAAAAGTTATTTTCCCCTCCTTTTTTGTTAATTCTAATTCACCCGGAGATATTTTTTCCATTGGCCCCCTGGGGAACACTGCTCTCCCTGGGCACCATGTCTTTATTTTATACCCAGATTCCATGAGGCAAAGTAAGGGCATGGTCAAGAAGTTTACAACATTCCCATGGATTTCAGTCCTAAATTACATGCACCTGAACTCTATCAAGTCCACGTCACTCAGACACGTGGGGTCACGTGTTCAGATCATAGGTTCAAGCTTAATTGTGTTGGGAGGGCTCTGCCCTCCAAGCTGAGACTTGCACGTGGCAATGAGAGGACTATGCCCTCTCATTAGTCCGAGGCTTAAATCTGTTCAAACACTGTTTGAACACTGTTCAAACACTGCTCTCCACATCAGACAAGGGGGGGAGAGCAGTTAGGGAGATCAGGCCGGCAGGAGAGAGCAGTTAGGGGCATCAGGCAGGCAGGTGAGTGCTTAGGAACCAGTGATTTTGGATTGTGAGAGGGATCCCAGATTAGAGAGGGTGCAGGCCAGGCTGGGTGCCCTCCCCCCCTCCCCCAGTCTGGCGATTCCTCAAAAATTGAGAATTTAGCTACCTTTTGACCCAGCAGTCCCTCTCGGGTATATACCCAAAAACCTTGAAATCATGTATTTGCAAAGATATATGCACGCCTAGGTCCATTGCAACATTATTCATGGTGGCTAAGACATGGAAACAGCCAAAGTGTCCCAAGATAGATGACTGAGTAAAGAAGACATGGTCCATATACACAATGGAATACTACTCAGCCATAAGAAAGAACGAAAAACTGCCATTTGCAACAACATGTATGGACCCTGAGAACATTATGCTAAGTGAAGGAAAAGCTAAGAACCATATGATTTGGGGAGTTTTTTTTACTTTCCAAGTACACTTATTCTATCCTTTGGGGATACAGAATTATCTACCACAATTCATGGCTAGTGATTCTTTAGAGAAGTTTAAAACATGTTTACTGTCTTGTACTTTCAATTTTGAGATGCTGAGTAGATTATATTTAGTTTTTTTTTGCTTTCCAGAATCTTAGGCAAGGCACATGTTGCTACAGAATTAATTATTGGTTTCTCTAAAGACGAATAAACTCATCCTTTGGCTGGTATGTTAAATACGTACATGCCCTATTAAGGACATCTTGCTTTCATGGCATGCCTTCGAATAGGAGTGAATCATAACGCTTCACTCCTCTGCAAATTTTCCTGAATTCTAAACTACATCTTTTAAGTAAGTATTGAGATTTTAAGGGAGACATTTATTTCATTAAGTTCTCTGGCTAGCTTGAGCTCTTTTATCTTAGGCTTTTAGTTCTCCCTTTGGTCTTCAATCTACTAGCTTTCTCTCAGTACTATTGCTGGCATAGGTCTGGGTTTCAGTTTTTTATTGGTGACCCCACCCCCCAAATGCAGACATCAGGTTTTCCTTTGCCTGCTGTACTTCTGTTTCCCTTTCAGCCCAGAAGACACCTCACATTTTTACTACATATAGTGCACAAGAGCTATACAAGGATCCTAGTTCTTTAAAAAAATATATATATTTTATTGAGTTTTTACAGAGAGAAAGAGAGGGATAGAAAGCTAGAAACATTGATGAGAGAGAAACATCGATCCAGCTGCCTCTTGCACAACCCCTACTGGGGATGTGCCCGCAACCAAGATGCATGCCCTTGACTGGAATAGAACCTGGAATCTTTCAGTCCGCAGGCCAACGCTCTATCCATTGAGGCAAACCGGTTTCGGTGGATCCTAGTTCTTGGGATTAACAGTCTTCTTTGATAATCATAAAAATGGGAATATTCCTGAAATCGAAGCAATTGACACTCCCCTTCTAAGTTCACCTTTTATCATCAAAGGATAAAGTGCTTTTTCCCCTCAACACATCAGCAAATGCTTCAATATATTCTCTTTTGATTGCTATTCTCTTCCAGTGCAGATGGCACTCTGTGATGCTGAATCTTTTGTATTCATTGTATTCAAGTTTTAGTTACTTTGTGAAAAGTCTATAAGGTGATAGTCATGTGATAGAGAAAAATTCAATGTGAGGGAAAGATAGTGGCATTTTATTGAGAAGTACAGGTCTTACTAAGGTCTTTCTGTTTTGAAGATGTGCTCTTGTTTAACATAACTATTACATTAATTTATCTTATGGGGTAAAGATTTATTTATGTCAGTCCAGTATACCCTGTTTCCCCGAAAATAAGACAGTGTCTTATATTAATTTTTGCTCCCAAAGATGCGCTAGGTCTTATTTTCAGTTGATGTCTTATTTTTCCATGACGAAGAACACGGTCCACATTTATTGTTAAAATGGAAATAAAGGAAATTTATTACATGTATACGGTACGGTAGTATGGTAGTTGTCAACACAAACCAGACAAACTGTGAATCCTACAGTATCAAGAATTTACTCATTTATTCAATGACAATTATGTCACCATCTTCTGGAACATCATAACGATCCAATTCCTGAATTTCCTGGTGAATTTCTGTGACTCCATTTCTTTCAGAATCATGGACCAAATCTCTCATGTTTAGCATTAGCACTGTCTTTAAATGAGTGCTTCTTGTCAAGGTAGCCTGCTCGCAGTGCATTTGCAATGCAACTATCAGTGATTTTCTCCCATGAATTCTTCACCCAAGTCACAACTTCTTGCAGTTCAGGTTTCACAAAGTTTCCACGCTGATTTCTCTCCATTCACACAGCAGTGACGTCAGGACTCCGCGTAAGGTCACTGGTTGCTAGACGCCAATCTGGGCGGCCCTAGCGACCAGTTTACGGTAAATTAATTTTCATTCTGAGACAGCCTGGGGGCCTTATTTTCAGGGGGGTGCCTTATATTTCACTCAGAAGGAAACTGTAAGCAGGTCTTATTTTCGGAGGATGTCTTATTTTCGGGGAAACACGGTATGCATATAAAATATATTCTAATAGCCAAAACCGGTTTGGCTCAGTGGTAGAGCGTCGGTCTGCTGACTGAAAGGTCCCGGGTTCGATTCCGGTCAAGGGCATGTACCTTGGTTGCGGGCACATCCCTAGTAGGGGATGTGCAGGAGGCAGCCGGTCGATGTGTTCTCTCTCATCGATGTTTCTGGCTCTCTATCTCTCTCCCTTCCTCTCTGTAAAATATCAATAAAATATATATATATAAAAAAAATATATTCTAATAATTGGTCGCTATTTTTACTGGGGTAAATTTTATAATTACAAGGTGAAATTTATAGAGAGTTTTACAATTTACAGAGATACCCTTTTCTCCCCTGACTTCATGATAGTGTTGTGTTACCTCTAAGATAACTTTGCATTCTTTCCATTTGACATACTGATTTGGGAAGCTTGCTTTCATGCAAGCCAGAAATAAATTTGTCTTAAGTTTCTTCTCATGTTGGGTCTTTGAAGAAGTTTTCAGTAGTCCTCGGTCAGCTGAAGATTCCTTTGTTATCATTGTTTTCATGTCTGTCATCTGCATTACTTTTCATTGAGAAAGGTGACTTCAGAACTACACTTATTTAAAAAGTCTTAGTCTTAAAAAAACATTGTGTTTAAATACACATAACTTAACATCTTAACCATTTTTAAAATGTTTTTATTGACTAAAGAGAGAGGAAGGGGGCGGGAGATAGCTAGAAATATCGATGAGTGAGAATCATCGATCTGCTTGCTGCTGCCTCCTGTATACCCCCTACTGGCACGATTAAGTCAGCAACTGGGTTATGTGCCCTGACGGGGAGACTTCTTGGTGTATGAGTTATGCTCAACCATTGAGCCACACTGGCTGGGCCTATCTTAACAATTTTTAAGTGTACAATTCAGTGATATTAAATGCATTCATATTTTTGTGCAGCCATAACTACTGTTCATCCCCATAACACTTTTCATCTTGTAAATCTGAAACTATGCTCATAAAACAATAACTCCATTCTCCCCCCCTCTCATCCCCTGGCAAACCACCATTATATTTTCTGTTTATGATTTTTAACTAAGAATACCTTATGTAAGTGGATTTATACAGTATGTTCTTTCACTTAACACAATGTCCTCAAGTGAAGTTCCTTTGGGGGCATATTGCAGAATTTCCTTTAAAAAATGTATTTTATTGATTTTAAAGAGGAAAGGGAGAGGGATAGAGAGTTAGAAACACTGATAAGAGAAGAAACAATGATCAGCTGCCTCCTGCACGCCCCCTATTGGGGATGTGCCCGCAACCAAGGTACATGCCCTTGACCGGAATCGAACCTGGAACCTTTCAGTCCGCAGGCTGACGCTCTAGCCAAACCGGTTTCGGCTAACCCTACACTTTGTAACTGTCCTTTATTGATAATCTATAGCAGATGGATCAGTACGATTATAGTATACTAGATTCTCAATATCCTCAAATGCCTTGACTCCTGTACTGTATTATGAGATAGTGTAGGTTCTCCTTTAATTTCATTTACAGGATTCAATCTCAGATCATATAATACTAGGTCCTTCATATTTTAAATCTGTAGATACCATAGTCTTATTAGTTGGGAATATTATGTTAATTTATGGGCACTTTGCTAAAGTGTGATGACATAGGACACCCATAGTAAATTCTCTAAATATTTAGTGAACAGAGAGCTCAGACCTTCAGGATGATTCTTTTGAGTCTGAAGAGTTTTTTAGGCACAGGTATAATGAAATTTTTAATGGTTCTGAAGCAAAAGGGCCTATTGAAAGTGCTAAGAAAGGACACTAGAATCTCTGGTTCTATCTAGAGGGTATGCTTAAAACAGTTTTTGTTTACTTAGACAGTCAAGCCTGCCAGAATTTATTTCTCACTCTATTTAACATAGTTTGTTCTCCGCTCTTAATTCTTTCATCAAGTGTTTGTAGGCCCTTTGTGGCATTAAATACTGTGCTCTTTTGGGAATATAAAGACACCATTCATGGTCTTTTAGGAAGGTAATATTTGACGGGAAGGAAAACGCTGATCCTTACTACAGAGAAATACAAACATAAATTTGAGAGCACAGGAAGGCTTCTTTCACAGACTAAGGGTTTTGAGTTTGATCCAGAGGGGTGAATAGTTTACTAGGCAAAGAGGAAAGGTCAGTGGCCAACTGATGATCAAGACCTTTACAGCACCTTGAATGACGGAACCTTTTTAAGGCAGTGTGTGATGCTGAAGACTTTTTCCTTTCCATGGTTTTTACCTTTAGTATTCTTGGTTTTCAGAATTTGTTTCTGTAGCACTTTAGTTGGAAAGTTAATTGAATATGGTTAAGAGCTCAGGCACTTAAGTGTGATTTGAGTTCTAGTTTTACTACCACACATTAGCTGTGTAACTTCAGGTAAGTTACTCATAGTTTCAGTTTTCTGTCTTTTAAAGTTAGGATCACATGTTGTAACAGTTGCCAAACATTATTTTCCATGTTGGGAGAAATTATGACCTGGTGTGCTTTGGTATGAAGTACATTAATTATGTCAACCAGTTCAGAGACTGCTTGTTTTCCCATGGCTGATTCTTAACATTTTGCTTTCTTTTTATTATTTTTAATATTTTCACTTAAAAAAAGAATTTCTTTAATGGTATCACATAATTGTCCTCATCTCCCTATTCCCATCCCAAAACCCCTCCCCATGTAGGTCCCTCACACCCCCTGTTGTCCATGACCACTAGTTAGGCTTATACAGGTCCTTTGGTTGATCTCCTCCCCTGCCTTCCCTCTGAGGTTTGATAATCTGATGGATGCTTCCCTGTCACCTGGTCTATTAAAAAAATTTTTTTTCATTGATTTTTTTTTTTTTTACAGAGGGAAACCAATCAGCTGCCTCTTGCACACCTCCTACTGGGGATGTGCCTGCAACCAAGGTACATGCCCTTGACAGGAATCGAACCCGGGACCCTTCAGCCCGCAGGCTGATGCTCTATCCACTGAGCCACACCAGTTTTGGTCCCTCCTCCCCCCTTTTAAAATTTAAACATTAGGAGGCATTTGGGAATTTTATAATATAGTCTATATAGCTTTCACATTTTATTCTTTTGCTCTAAATTATGACTGCTTTAGGTTCATTACATGTTATGCAATTTTATCATGAGATGAATTGCCATTCAAATTTTTTGTTAACACTTTAAGAACAGCTTTTGGTACAGTACATTCAGTTTTTCTAGAATATTCGCTTGTTTCAATTAGCCATTTTAAATTCTGAAAACTTGATTACTATTCTACTGTCAAACTCAACACTCTAACAACAATCTTATTTTACCCTGTGTATATTAGTCGAAAGGATTATTTGCCTTCTTGAGTAGGCCCTGAACATTCTTGGTTCTAGGCTGGATTTAGATATAAAAAACCCACTTCCCCACGCCATGGCTACAAGACATCTCAAACAAATCTTGTTGCAGTGGGAGGACATCTGCTGTCGGCCAAGTCTCTCTTTGTTGCCTGGGTCCTGATCTGAGTTGTGCATGGGAAGCGAAGCAGCCATGGGAGCAGGAGACCTCCCTCAGAAGGGGGGTCTGCAAAGTTGTGGGGGGCGGGAGCAGAGTAAAGGTCTGTACCCCACCTCTGTTGACCCCCAAGTTCTTTCCTGATGGCCCCTCTGCGACTGTGCCTGTCTTAGGTTGTTCCTTCCTTGAGGAATCTTGCCCGTCTCTGGCTAACCAGCCATCCTCCAGGGTCAAGCAGGGTAATGTGAGGTTCAGTTCTGTCTCCTTGGTATCCTATGCTCCCGTGGCCACCACGCCTAGCACCTGCCTTGGGATCCCCTTGCCTACTGGCGAGCCCCTGGCACTGATCACATATCTTGGGGGACCCAGTTTTCTTCTCAAGGGTTAACATTTTGCTTTCATCCTGACCCTGGATCTTATTATGAACTATACAATTGGGCCTTGTAGTAACTTCTGGTCAGTCTGATAGATGGACATGCCCCCCCCCCCCCTTTTTTTTTAAGATCTTGTACTGTTATCTTTTGAAACTCAGCAGAGATTTGTTTTACAATCTTGGGAGAATTAAGTTTACTGGGATGTTGATGTAGAGATATTAGTGGTATGAGAGTTTGTATTCTCTAATAGGCATTGGCAGTTAGTTTATTGGAGATGATGTTGGGGGTGTTAACTTTGTAAGTGGAAAAAAATTCTAAGCACAAACCACATTTTAATGCATTAAGCTTTTGTGTCTTGTCATTGAAACCATTTATCTTGCTTCTGTTCTTATTTTTATTTTTTAAATATATTTTATTGATTTTTTTACAGAGGAAGGGAGAGGGATAGAGAGTTAGAAACATCGATGAGAGAGAAACATTGATCAGCTGCCTCCTGCACACCCCCCACTGGGGATGTGCCTGCAACCAAGGTACATGCCCTTGACCAGAATCGAACCTGGGACCTTCCAGTCCGCAGGCTGACGCTCCATCCACTGAGCCAAACCGGTTTCGGCTTGCATCTGTTCTTATACAAGTAAACAAAGGGATCCCCATAAAGACGAATTCAAATCTGAGGCAGTATGATTAAATCAAAGCACAACTCTGAAGTCAGATTGCTTCAGTTTTACTCTACTGAATTTGTGATGTTTGAGCCAGTTTAACCTTCACATTCATTAGTTTCCTTCTTATAAAATGGGAATAATATTAGTACCTGCTTCAAGGTCTGTTGAGAAGATTAAATGCATTGGAACATGCAAAGCATTTGAACAATGCCTGCCATGAGGTGTTTTATTTGTGAATGAGTTTATTCAATGAATGTGTGACTACTTCAGAGAGCAAAAACAGGAACCAAAGCTAAATTAAAATCAAGGTGAAAAACATTTGATTCTCTTCTTTTGGCAGTCCACTAACAAATAGAGGCGAACTGATTTAATGTAACGAATGTGTAACTAGGCTATATTATCTCACAATGAAAGAGAAATGACTTGGAACCAAACAGGCCTATCAGTAACAGTGGTGATTGTCAGTCAGCTATCCATTGGCGCCAAACTATCAGAAGTTCCAGAAATTGTATTTTATTGCCCAGACTTCATGTATCAAACTGCCTGTGCATCCATAAGTAGTGATTTGACCATGAGACTCAATTCTCTGGTTTATAAGTTATTATCATACAGGCTGTAAACAAGTTGAACAGTCTTCTCCATCTCAGAAATGCTTGGATCACATCGATGAAATAATTGCAGCTAAGATAATATGAAATAATAGTTATGTTGTGAAATTTATGTGAATAAAGTTGGTGTTAACTTTTTGCTGATGGAGGTTTTGAGAGTGTGGTCAGTGTAGACTTTGGATAAGTTAGAGCAGAGCTTTCACATACTTTTGAGGTGTTAAAAGGATATGAATGAGCTGAAACTGGTTTGGCTCAGTGGATAGAGCGTCGACCTGTGGACTATGAGGTCCCAGGTTCCATTCTGGCCAGCGGCATGTACCTTGGTTGCGGGCACATCCCCAGTGGGGGGTGTGCGGGAGGCAGCTGATCGATGATTCTCTCTCATTGATGTTTCTAACTATATCCCTCTCTTTCCCTCTCTGTAAAAACTCAATAAAATATATTTTTTAAAAAGGATATGGACGATACTATGTTATAATCGCTTCATTATAGTCATAATTGATACAAAGTACTGATTATAGAACTTTTAGGGGTAGTAGGAAGGCTCTTTTCTGATTCATGCTACTGCTATCCATCCCTCAATCTACTACTGTAGAATCTTGGAGAGTAGAATATCATTGAATATTACAAACATATTTCCCCCTTCAATATTTTAAAAAATATTGAATGTACATTATTAAAATTTCAAAGCATAAAAATGTGAAGAGAGAGAACCAAGATGGTGGCATAGGTAAAAGCCTGTACTTGCTGCCTCCCACAACCACATCAAAATTACAACTAACATACAGAGCAACTACCACTCAGAACCGCTGGAAAACTGGCTGAATGGAAGTACTACAACTAGAAAAGCAAAGAAGAAACCACACAGACTGGAAGGAGGTGCAGAGGTGCGGAACAGGCTCTTTTGGAACCTAAGTGTGCTGCTTTTTTAATTGGGAGAGAGATTGCCTCTGCGGAGGCTGCCCGGAGGAGCGAGGGGTCCCAGCCCCACACCAGATCCCAAGCCCAGGGTTCCAGAGCTGGAGAAAAGTCCCTCAGGGCAGTAAGAACTCCAGACTGTAATACACAAGCCGCTGGAGACCCAGCTGCTCCTCTAAAAAGCCTGCCACCACGGAATTAACCTACAAGCTCCTGTTTCCTCTGAGCTCCAGTGCTGGGCGAGGCACTGGGGGACCCAGGCACATATGGAGAGAAACTGGACTGTCTGGCATTGGGGCAGGAACTCGAGGGCATCTTTCTCCTAAATGGAAGTACTTTCCGTGGTCGTAGTTCCAGTGCTGGGACCTCCTGGGTGCAGGGTTGGCTGGCAGCCATTTCTGTTTGTTCTACCTTGGTGATTCCCTGAGACCCGCCCCACCCACCCAATTTCCAGCCCCACCCAAGATGTGTGCAGTGGCTTTGCATATGAATAGTCTGTTCTTTCTCGGGCTAAAAATCTGTCTAATAAGCTGCAGCTGGGTCAGGGAGCTCAAACCTATCAAACCTATCAATAAAAGGCCCAAGACCTGGCACCAGCCTACCTTGCTTCACAGTTGGGCTTTGTCTGGGCACTTCCAAACCTCATACAAAGAGCAGGAATCTCTAGATCTCTCTGTAGCTCCTGTTGGATAGCCCCAGACAGTGGCTGACTCTGCACTTCCCTGGAGACTCAAGAGCCAGTGTATCCAGTGGTCAGTGTTAGACCATGCCAGATTACAACTCTTCACATTCATAAGCAACACACTTGATGGGCATACTCTGAGCACCAAAGCTCCACTGAAGCAAGTCCTTCTCCATTAGGGTGTCTTTTGCACAGCAGTTCTCCCACTGTAGTCCCCAAAGCCAATTGCCCTGGAAGTCAAGGCCTCCCAGTAGCACCAACAGCAATCAAGGCTCAACTACAACAAAACTGCACATAGCTCACAAAGAGATACACTATAGCCAGTAATCCTAAATAATAAAAGATATAATAAAAGCCTAATATGCTTTTAGGAAGCAGCCAAAATGCGGAGACAAACATGTCACAAATGAAAGAAATAGAAGAAAGCAAACTATTGGACAAAACCACAGTTGTTTATAAGGTTACTCAAGAATCTTCTAGAAGCCTCTGAGAAATTTAGTGAGACTTTCAAGGATCTTTGTGAGAATGCCCAAAAAAATGGGTCAGAAATTAAGCATACACTGACTGAAATAAAGATTAATATACAGGGATTCAACAGTAGACTAGAGGATCTCAAGAATCAAATCAATGATTTGAAATACAAGGAAGCAAAAAACATCAAACCAGAAGAACAAAAAGAAAAAAGGATTCCAAAAATAGGAAGACAGTGTAAGGAACCTCTGGGACAACTTCAAGTGTACTAACATCCAAATTAAGGGGGTGCCAGAAGAAGAGAGAGAGAGAGATCAAGATATTGAAAACCTATTTGAAGAAATAATGTCAGAAAACTTGCCCTGCCTGGTGAAAGAAATAGACCTACAAGTCCAGGAAGCACAGAGAACCCCAAACGAGGAATCCGCACTAAGACACATCATAATTAAAAAATGCCACGGTTAGAATCTATTTTTTAAAAATGTATTTTTATTGATTTCAGAGAGGAAGGAAGAGGTAGAGAGAGAAATATCCATGATGAGAATCATGGATTGGCTGCCTCCTACAAGCCCCCCACGGATCGAGCCCACAACCTGGGCATATGCCCTTGATCAGAATCCAACCTGGGACCCTTTAGTTCACAAGCCAATGCTCTATTCACTGAGCCAAACTAGCTAGAGCCAAAGAGAGAATCTTAAAAGCAGCAAGAGAAAAACAGTTACCTACAACGGAGTACTCATACAATGGTCAGCTGATTTCTCAATAGAAACTGCAGGCCAGAAGGGAGTGGCAATAAATAGTCAAAGTGATGAATAGCAAGAACCTACAACCAAGATTACCCAGCAAAGCTATCATTTAGAATTGAAGGTCATATAAAGAGCTTCACAGACAAAAAGCTAAGGAGTTCATCATCACCAAACTAGTATACATATCTATCAACAATTGAATCTAAAAATCTAACGAATAAAAAAAACCTGATGAACAAGAATAAACTGGTGAATAGAATAAAATAATTATTGTTCTTGGCCTGACTGGTATGGTTCAGTTGGATGGAGCATCATCCTGATTCCTGGTCAGACACATCCTCAGGTTGCTGGCTTGATTACTTTTCAGGGTGCATGTGGGAGGCAACTGATATTTCTCTCTCACATCGATGTCTGCTGTTTGTCTCTTTCCTCTCAAATCAATTTATAAAAATAGGTAAACAAAGTATAATATTAAAACCAAGAATTAATGTTCTTTTTGGTGTAGGCAGGTTATTTTTTCCCCCCATTGCTTTGGAACAATTTAGAATAGGGAATTATTGGTTCACTGAAATTTTCTATTGTAGTTGACATTCAATATTAATTTTAAGTGTACAGTGTAGTGGTTAGACATTTAAGTAACTTACAAAGTGAGCCCCCATCCCAATAAGCTTAGTAGTACCACCACCACCTGGAACCATATATAGTTATTACATTACCAGAGGCCTGGAGGGCTTTCCGACATCCCCCAAGGGGTCCCAAGTTGTGAGACGGTGCAGGCTAGGCTGAGGGACCCCACCAGTGCACGTTTGGGGTTGGGGAGGGAGGTTGGAGGTAGGCCAGCTGGGGAGAGACCCCAGGAGGGCTCCAGGTCGTGTCTGGCCCATCTTGCTCAGTCCTGATCAGCTGGAATCCAGCAGCAAGCTAACCTACAGGTCTAAGCATTTGCCCCATGGTGGTAAGTGCAGTTCACAGCGACTGGTTGACTTCGGGTTGACGGGTTGACAGTTTGACAGTCTGCTCCCTGGTGGTCAGTGCACGTCAAAGGTTGAGTGGTCTTAGCATATCATTAGCTTACTATGTTTTGATTGGTTGAATGGACAACCAGACATTTAGCATATTAGGCTTTTATTATATCTTGTACTACTTAGGATTATTGACTGTTCTCTATGCCAGTGTTTCCCAAAGTGTAGTATGTGTACCCCCAAGGTTATTGGAAGAGTTTGGCGGGGGTACACATTGCACCCGAGTTTGGTGGGGATATGCACTGCACCGTGCTTAGCCTGTGCCTAATTCTACGTTCTTATGAGTCAAGTCAAGCCAGTCTTGTAAGGTCCAGTGTGCAAATAAATGTTATTTATAATATAACTTTTGTTTATATTTTATTATGAATAATTTTGTTTTTCGTATATTATTTTGTTAATGTACCAAAAAAACCCCACAAAAATATATTTTGATGCATCAATTTTTATTTTATTTTATTATTATTTAAATAAAATTTTATTGCTCAGATTATTACAATCGTTTCTCCTTTTTTCCCCCCAAAGCTCCCCACCACCCAGTTCCCACCCCATCCTCTGCCCTCATTCCTTCTTCCCCCATTGTCTTCATCCATTGGTTACACGATCCTTCCATGCCTCTGATTCTATTATATTCACCAGTTAATATTGTTCATCATGATTTTTACTTCCCTTGGTTTTTAGATTCACTTGTTGATAGTTACGTATTTGTTGTTCATAATTTTTATCTTTATTTTTTCTTCTTCCTAAAGAACCCCTTTTAGCAATTCATATAATTCTGGCTTGGTGGTGATGAACTTCTTTAGCTTAAATTTATTTGTGAAGCTCTTTATCTGGCCTTCGATTCTGAGTGATAGCTTTGCTGGGTAGAGTATTTTTGGCTGTTGGTTCTTGTTATTCATCACCTTGAATATTTCTTGCCATTCCCGTCTGGCCTGCATGATTTCTGTTGAGAAATCAGCTGACAGTCTGATGAGTGCTCCTTTATAGGTAACTACCTGCTTTTGTCTTGCTGCTTTTAATATTCTCTCTTTGTCTTTTGCTCTTGGAATTTTAATGATGATGTGTCTTGGTGTGGTCCTCTTTGGATTCCTTTTGTTTGGGGTTCTGTGTGCTTCCTTGACTTGTAAGTCTAATTCTTTCACCAGGTGGGGTAAGTTTTCTGTCACTATTTCTTTCGGTATCTTGCTCTCTGTCATCTTCTGGGACCCCCATAATTCTGATGTTGGTTCACTTGAAGTTGTCCCAGAGGTTTCTTACACTATCTTCAACTTTCTGGATTCTCTTGTCTTCTTGCTTCTGCGGAGGAGTGTCCTCTGGCTCTCTGTGTTCCAGATCTTTGACTTGATTCTTGTGATCTTCCATTCTGTTATTAGGACTCTGTAATATTTTTTATTTCAGACAATGTTTTCTTTATTTCTAGTTGATCCTTTTGTTGTTGTTGATCCCTTTTCATATCCTCATAGGTCTTGTTTATTTTATCGGCCTTCTCTAGGAGATTCTTGAACAACCTTATAAGCGTGGTTCTGAACTCTATATCCAGTCACTTTTTGTCCTCCATTTCTTTCGTTTGTGATCTGTTTCTTCGTCTCGGCATTTTTGCTGCTTCCCTGGGTTGGTAGGTTGGGAGGATCAGCTGTGTCTATGCCAGGAGACAGCCTTATTCCACTAGACTTGGAAACCTGCAAAAGCCTCTGTGCTCAGCTTGGATGGGGCAGAGTTTCAGGGTGGAGCCTACAGCCTTGGCTTCCGGTTAGCCCCGCCCTCGGAGGTTCCTGAGTCTCAGTGTTCCTCAGTGTCCTTTGGTATTCTCTGCAAGCACCTCTGAGAGAAAGATGCCCTAGAGTTTCGCCCGCTCCAGACAGTCTAGTCTCTCCCCCAAGAGCCTGCAATTGGGGTTCAGTGCAGCTGGAAGTGGGGTTAAGAGCAGTCCGGAGCTTATGTCTCCTTCCTGCTAGGGCAATTCAGCGGCCCAATCAACATTCTGTACTCTGCGCGAAATGGGGGCTCTGCCTTTCACCACTTCCCTGAGCCTCTCTGCCTTACAGCCCAGATTCCCTCTGTATGAGACTGGGGCCCGAAGGTCTTGCCCAGAACTGGGGTTCAGTGCAGTCAGAACTAGGGCTCAGCACAATCCTGAGCTTTTGTCTCCTTCCCGCTAGGGCAATCCAGCAGCTCAGTGAACAGTCCGTCCTCTGCGTGCAATGTGTGCAACTCCCGGGCTCTGCCTTTCGCCGCTCCCCTTAGCTTCCGCCTTACACCCAGGTTCCCTCTGTATGAGCCTGGGACCCCAGGGTCTCGCCCAGAACTGGGGTTCAGTGCATTCGGAGTTGGGGTTCAGCACGGCCCGGAACTTTTATCTCCTTCCCGCTAGGGAACGCCAGCCAGGCGCTCAGCCGCCCCTCCTCTCCGGCTCCGTCCTCTCCCCGCGTGCACCGCGCCTCCGTACCTTAGGCTTTTACAGCTCCTCTGGTTTTCCTTCTGGTTTTCTCTTTCCTTCTAGTTGTACAATTCCCAGTCAGTCAACTTTCCTGTAGTTCTGGATAATTAATGTCCACTTTATATCTTATTTTTTATCTTTTAAAAAATATATTTTATTGATATTTTACAGAGAGGAAGGGAGAGAGATAGAGAGCTAGAAACGTCTATGAGAGAGAATCATCGACCAGCCGCCTCTTGCACACCCCCTACTGGAGATGTGCCCGCAACCAAGGTACATGCCCTTGACCGGAATCCAACCCGGGACCTTTCAGTCCACAGACCGACGCTCTATCACTGAGCCAAACCGGTTTCGGCATCCACTTTATATTTTAGTTGTATTTTTTGAAATTGTTGAGTAAGGCTGCAGTTAGGTGTTTACCTATGCCGCCATCTTTGTTTTTCTCTCCTGATTTGTTAGTTTTTTATGATCATCTATTAAGTATAGAAGTGAGCTTGAAATGTACCCTTTTACTTTGCTGCCCCTAAATTTAGCTCTTCCTCCCATGATGAGGGCTTAAAAAAATTGAACCTTTTAAATGAATGCTTTTGGGTTCTTTTTAGTAGACTTATTACCATAGTCGCAATATTATTATTTTTAAAAAATATATATTGAGTTTTTTACAGAGAGGAAGAGAGAGGAAGAGAGGGATAGAGAATTAGAAACATTGATAGCTACCTCTTGCACACCCCCCACCGGGGATGTGCCCGCAACCTAGGTACATGCCCTTGACCGGAATCGAACCTGGGACCCTTCAGTCCACAGGCCGACACTATTCACTGAGCCAAACTGGTTTTGGCGCAATATTCTTTTTTAATGCTTCAGAACTGCATTTAAAAATATTAATTTATTGAGGTATAATTTATATATAACATATACCACTTATTGAAATACACAGTTTAGTAAGTTTTGATAAATGTATCAAGTTGTGTAAATCACCACAGAACATTTAATTTTACCCTCCTCCCTGCCAAGTTTTCTCTTTTATTCCTTTGTACACCAGCTCCACACTTTACTCCCATACTCTGGTAAGCACTTGATTTGCTTTCTGTCTATAGTTGTGTATTTCCTATAATTTGATTTAATTTGAACCATACTGTCTTTTTTTGGTCTGGCTTTTTAAAAGGTAATATGATTTTGAAATTTATCCATGTTGCTTTTGAGTATCAGTAATTTATTACTTTTTTATTGTTTTTATTTTTTTGGTCAATCCTCACCTGAGGATATCTTTTACATTGATTTTAGAGAGAGTGGAAGGGAGGGGGAGAGACAAAAGCATCGATGTAAGAGAGATACATCCATTGGTTGCCTCCCACATGTGCCCTGACCTGGACCAGGAATCGAGCCTTCAGGCACGAGGGCCAACGCCCTAACTACTCCCTCTTACACTGAGCAAAGTGGATAGGGCAGTAGTGTTTATTCTTTAAAAATGTTTTTATTGATTTTTTTTTTTTTTAAAGAGAGGAGAAGGGTGGGGGGTAGAGAGAGAGGAGAGAGAACCATGCTCAACCAACTGAACTTCACAGGCCAGAGCTATTCTTTTTTATTCTTGTAGTCCATTCATCTTTTGGCTATTATGAATAAAGATACTGTGAATGGCTGAAGCCGGTTTGGCTCAGTGGATGGAGCGTTGGCCTGCGGACTGGGGGGTCCCAGGTTCGATTCCGGTCAGGGGCATGTATCTTTGTTGCGGGCACATCCCAGGTGGGGGGTGTGCAAGGGGCAGCTGGTCGATGTCTCTCTCTCATCAATGTTTCTAGCTCTTTGTTTCTCTCCCTTCCTTTCAGTAAAAAAAGTCAATGAAATATATATTTAAAAAAATAATAAAGATACTGTGAACGTTTGTGTAAAAGTCTTTGTGAAGATAAGTTTTTATTTCTCTTGGGTAATAGCTAGGAGTGGAATTGCTGAGTTCTTACGATGGTTAACTCTAAATGGAAACTACTGAACTGTTTTCAAAGATCCTACCATCTTAATATTCCTAATTACTAATCATCCTGAATGGAAAACTTTTTGAAACCTTTTTCTGCAATTACACCTAATTTAACATACCCCGTTTTCCCGAAAATAAGACAGTGTCTTATATTAATTTTTGCTCCCAAAGATGCGCTAGGTCTTATTTTCTGGGTATGTATTATGTTTCCGCGGAATAGGTCTTATTTCCGGAGGATGTCTTATTTTCAGGAAAACACGGTAGCATTAAGCATCGTTCCTTAAGGTGTGCTTATGCTTAGAATGTTAATATATGCTAGAGGTGCTTGTTAAAATGTAGATCCTTAGGTCTTATCACCAACATTTCTGAATCAGTAAAGTTGGAGAGCCACATGGTAATATGGCATTTATGTAGTCCCGTCTCCCAATACTGTAGTTTTCATTAATATATTAGTGTTAATTGAGCTGTTTCTGGTTCTCCCTTTGCATTCACCATGCATTCATTTATTGTATTACCTATTTTTTCCTATACTACTACTTGGGAATCTCCCAAAGCTTATCTGGGCCCCTTTCTTTGCTCGCCACCTAGTGGTGATAAATAGGAACCAACAAAACTTTTGCCCATAAATGAATTCATGAGGTGGATCATGTCCTTAAAGAAGGAAGAATGAGAGCATTCAATAATGGTTGCTTTATTAATGAGTTCCTCTTTTTCCTATGACTGTTATTTGGGAAATTTTATATTTAGAAATAATTTATTAGTAAGAAAATAAATTTTAGAGCGTGTACGTTTTTAATCTTTATCTTAAACTACTAGCTGAGTTTTACTGGGAAATTAATAAGTATGCATTTCTAGTTAACCTTATTTAATGAGAGAGATTCCTCCAAACCATACTATACTAGGTACTGTTTGACATTGTTCTGACTCCCTCCAACAGATTCTTTTTCTCTAGGCTCTTAGTTTATTTTACATGCTTTTAGTGTTTTATTCACATTTTGATGATTGCATTTTTTTGGGGGGGAGGCTAATTATGTTTTGTTTTACATTAGTTTGATAGAAAAAAGACCTATTATGAAGGAATGTATTAAAACTTTATAAGGTCTGATTTTCACTTTTCTGTTACAGAAATGGTGGAATCAATGAAGAAAGTAGCAGGGATGGATGTGGAGTTGACAGTTGAAGAAAGAAACCTCCTATCTGTTGCGTATAAAAATGTGATTGGAGCTAGAAGAGCCTCCTGGAGAATAATCAGCAGCATTGAACAGAAAGAAGAGAACAAGGGAGGGGAGGACAAACTAAAAATGATTCGGGAGTATCGGCAAATGGTGAGATGTTGTGATGTACAAGATAGCTTTAAAGAAAGTGCCCCAGGTGTTGGGTATTTTATGAGACCGACACGCTGCCACTGCGCCAACAGGGCCACTTGTGTTGGGGGTTTCAGATCACAGCCTCGTACATTTGTTGTACACATATAATGTACATTTATATTTTAGTGGATTTGCATATTTTGCTTACCTGGATTAGGAATTACACGCTATACGATATTTTAGGGTAAAAGCGAAGAACTCTTCCCTTTGAAAGCTGCAAAGGGTGGTGTTCAATTTTGAGAACCACACAGGAAGATAATTGATTTAATCATTTTAATTGTACTAATTGCAAGATACTTTATAAGAGTGACTTGAAATTACCACCTAGTGGTATTTAACAGATACTTGTGTGCCTTTTCCGCACCACACAATTTGCTGGATACCATGGGTGCAAAGATGAGACTATCCTTATGGGTTATCAGTCTAGTTATTTTTTTAATAGAAAAATGTCAGAGGGCATTAGACATTATTCCATGAGGTATTATTGTTTCATACATTTGTGTATATACATTTATGTTATATTTTTTACTGTGGGTTTTGGTCAAAAACGTTGGATAGCTTTTAATGTAGTTGTTTTCATCCAGAGGGTGATTTTACTCCTCAGAGGACATTTACTTTTTAAACATATTTTTATTGATTTAAAAAAAATTTTAATTGATTTTTAAAAATTTTTAACAGAGAGGAAGGGAGAAGGATAGAGGGATAGAGGTGTGGAAACATTGATCAGCTGCCTCTTGCACACCCTCTATTGGGGATGTGCCCATAACCAATAAATGTACATGCCCTTGACCAGAATTGAACCTGGGACCCTTCAGTCCGCAGGCCAATGCTCCATCCACCGAGCCAGACCAGCTAGGGCCTCAGGACATTTAGCATTGTCTAGAGACATTTTTTGTTGTTACAGTTTTGAGGGTGCTACTGGCATATATGGGTAGAGATGGGAATGCTGCTAATCATAAATACTGTACTTAGGACCATCTCACACAACATATCTAGCCAAGATATCAATAGTGCTGTTAAGAAACTGTGGCTCACTGGTTGAGTGTGGGCCTATGGACCAGGATGTTTGATTTCCCTCCTGGGAATTAGGAGGGAGGCAGCCCACCAATGATTGTCATTATTGATGTTTCTCTCTCTCCCTCTCCCTTCTTATGACATTAATAAAAGATATATTAAAAGAAATTGATCCTACTGGAAGATATAGGCATATAACACAGCACAGTGAGAGAAATTACAGAAGCAAACACAAAGTAGCATGGGAAGCAAGTTAGGAGGAGGAAAGGGGAATCCACGTTCATAGATTTTCCAGCTCTCCTGGGCACTGCTCAGAGTGGGGAGGTATATAAATGTGTAAGATATTGTATTTATTTCATCTTTAAATGATCCCCTGTAAAAAGTAGGTATTTTAATTTATAGACGGAAAAACTGAGGTTCTAAGTATAGTACCTCATTAGAAAATTTAATTAATAAAAAATGTGCAGCACTTTGTAAGTAGTAATCGGTGTTATTCTTCTGTACCTGAACTATGAGTTCATTTTTTAAAAAAGCTCTTGCCTATTTGACTTGGGTTGGAGGTCACCCTGTACATCAAAAGGTGGTGGGTTTGATTCCCAGTCAGGGCATATTCCTAGGTTGTGGGTTCGTTTCCCGGTCCACATACATGCAGGAAGCAACTAATTTATGTTTATCTCTTCCTCTCCCCTCCCTCTCTTCCTCTTTCCTTCACTTGTTCACTCGCTCAGTCCCCCACTCCCTCTTAAAAAAATCAATAAAGTAAATAAATTTTTAAAAAGCCCTGGACTAATAGAAGTAAGATAATTTCTGTAACCTGGAGATAATTTTTCTCTGCTTTTTGGTTTATATGTCTCTTCAAAACCAGACGTGACAATTTATAATTTCTTAGATTGAAACAGTTTTTTGACTTTTCCCCCCCAGGTTGAGACTGAACTAAAGTTAATCTGTTGTGACATTCTGGATGTACTGGACAAACACCTCATTCCAGCAGCTAACACTGGCGAGTCCAAGGTTTTCTATTATAAAATGTAGGTTCTATACTAGAAGGGAAAATGTCAGATTAAATGTTGGCCCTCTTAGAATAATCACTTTTGCTTTATAAGCTTTCAGTTTTTACATAAGACTAGTTCTTTAATGTTGAAAGGATAGTTGATGGGGAGTAGTGATTCTCAAAAATTAATTTTTGAAATCTCATTTGCAAATTCACTGCTAATAAAATATTAACATTACAGCACTTAAAGATGGCCAGGCTATTACTGTAAAAATGTACTAGGTTTTGCTTTACCTACTTACATTTGTTTGCCTGTGTGAGGTTTTTCCACTAGTGACAGCAAAGCATTATGTAGTTCAATCTTAACATTTTTATATGAAAATTTTATTTCATGATTAACAAACTGTTGTGCCCTTCTTTGGAATAGTTTTTGTTATTTAATCTAGTCTATCAAGTGATACATTTTTTGATGTTGAGGTTTTAGTTAATTTTTCTAGGATTTAACTTATATTTGACAGGAAATCTCTAAAGAGGAAAATTAAGTAGATGAGTTAGTTATTCCTGTGACTATTTAAAAATTACTGAAGTATACCAGTTAATTGTTTAATATATTTTTTTACATAGAAATTTAAACAGTTATTTTTCATTTAAAAAGTATGTTTCTAATTCTGGTTTTTGGTTTGTTTTATTTTAGGAAAGGGGACTACCACAGGTATCTGGCTGAATTTGCCACAGGAAATGACAGGAAGGAGGCTGCAGAGAACAGCCTAGTGGCTTACAAAGCTGCTAGTGATATTGCAATGACAGAACTTCCACCAACACATCCTATTCGCTTAGGCCTTGCTCTCAATTTCTCCGTATTCTACTATGAAATTCTTAATTCCCCTGACCGTGCCTGCAGGTAAGTTATGGAGGGGAACAAAAACTCTCACTGTGAAAGGCAAGAAGGTTACAAAGGAGAATAGCTATTTAATTTTCTGTCTGTGCCCTGTGCACTGCCTGTGTAAGGTTGGCCGTGTAATAACCATTCTATGGGCTCTCGGTGAAAATAAGATAAACCTACCTCATTTCACTAGGAGAGCAGTTAGAATAATTAAGTTGACGGGGAAAATTTTTGTTGGTAGATTAAAAAGAATCTCTAACTTGATAGAGTGGGAGAAAGGAAGGAGAGGAGTTATATATTTATATATTAGCTTTCAGTCTTTTGTGAGTGTGTGTGTGTGTATAAATTGTATTTTATTGATTTTTTTTTTTTTTTTTTAAACAGAGGAAGGGAAAGGGTTTGAGAGTTAGAAACATTGATCAGCTGCCTCCTGCACACCTCCCACTGGGGATGTGCTCGCAACCAAGGAACATGTCCTTGACCGGAATCGAACCTGGGACCCTTGAGTTCACAGGCTGACACTATCCACTGAGCCAAACCGGTTTCGGCTGGTTAGGTATATTTTTAATATAGGCATGCTTATGCTCTCTCTATACTATTCCATTTTCTATTTTTTATTTATTTCAGAGAGTAAGGGACAGGGGAGAGAGAAGCATCAATGATGAAAGAGAATCATTGATTGGCTGCCTCCTGCATGCCCCCCACTGGGGACTGAGCTCACAACCCGGGCATGTGCCTTGATTGGGAATCGAACCTGGGACCCTTCGTTCTGCAGGCTGTTGGTCTATCCACTGAGCAAAACCAGTTATGACTCATTTCCTCTTTTCTGTTTCCCCATTTGTAATTAATAAATATCACTTGGTGTACATAGTACACAGTACTTAATAAATGTGGATTTTGTTTATTTTAAACTAATAGTAAATGAGTTTTATAATAACATTTCCGTAAGTTCTGTATTTATTGCCCTTTTGTTTTGGGAAACTAACTTTCATTAACGTTAAATTCTATTGAATTAAACTGAAATACTGTCCAAAAATTTATTTTTGCATTAAAACTTTATTAAATAAGTGACCTATTGACTGGAACTTGGAAATAACTTTATTATGCATATATTTTGGTGGTGCTTTAGTTTGGAATTTGGTTATACAGTCTTATTTACTGATAGGCTTGCTGAAAGCATAGTAAGAAGTGATGTTTCAAAAATTCTGTTTAGTCCAAAAGTTGCTAGATTATAAAATTAACATATTGTGCACCAATAGTTTTATATATTTTATTCATTTTTTTTTACAGAGAAGAAGGGAGAGGGATAGAGAACTAGAAACATCCACTAGCTGCCTCCTGCACACCCCCAACCGGGGATGTGCCCGCAACCAATGTACATGCCCTTGACCGGAATAGAACTCAGGACCTTTCAGTCCACATGCTGACACTATCCACTGAGCCAAACTGGTTTCAGCTATACACCAGTAGTTTTATTGCTAGCTTTACCTAGTGGCCAGATAAGTTTCTATTGAAAGAGTACAAAAACATTTTTCAAAGTATCATACTCTAAAAAGATTAGCTTGTAAGAACATGTAATAACTTCAGAATACAATGGGTATTTAATTTTAAGACCTTCATTTAACATTTATGTAAAACACTGTGTATAGGAAAACATGAGAATGCTCATGATCTGCCCGCAATGTGTTAAGTAGTAGAAAGTTAATTTTCATCTGTTAATGTGCTTTTCCTTTATTTCAATGCCTAAACCCAAGTATTCAGTGTCACTATTACATATTGTGGAATAATTGAAGAAAAGAGTGACATCTAACATCATTTCTAAATCTGTTTTTGAACTTTATTTTTGTAATACATTTATGTATATACTTGTAGGTTGGCAAAAGCAGCTTTTGATGATGCAATTGCAGAACTGGATACGCTGAGTGAAGAAAGCTATAAGGACTCTACACTTATCATGCAGTTGTTACGTGATAATCTGACACTATGGACTTCAGACATGCAGGGTGATGGTAAGGAAGCTGAAGTTAAATGTCTCCCTCTGTAGTTGGATCATTTTACTCTTAAAAATTCCTTGTTATTTTAAAAATACATTTTGATTGATTTCAGAGGGGAAGGGAGAGGGATAGAGTGATAGAAACATCAGTTACGAGAGAGAATCATTTATTAGTTCCCTCCTGCATGCCCTCTACTGGGGACCAAGCCCTCAATCTGGGCATGTGCCCTTGGCCAGGATCGAACCTGGGACCCTTCACTTGGCAGGCTGACACTCTCTCCATTAAGCCAAACTGGCTAGGGCTTTTTGGTATTTCTTTCTTTTTCCTTTTTTAAAATATATTTTATTGATTTTTTTTTTTTTTAACAGAGAGGAAGGGAGAGGGATAGAGAGCTAGAAACATCGATGAGAGAAACATTGACCAGCTGCCTCTTGCGCACCCCCTACCGGGGATGTGCCCGCAACCAATGTACAAGCCCCCCCTACTGGAATCGAACCTGGGACCTCTCAGTCTGCAGATTGACGCTCTGTCCACTGAGCCAAACCGGTTTCGGCTCTTTGGTATTTCTTTACATCAAGTTACAATTTCCTCTAAACTATTCAAGTTTAATTACTACATTTTAATAAAAAGATATCGAGTACATTCTTCCATTCTGGGCTATAAGGTGATAAAGGGGAATATTTTATTAATATTTAAAGATTTAAAAATTTTACCTCTAATTAATGTTTGCTAAACTTAGTTTACCTCTCCCCTCACACTGTATTTTGAAAGATGGAGAGGAAGAATATTTTATCTTACTCAGATTCAATTTTAGGGCTCTGGAGTTCATTGTATTTTTGAGTGCCATATCACTGCTTTGAGTTGTGTCCTCAGATTGAACTAGATGGTAGCAGTAGATATTTATTTATGAAATATCTTCTGGAAATCTTTTATCTAAAAAAGAATTTTTCCAGTCTGGATTCTGTAAAGCAAATGGGATGTCCTGCCCTCAGGTCCTGTTTAATAAGAGGCCTGGTGTTTGCTTTTATTTATTTATTTTTTAGAAATTTTAGTAGTAAACAATTAGAGTAATTTATAGAACTTAATCTTATGGTGAGGTGGAGGATTTACTACTTGTTCTAAATGTAGTAAAACCCTGATTTCACTTTTTAATTTTTTTATTTTAAAGAAGATTTTATTCTGCTTATTTCCAAAGAATCATTTGCATACCCAAAATAGGGGAGGACCAATTAGTGTGATTAACCATAGATGGTTTTACAGTTGTTACTGTGATGCAGAGTGGAAACAAAAAGTTTGCTGTCATTTTTAGCTGCAGATCCTTTAAGGGTTTGTTCTTCAAATTGAAGCATCTGTTTCATTGTTTGAGGCTAGCTGTAGCCTCTTGGATCAACATACTGTGCTTTTCCAGCAAAGCCAGATGTAGCCATCGGTTACTTTTCAACACAGCACTTCAGGCAACCACTACCATGAATCTGGGATTCAAGACCAATTTATCATTTTTGAACTTATGACTTGGTTAAGCAGTATTGGCCTAATCAATAAACTACACTTCTGACCTGGGGAACATTTATTTGAGGCTAAAAATAACTAAGATGACCTGGGTTGAAAATTTTTTTTAAGCCATTTGATGCCAACTCATGTTACTAATTAAAATGATATATAGAAATAAAGCTTAATTTTGTACTGCTATTCTGGTTCATTATCACTGATAACCATGAATTGATTGATAGTAGACTATATGTCACTCCATTTTTATACAGAATCAAAGATACTCTGTTATCGGGTGTCATTTTATTAAATGAATCATTTAAAAATAGGAGACACACACTCACACACATACACGTGGGCGCGAGGGAGGGAGAGGATAGAGAGAGAGAGAAACATCAATGAGAGAGGAACATCATTGATTGGCTGCTTCCTGCACATCCCCTACTGGGGATTGAGCCCCCAACCTGGGCATGTGTGACTCTTGGTTCCTAAATCGATGCTCAATCTCTGAGCCACACCAGCCAGGTAAAATAAGATATTTTCTTTTCTTTAAACTACTTATGTTTTCATAGTTGGGAAGGTTTTCAGCATAAGATTAATCTTTTAAAAAATCTATTTTTATTGATTTTCGAGAGGGAAAGAAACATCAGTGATAGAGAATTATTGATCAGCTGCCTCCTGCATGCCCCCTACTGGGGACCAAACCCACAACCCGGGCATGTGCCCTTAGTCCACAGGCCCCGATGCTCTATCTACTGAGCCAAACTAGGAATCTAGTTGCTTTAAATTCTTTTTACTTTGTAAATGGAATGGTTCATTAAACTTGTTTGAAATCAATTTTAGCTTTATTATAAAACACTTGGAATTATGAAACATGTTAGTTAAATTGGAAAATTCAAGTAGTATCTTGAACTTTAAAGAAAATATATTTTATTGATTTTTTTTTTTACAGAGAGGAAGGGAGGGAGATATAGAGCTAGAAACACCGATGAGAGAGAAACATCGACCAGCTGCCTCTTGCACACCCCCTACCGGGGATGTGCCCGCAACCAATGTACATGCCCTTGACTGGCATCAAACTGGGGACCCTTCAGTCCGCAGACCGACGCTCTACCACTGAGCCAAACCGGTTTCAGCATATCTTGACCCTTTATGAAAATTAACAAACTATGTGAAGTTATAAATTGTTGTGGTTTCTAAGAAATTGCTAGTTTTGCTAAAAGGTATAGCATTACATAAGATTTATTAAATTTATTTTATGACTTAGAATCAATGCCGAAGATAGAATTGTGGTTATAGAATTGGTAGTTTTCCAGGATGTTACTTGAATTTAGTTTAAGATTATATAGATGGTTTTCTCCTTTTTATTTTACTAACTAGAAAAAATTGTGTCAAACATTTGAATTGAGGGTTTTTAAAGTAAAAATATGTGGTTTAAGCTTTTATTTTTATACACATATATGTCTTATGATTGCAGAATATGCTATGTCTGTCTGAGTGTGTTGGGACATAATTCTTTAAAGGGATCACAACTTTTTCTCATGAGGCCATTTCAGTCCTTTTTTTCTTAATCTGTGATCAGAGAGGACTGTTTCCTGTGCAAACCCACAGAAAGGAAATGTGTGTTTTCTCTTCCTCCTCCAAAATATAGAAATACAGCCAAGGAAAACTTTTCTTCTGTATACCTTTTAAAAGGATATTATTTGATCCTCTTTAAAGGTAAAAGAAAAGGAATGGTATTTCTTAGACTGAAGTTTATATAAAGTAAAAAGACCAAAATCCGACTCTCCCTAAAAATCATTGATGTTTTTCCTTTGTCCTGCTCTCGGTTTATTTTTCTTGTAATGTTGCTTTCATGTGATGTTCTCCCTCCCTTTCTCCTTGCAATATAGATTCCTAAAGGAAAATCCAACTCTTCCTTTCCTAAAAACTACTTTGTAAGTCATTATCATGGCACAGTGAAGTCTGCTTTTAAGTTTTGGTTCTTCACTAATCATGCTTGCATATCATCATCCTGTCGCTTACAAAACTGCCTGTTTTACATTCCAGGATGCAAAACCTTCTAAGATATTTATGATCTGCTACTCCATATCTATCACCTTTGGTTGGGTGTGATTGATCTGACAGTATTTTTGTGCCAAAGTTACTTGGAACTTTTGGCAAATCTAATGTTTGCTTATGAGTGAATTAGAGTGTGCTCTATTGTATGTTAACCATATTTTGGCACAGCATATTGCTGTTTAAATGTGAGTGAATGTTCCTATCATTTCCTAAGTTTGAATACACACTGTTCTTGGGGGAAGAATATCTGGGTGGTCCGTCATTTCTTTCCTCAGTAAGCGGATATTTTTGTCTTTTCTTTTGCATGTCTTTTTCTGTATATAAGTAAAAAAGTACCTCAAGTACTTTTTAGAGTCACATATCTATGTTAAAGATTTTTATCACAAAGGAAAACGTAAATGACAAACTAATCTTTAACCCTTATTGCTCGTTTATCTTTAGACATTGTTTTTAAAAATTCCTAAGGGTAAATGCTTTATGTCTGTAGGCAATCAGAGTTAGTGTCATTGTCCATTCTATTTAATTTAACAAGCAGTATGAATGGATGGTCTGAACTGTCATATTATGATTGTTAGATCACTGCATTGATTTTTCAATTATTTTGATTAAAATTAGTAATATGTAATAATTATAAATGATTTGTTAAAGCACAAAATAATGTAACTTTTACCTATTTTATTTTTTAGCTAAAGTGTGCATGCTTCTTTATTATGGCTGACTTGTTTAATGCTTATTAATAGATAGATGAATAGGCTGGCTTTCTATTCTATTGCATGTCATAGTGCAGTTGAAACTCTTCAGGCTAATGGTCATGTTCAAGGGGAAAAGAAAATGGCATGAGAGAACTGGTCCAAATTCCCTTCTTCAATAACCTCAGTGCTTTGGTCTGAGGGCTTTTTCACTCTGAAGTGAGAAATCTGGTTATGGTTTGGTATATGATTGGCCAAGATAAAAAATAGAAAACATTTACAAAAGCAGAACCCTCTCTCTAAAACGGTAGAAGGCCTTCGGAGCATTTTACTGCTCGGTTTTCTTTTTTGAAGCATTTCTGATAAGAAGCTTGTGGGTAAATTAATTTTGCAAAAAATTGTAAAATACTCCTGATTCATGATGAAGTGAGGTTATTGAGAAAAGGGTATTTTGACACAATGTACATGAAAGCTTGAAAATCATTTTAATAATATGGTACCTTGGCTGTTTACAAGAGCTTATTGAGGGTAAAAACATTGATTTTTACTGTGTGTCAGTTATTTTTTTGTTCTTAACTATTGACCATTTAAGATTTTGATCCAGCAGCACCTCTTGGCTTAGGCATCTCAGGTATCAAGGATGGTAGAAGTCTTTGCTTGTCTGTGTGTTTAGTACCAATTGTAGCAAATGTAAGGGGCCTTTATGTTTGGAATGATACCTTTGTTTGTGACCATTACAGCCTAATTTAGTCAGTATGAAATAAGTAACTGTTGTTGTTCTTTGCAGGTGAAGAGCAGAATAAAGAAGCGCTGCAGGATGTGGAAGATGAAAATCAGTGAGACATAAAAGCCAACAAGAGAAACCATCTCTGACCACCCCACTCCTTCCCATCCCACCCCCTCTTGGAAATTCCCCCATTGTCACTGAGAACCACCAAATCTGACTTTTACATTTGGTCTCAGAATTTAGGTTCCTGCCCTGTTGGTTTTTTTTTTTTTTTTAAGGAAAAAAAAAAAAACAGTTTTCAAAAGTTCTTAAAGGCAAGAGTGAATTTCTGTGGATTTTACTGGTCCCAGCTTTTAGGTTCTTTAAGACACTAACAGGACTGTATAGAGGCTTTTTCAGCATTACTGTATTGTCTCCTGCCGGATGTGGCAAGGTCACCATTAGAAATGGAAATTACATTTGAAAGCCATTAGACTTCTAGGTGAAGCAAGCATCTAAGAGAGAGGTTAATCACACTATAGTGGCATATGTGGTATCATTTTTTCTTTTTCTAATTGTTTAAATTGAATTTTATACCAATGTTTAAGATTAATTGGGTGTTAGCTTGAGGTGGTTAAAGGTTGTTTGGGGAGTTTGTTGTAATGGTTTTGCTGTAAAAAGTATTCAAACTCTGCTGAAAAGCATGGTGCTGGTAACAGTTCAACAATCCGTGGCTGCTCATTCTTGCCTACTCTTACTCTCCCTCTGAAGCAGGTTAGCGTTGAAGGTGGTATGGAAAAGCCTGCATGCGTGTTCAATTCTTTGTTTCTTCTCCTTCCCTCTCCCTGGCCTCCCCCTCCTTCGCTCGCTCAACCTCTTTTGTTCAGTATGTGTAACTTGAAGCTAATTTGTACTACTGGATATCTGACTGGAGCCACAGATACAGAATCTGTATTGTTCTTACTGAAACACAGCATGGAATTAACATTAAACTTAAATAAAACAAACCTAAATTAAAAATGCCAAATATTATTGCGCCTCCATCTTTTATCTTTTTAAAATAAAATCTCCAGCCTAAGCACAATGACGTTATTTGCCTGTATGTGAAAAGTTCTCTTTTTCTTTCATTCATAAATCACGTCTTTTTCTTTCATAAATCACGTATCTGTTTCTAAAAAAAAGATGTATATTTTTGGAAAAAGATGATCTGTAACCTGGCTGTAAAGAACCTTTAAGTAGTCCAAATTAATTCATTATCTATCCTGTCTTTAAGCATGTGGCAGTCTTGGTATTGAGAGAAAACCTGCCACCTAAGAAAAACGTTGAGGTAGTTAAGAGGGTGAGTGTTGGTACAGGTCTTCAGAAAGACCTCTGCCACAGACGCCAAGATTGCAGGAAGGGAACTGTCCTGTAACTGGTTAGGAAAGGGGGAGTTTTTTCAGCTCTAGTTTTAGTCGCCTTTGAGTATCAATTGATTTCTAGAGAAACTCAAGTTGCCATTGTAACTTGAAGGCAGTTAATTTGTGTTTTAAATATTCATAGTGTTTTGATTTGTAAAAAGTTTTATTTATTGGTTTAAAATTTTTTAATTGCTTTCAGTGTGGAAGAGAGAGAGAGAGAGAAACATTAGTGATGAGTCATTGATGGGCTGTCTCCTGCACCCCCTCTACTAAAGATTGAGCTTGCAACCCTTGACCAGAATGAAACCCAGGACCCTTCAGTCTGCAGGCCGATGCTTTGTCCACTGAGCCAAACCAGCTAGGGGTATTTATTGATTTTAGAGAGAAACATCTTATCAATTGGCTGCTTCACGCACATGCCACAACCGTGGATCGAACCTGCAACCTGGGTATGTGCCTTGCCAGGGAATTGAACCCACCACCTTTTTTTGTTGAACAGGTGATGCTCCAACCAAAAGAGCCACACCAAGCAGGGTTGATTTTTGGAAAAAAAATTTTAGACTCACATGTTTTCTAAAATGTTAGTGCCTGTAATTAGGTTGATACCTATGGTTGGCTCCTGGGATGGCTGGCCAGAAAAGCAAATCTCCAATGTAATATTTTGCTTTTAGGAAGATGAGAATGAACTTAGGTCATTCTAAGGGGGAAAGTTATCGAGTAACTTCCAACTTTGCTCCTGCCCCAGAAAAATGCCATGTAAGAGTTTATAAATCCGCCGCTATGCTGTTGATCCTAGGACAATAAAGCGAGAACATGCTGAAAAACTGGCATAAAGATCTTTGTTTTGAAGATTGTTACAAGTTCTAGTTCACAGTGGTTCCTGGTAAAATTCTGAGATTGACGATTAAAGGAATTGTGATCTTTTGGAGGTGGTGATTCTGAATGCAACCTGGATTAGACAAATTCTAAGAGTTACTAGGCTTATATTGATATTGACAATAATTAGCTAACATTGATTATTAACTATAGAGTGGAAGATGTATTTCCAATGTAGCACATAGGTCGTAATACTTAGGTGAGCTGCCACTTGCATTTTGCAAATAGGAAAACTGAAATAGGGAAAAGTTGAACTTCCCCAAACCCACAGAGCTGGTAGTAACGAAGCAGGATTCACAGGTGGGTTCTTATGACTAAAGAGTCCATGCTCTTAATAAGCCATTCTACCCTTTTCTGTATTAAAACTTGGTGTTTATTGAAACGATTTTTTCTATCCTAAAGTGATCACTTAAGATATGTGTATTTTAACATTTCTAAGGTAAGCATATGTTTTACAATTGAGATATCCCTTAAAAGGTTTACAATTAAGATACTCCAAAAGCCAGCTTTTAATCATTAGAATTAAAATAGAATGTAAACTATAGAGGGCTCAGGTGGCTACTGTCTAAAAGAGGAAGAGAGGAAGGTTTACTACCTAGATAAAATTTTTTTTGACAATTTGTTTTTTATCTGTAGCTTTATAAGTTTAAGATGAGTATTTTTTACAGTTGGAATAGTTCTAATTTCAAATAGGTTAGCTTGGACAAGTGAATAATCAGTGGTTACAGATTGTCAAGTTGCCTCAGTGCTGTGACAGTTTTCTAGAGAACCAAAGTCTTGATACCTTCAGGTTAACCTTATTTTTAGCCACTTTTGGTGGAAATACTTCTAAAATACATTATTTTCTAGCTTTTTACTGTCGCAGTTACTGCTTTGGGGAAGATCTTAGGTTGGTACTCTTTTTAAAAAAATATATTTTATTGATATTTTACAGAGAGGAAGGGAGAGAGGGAGGGAGAGAGCTAGAAACATCCGATGAGAGAAACATCGACCAGCTGCCTCTTGCACACTCCCTTCTGGGGATGTGCCCGCAACCAAGGTACATGCCCTTCACTGGAATCGAACCTGGGACCTTTCTGTCCGCAGGCCGACGCTCTATCCACTGAGCCAAACCAGTTTAGGCAGGTTGGTACTCTTGCACCATCAGCTCACAATGGGGTTGTAGGTGAGACTTGCTATGTTTAAGGAGGGCTGCAGATTGTTTTCAAGTTCCTTGCATTTTATATATATTATTGATTTTTTCAGAGAGAGAGGGAGAGAGAGTTAGAAACATTGATGAGAGAAATAATCAGCTGCCTCCCACACTCCCTCACTGGGGCTGTGCCTATGACTAAGACACATGCCCTTGACCGGAACCGAACCTGGCACCCTTCAGTCCGCAGGCCGATGCTCCATCCACTGATCCAAACCGGTCAGGGCAAAGTTCCTTCATTGGAGACATTTGTATCTCACTTGAAATAGCAAATGTGTACTTGTACAATCTGAACAGTACGGATTATGTCAGGGGCTTCTCCTGTCTCTCTTTCCAGTGAGACCTAAACTTCTGGCACTCACTTGTCAGTCATGTTTCCATCCGGTTTTTGTGTTTCTGTGTGTTTTTGTGTCTTCTACAGAGACCTTTAGCAACTTAAAATTCTGGTGCTATAGCAAATAGGGCTTATTTCAGCACCTTAGACTTCTTTCCCATTAATTTACACATTTGTGGCTATGCTAACCAGGTCATAATACCTGTTAAACACTCAGAATTTGCTTTCAAGAGAATCAGGGATTCAAACCTTTAAAAACAAAACAAAACATTTGCATTAAAGAGGTTAAGCTAAAATGAGATGTTTGTTTCACTATGGCAAAGATTAGGTTATATTGTGAGAATGTGTAACATGCACTATTGGGATTTTTTTTAAGGTATAAAAAATACATTAAAAGTGTACAATTAATGAATTTTAACAAAGTGATTATAACATTTAGCTGCCACTCACATTTAAAAAAAAAAAGACTAGGACCAGTATCTAGAAGACCTCATGCCTTCTCTTGGTGGTGACCCGGCAATTAAACCAGTATCTTGATTGCCATTGATTAGTTTTGCCTGTTTTTGAAATGGATGTTAATGGAATCATACAACTTTCTCAAAATTGTGTTTGTGGGGTTAGTCTGTATCATTACCTAACAGTAGTGCTTTTCATGGTTACTATTTTGTGTTAGTGTACAACCACTATGTATTATGCGGATGGGAACTGCGTCATTTTCAAATCATTGGATGTTACAGATAATGTTACGGACATTCCTGTACGTGTGTGTTAGTATATACATGTATGCATTAATGTTGCATATCCCTAAAAATGGAATTACTGGCTCATGGGGAATACATTTGTAGATACTGCAAAAACAGTTTTCCAAAGTGCTGCTGTTTACAGTCCTCCCTAGTGTATGAGAATCCCGATTCTTCCGCATCCTCACTGGCATGGATACGCTCACTCTTTAGCTGTAGCATTCTGGTGGGTTTGTATAGTAGTAGTCTGGTTTTTGCATTTTCCTGGTGATTAATGAGCATTTTAAAAATAGGTTTATTGGGTATACCCAGTTTTGCCTGCTTTTGTGTTGGGTTGTCTTTCTTAATGGTTTTTAGGAAGTATTTATAACAAAGTGTATCTTTGGAGTTGTTGCAGTAATCTCCCATTCTTTGCCCTGCTTTTTCATTTTCATACTGTCTTTTGATGGACAGTACTTAATTTTGAAATACCGTATTTGCCGGCGTATAAGACGACCCTCTGGCCCTGAAAACTATGCCTCCAAGTGGGGGGGTAGTCTTATACGGCGAGTATATAACAAATTCTGTGTTTTTAGTGGAAATCTTAGGGGGTCGTCTTATACGCCGGCAAATATGTATTTTCAGGGCCAAAAAATCGTCTTACACGCCGGCAAATACGGTAGTCTAGTTTACCCATATTTTCTTTTTAAGGTAAGTGCTTTATATGTCCAATTTAAGAAATACTTGCCTTCCCTAAGATCATTAATTTTTTATGTTTTTTTTTTTTAAAAAGAAACTAGAATCATCTAGAGTTTTGCTCATGATAATAGGGAGTTGATAAAAATAATAGTTTCCTCTACAGGTTTTCAGTTGGTCGAGCACCATTTATTGTTCTATTGGTCTATTTGTCATAGTGTCGTTGCAGTACTGTAGGTTTGAAATAATTCAATATATGGTAGTGTGAGTCTTCAGTTTTTTGGGGTTTTTTTGTTCAAGATTGTATTGGTTATTCTTGGCACTTTGTTTTTAAAAAAATATGTTTTATTAATTTTTAACAGAGGAAGAGAGAGGGATAGAGAGTCAGAAACATCGATGAGAGAGAATCATCGATCAGCTGCCTCTTGCACACCCTCCACTGGGGATGTGCCCGCAACCAAGGTACATGCCCTTGACCAGAATTGGAATCGAACCTGGGACCTTTCAGTCCGAAGGCCAACGCTCTATCCACTGAGCCAAACCGGTTTCGGCAGCACTTTGCTTTTTTAATACACATTTTAGAATCAATCAACTTGTCAATTTCAACAATAGGGCAGTAACAAAAGTATTTTGATTAGGATTTTATTGACTATAATAAATTTGAGAATTAACATCTATATAATTATGTCCTTTAATTTATCGATATTTGTACCCCTCCACTTATTTAGATCTAATTTTTTTCAGTGATGTTTTGTAGTTTTCTCTGTAGATGTCTGGTATCTTTTTGGGGGATTATTTCTAGTTACTTGGTTTTAAGAAGCTTATTTAAATATATTTTTATGGCTTTCCGAGAGGAAGGGGGAAGAGAGAGAAAAAGAGAGAGAGAAAACCAATAATAAGTCATTGATCGACTGCCTCCTGAGCCCACAACTTGGGCACATTGCATTCTGACCTGGATGCAAACCCCAACCTGGTTCATAGTTGACGCTCAACCACGGAGCCATGCTGGCGGGGCTTTGGTGTTATTTTAGTTTTTTTTTTTTTAATTTTCAAATTGTTGCTACTTATATTTCATAACCTTGCTAAATTACTTCATTCTGAGTTTCATGTAGGTTTTCAGTGAGGCTTTTTAAGATAATTATTTGACAATATAAATGAACATTTTAAATGCATGCACCCCTTTTGTGTGTATGCACAGAAATATATGCAAAATATTTTCATTTCAGTATTACAGTAGCAAATTAGAAATAACCTAATTGCCCATCAATCATGGTACATCCTTACTATATATACTATGTTGCTGTTATAAAAAATGGAGTTAATCATTTCTGCTAATACAGAAAGATGTCTGCATATGTTAAACGAGAAAAGATACATAACACGTAATATGTGTAAAATAGGAAAAATATTCTGTATGCATACTTGCCTATCTTTAGAAAATTTCTAAAAGATACAAATTTTTTCATTAAAAACAGCTTTATTGAGGCATAATTGACATTAAGTGCACATATACAAACTAGTTTAAATTTTGGAATGTATATAACCTTTAAAACCATTATAATCATGACGGCATTCACCATCAAAAGTTTCCTTGTACTTTGTAATTTTCCCCCCTCAGTCCTCAAGCAACCCACTAATCAGTTTTCTGTTACTTTACCTTAGTTTGCATTTTCTGGAGTTTTATATACAGCGCACATCATATTCTTTTTAGGTGTGATGTCTGGCTCCTTTCACTCAACATAATTGTCTTGAGGTTCATTCATCATGTATGTATCAATAGTTCGTCCTCTTTATTGTTGGGAAGTATTCCATTGTTATGATATACCACAATTTGTTTATTCACCTACTGAAGAACATTTGGGTTTCCAGTTTTTGTCTTATAAATAAAGCTGCTCTGAATGTTTGTGTACAAGTCTTTATGTGGGCATATATTTCCTTTTTCATGTGGATAAGTATGAGTGGAATGGTTGGGTAATGTGGTAGGTGTGTGTGTAGTTTTTTAAGAAACTGTCAAATTGCTTGACAAAGTGATTGTACCATCTAACATTCCATCAGTAGTGTCTGAAGCTCCGCTTACTCCACATGCTCTCCAGCACTCGATATGGTCAGTCCTTTCAAATTTTCCATTCTTTTATTTTAAAATATATTTTTTAATTGATTTTCCACAGAGAGGAAGGGAGAGGGATAGAGAGCTAGAAACGTTGATGAGAGGGAAACATCGACCAGTTGCCTTCTGCACACCCCCACTGGGGATGTGTCTACAACCAAGGTACATGCCCTTGACTGGAATCAAACCCAGGACCCTTCAGTTTGCAGGCCAACAACACTATACACTGAGCCAAACCAGTCAGGGCTCAGCAATATTTTTTACTCTTAGTTTTGTTATATTTATTCATAAATATTTAATAATTTTTGATGTTTGTGTAAAATCACAGTTTTTTAAAATTCAATTTTGATTGCTTATTGATAGCATATAGAAATAAAATTGATATTTGTATATTAATCTTGTATCCTGCAACCTTGCTAAACTCACTCTTTAGTTCTAGTAGTGGTGTTTTGTAGATTTTATCAGATTTTTTATATAGAGAATCATTGCTTGTGAATATAGAGATTTAACTTTTTCTTCAGTGTGGAGAATTTTTGTTTTATCTTGCCTGATTGCACTACCTAGAACCTCTAGAACTTGCTATGGTCAGTTGGATAGAAGTGGTAAGAGCAGACATATCCTTGTATTGTTCTTGATCTTATGGAAGAAAGCATTTTCTTTCACTCTTTTTAAAAAAATATATATTTTATTGATTTTTTACAGAGAGGATGAGAGAGACATCGACCAGCTGCCTCTTGCACACCCCCTACTGGGGATGTGCCCGCAACCAAGGTACATGCCTCGATGGGAATCAAACCTGGGACCTTTCAGTTTGCAGGCCGACACTCTATCCACTGAGCCAAACCAGTCTCAGCTTCTTTCACTTTTTTTTAGAAAGTTGTGGGGTTTTTTAAAATATATATTTTATTGATATTTTACAGAGAGAAAGGGAGAAAGATAGAGAGCTAGAAACGTTGATGAGAGAGAAACATCGACCAGCTGCCTCTTGCACACCCCCTACTGGGGATGTGCCCGCAACCAGCGTACATGCCCTTGACCGGAATCGAACCCGGGACCCTTTAGTCCACAGACCGATGCTCTACCACTGAGCCAAACCGGTTTTGGCTCTTTCATTCTTAATAATGATGTTGGCTGAAAGTTTTTCATTGATGCCCATTACCAGGTTTGCTAAGAGTTTTTCTCAGGAATGGAAGTTGGATTTACTAATGCCTGTTTTGCACCTAATGAGATGGTAGTATGGGTTTTAGTTTTTAGTTTGTTAGTATAATGAATTCATTGATTGCCTTTTGAAGATTAAAACCAATCCTACATTCCTGGGATAAACCTCAGTTATGTATTATTCTTTAAAATTATGTTTGGATTTGATTTACTAAAATTATTTTTTTTAAACATTTATGTTCATGAGCCTATTCCTGACATTTCTAGGTCCTGAAATGTTTAATACCAAATGTTTTTCTTCTATGGTACCAAGATCAAGATACAACAATTGACATTATAATAGATCTTCAAGAAGGAATGGAAGAACACTTGAATGGTAAATATGAAGGTAAATATAAAAGATTTATGTGTCTCCCCCTTTCTTTAAAAAATCTTGCGTTTAAAGGAAGTATTAGGTCTTTATTGTTAATATGTAGGCACATCATTTATATACTAACTAGCATAAGAGGCAGCCAATGGCTGGTAAGTGGATCCATTTGATTCCAAGTTTTTTAAATATTACTTGATGTGATATTAAGTCTAAGAAGACCTTGAAAGACTAGGGATATATGGTAACACATAGGGCAAGCATTATATAAAAATAATGCTAAGAGGTATAGCTAAAAACCTGTATCTAAGAAATATTTAATCCAAAAGAAGGTAAGAGAGGACAAGATCATTTGTGCTGCCAAATCGTTCAAGGAGATTTAAAGCTCAATAAGACCTAATTTTTACAGTTGGGGACTTTTATTTTTTTTATGGCTGCCATTTAGAAAAGAATCCTCTGAAGAATTCATAGGCTTGTCCAGCAGATTATGCCATTGTGCTTTGAAACATTAAAGTCAACATTTAAAAATATGCCAAACACTTTTCTCAAAAATCTTTTGCTGGGTGAACTGATATATTTTAGCTGCCATCCATTGCCAGTGAGATAGAATTTTCAGTTTGGTTTCAGCCAAATAACTGTCTGATATAAATTATCTTCAGAGGAACATAGCAAAATTTAATTTTATTTACAATAACACATCAGAAGAAATGTGAAAACATGATCCATAGTCAAGAGACTATCAATGAAGGATGTCCCTAAAATGGACTCAGGCATGTATATTAGCAGGTAAAAAGTTTTATTCTTGTTTTCCCACAATAGTAGACAAGGATTTTAAAGCGGCTATTATAACTGTCCAAAGATGAAGGCAAAATATGACAAATGAAAAGAGGAAATTTTAGCAGAGACTGAAACTATAAACCAAGCAGGCATTTTGGATCTTAAAAACACAATTATCTGAAGTACAAATTCATTGGATGGGCAAATGCTGACTAAGAAGAAAAGTTTTAGAGGATCAGTAAACTTGAAGTTAGCTCAATAGATATCTAATCTGTAGGAGAAAGAGAAAGGTACATCTTTTTAACAATGAGCATAGCTTCATGGGACTTATGAGATAAAAAAGTTCTAGTATACTGAAACTGTGTAGTTCCAGAAGGAAAGAAGAGAAAAAATGGGATGAAAAATTAAGAATTACTAAAAATTTCTCACATTTTGTGTAAGGCAAATTTACAATTCAAGAAGCCCAGTGAAAATTATGTAAAATAACGAAAATGAACATTGTAGCACCTTATAATCAAACTGTTGTACATCAAAGGAAAAACACATTGAAAACAGCATGCATACACAGTGACAAATAGACCAATTATATACAAGAGAATAATTCAAATCACTGATTTCATTAGAATAACAGACAGAAGACAATAATAGAACAGCAACATTAAAGTGCTCAAAGAGAAGAAAGCTAATCCAGAATTGTATATCTAGTGAAAACATCAAGAATGAAAGTGATATGTGCATATGCCTAAGAGACTATTAGACCGTGCGCTGACCACCAGGGGTCAGATGCTCAACACACAGGCATGGAAACAGAACAGATTGATGAATCTTGGGGGAGGGAAGAGAGGGAGAGCTGGGATAGATTAACGAAGGATCTTACATGCATACTAGAGGATTTATGCACCAGTGGGGTTCCTTGACCTGGTCTGTGGGGACCAAGCTGAAACCAGCAGTTTGACATCCCTCGAGGGGACCTGGATTGCAAGAGGGTGCAGGCCAGGCCGAGGGACCTCACTGGTGCACGGATCCATGCACCAGGCCTCTAGTTTTTAGATAAAACTAAATGTGCAGATTTCACAATAGGGAAAGCTGAAGAAAGTTCTTTTTTAAAATATGTTTTTTAATGATTTCAGAGAGAGGAAGAGAGAAATATCAGTGATGAGAGAATTATTGATCAGCTGCTTCCTGTTCAAAACCCAGGCATGTGCCCAGAATGAGAATCAAACTGTGACCTCCTAGTTTATAGGTCAACACTCAACCACTGAGCCGCGTGGGCTGGGCTAGCCTTTGCTTTTTGAATCATTTCTGCCCTAGCATCCTGCAGCACTGGTCTTTGGCTTCTGCCCCTCTTTCCCTTGGCTGGCACCTCCTCCTCTGCCACGGGCTCAGGGACTTACTGTGAAAGACGCATTTGACCCTGTGTGCTTTGCCCACAGCCATGGTTTTACCACATGACCTCCCCCCGGCCCTTCTACTTGAGGCGACGAGTAGTAACCTGGAGCAAGCCATTTCTCTGGAGAAGCTAAACTAAGAGTCCAGTCAGAAAACATTCCCAGGTAATGGCGGGGAGCCAAACTGAAAGACACCCAGACTGGGCCTTGAGGCCATGCCATTTTGGATGGAAAGGGAGTGCCGAGAGAGGCAAGAGGACGGAGAAGGGTGCAGGGCAGTGGAGAGGAGAACCCAGGAGGCTCTGAGAGATCTTGGCTTCTGTTTTCTGATTCCTAGAATGCAGTATTTTTACACTGGCTCACACCTGGCCCCCGGGGAGCCATACGAGTGCTCCCCAGTTCCACATCTCCAGATCTTGCCTTGCTGGGGCCAGGGGGCACACACAGGATATGGGGCTGTGACGGTGGGAGCAAAGGTGAGCGCTGCAGAGGGTCAAGACTGACATTGAGGCCCTGAGGGTGAGCCCTGGGAGTCTTTCCTGGCAGAGCAGCTGTGGCTAGTGCTGGGAGCGTGGAGGCAAGTGAGGCAGAATCGGTAAAGCAACGCCAGCTGCTTCACCAGCATCATGTTGTGGAGATTAGAGTATGGGTTCTGGTGCCATAAGGCCTGGGTTCAACTCCCAGATCAGCCCTTGTTTGTCCTTGAGCACGATACCCCAGTTTTCCCACCTGTAAAGTGGGGATGAAAACAGTATTTCATAAGGATTAAGTACGACATGTCTTACTGAAGGTCTCTCTCTGTGTTATTGCCCCTAATGTAACTAGCACCTTCTCTCAGGTCCTTTTTCTTTTCTTAGAGTCTTTAAGGACTCCCTACTTGACTAGCACAGGAGCAGATTGCCTGCCTCCAAATGGTCCTGTTCTCTGCTCAGGGACAGGCACGTGGGGTTGCTGTCTTCATTGTAACGGAATATTCAGGGGGAGAGCAGTCTCTGGAGGAGGCTGTCGCCATGGCTGTGCTGGAGCGCCCTGGGGGGTCGGGGACAAGCAGGGCCCGGGCCAGGTTGGGGTCTATAGAGGGCGGCGCTGCTCCTCACCTGCCCTGCCTCAGCCCAGCTGAACTCGGCCTCTCTCAGTCTTGCCCTGAGGGCACCGCCTCAGTTTGCACCCATCTTTAGACTTGTTCTGTTCGGCTTCTTGGCTGGGAGATGATCCGTTTAACTGTCTAGTCTAGCACAGTGCTTGTTTAGGCACCAACGGACCTTAGCCATCAGGGTTAATACTGCAGCTCTGGCTCCACTGGGCAGTGAGTCTGCTTCCCCTCCCCACTGTGCTGGCCGAGGGTGTGGGGTCATGCCCTCCCGGTGTAGCTTGTTTCTAGGTCTCTCTTCAATGCCTGGAGTACTCCCGGGACTGGGGAATAGGAGAACCGTGTCTTTGGCCATCCTGAGCTCTCCCTTCCTGGGCCGAGTGTAGTGGCTGCCTTTCCTGACCCCCACCTGCCTCTGCAGCTTTTCCCAGGCCCGTCCCCACCACCCTTTTTTTTCTTTCTTTTTTTAATTTAATATATTATATTGATTTTACACAGAGAGGAATTGGTCGATAAGAGAAACATCGACCAGCTGCCTCTTGCACACCCCCCCACTGAGGATGTGCCCGAAGCCAAGGTATATGCCCTTGACCGGAATCGAACCTGGGACCTTTCAGTCTGCAGGCCGATGCTCTATCCACTGAGTCAAACCGGTTTCGGCCACTCCTTTTCTTTCATCCTCAGCCCCCACCAGGCTTACTTCTGTTTCTTTCTCCTCCCAGAGTTCCTTTCTCCCCCTCTTCTCATTCTCTCTTCTCTACTCAGGGTAACCCTGTGGTCCCTGGGTTCCTTTCTCATCTGTACTCCAGGAGTCTGAGGTTAACAGGAGTTTTGCGCACTTACTGTTGGGCTTAATGAAGTCAGCTTCCCTCTCGTTAGAGTGAACGCCAGCTTTTATAAAGTCCTCCTTGGCTCAGTCTCCTGACCAAACACCTCATCTATAGCTCTTCCCTGGCCCCGCCCTGCCCCAGCCACCCGGGCTGTTCCCCAGTCACTCCAGCCCGCCCCACCTAGGGGGGCGCTGCTGCTCCCTTCACTTAGAATGCTCTTCCCAGCTTATCATAACCACAGGCTCCACACACATGGATTTGGTTCCTTCCAAACAGTGTTTATGGTGGCAGTGTTCATCCATTCACCCAGCAAAGAGAGGGCTACTCCATGCTAAGTCTGGTATGGAGTAACGGGGGTGAATAGGAAAGACGTGGCCCAGTTCTCATGAAGGTTGTGAGGGGAGAAAGGGATGAGCAAGTACACAGATGGTTTTGTCGATCAGTGCCATGGTGCTGGGACGGAGGTGGTCAGGGCCTCACAAAGAGGTAACACTTGAGTGAGACCTAGATGATCAGATCGCATCAGAGGACCAGGCAGTGTCCTTTGTCAAAGACAACAGGTCTGACTCTGGTTAATGTGAGCAGAGGAGGAATGCACTGGGAGGGTATCGGGTAGATCAGAGAATGGGTGGGAAGCCTGGAACATGAGGACAGCACAGGGGCGGTTGCTGAGGGAGGTTGGTGGCCAGAACCTTGACCAGAGTCGTGTCTCAGCAGGCTTGGTCAGGACTCGGCTGCCGCTGCTCTGGAGACTGGACACCAGTTAGACTTGAACCTTGGGCTCAGCAGCATGCCCCCACGGGAGACCTCCCAGCAGGGGCCGATCACCTGCCTGACAGGTTTGTTCTCCAGTGGGTGGCCTGTGAGAAGTGAAGCCAGCTTCCCTCGCCTGTAGCGTGAAGGCCAGTCTTTATCAAGTCCGGCTTGGTTTGGTCTCCCGTACCCTCACCTACTGCACCCTCACCTACTGCTCTTCCCTTCCGCCACCCTGCTCCAGCCACATGGCTGTTCCCTTCTCAGAATACTCTTCCCCAAGTGCACCAAGCTCCCTACCTCACCCACTCCAAGTCTTAGCTTATGTCATTTCTCCGGAGGCCCATCTGATCTCCCTATGTCAGCCCAACCAACCTAGCTCACGTGCCCATATAAAAGTCTTTTACCTTGATGAATCTGCTTTAGGAGCCTGGACCCAGGATCCAGACTAGTCTGGTGCCTGCCATTAGAGTTAACACTCCACAGCTGTTTGCTGAAAGGGTGGCTGACCGTGCGGCATGCTGTTCCTGGTATAAAAAGTCTTGGGAAGCATGAGTTGAATTCTGGTTCTGTCCCGTACCAGAGAGGTTCAACCTCTTTGAACCCCAGTTTTCTCATATGTAACGCGGGAACCTACCTCAAATGAATTTTTGGTGAAGAGTAAATGAGAGAATGTGCTGAATAAGCTCCATTGACATTTCCTCACTCTTTCCTGCCCACCCATTCCAATCCATTAAATGATCTCCCAAGCCAATAGGATTGCAATGAATGTTTCCATTTACTTTGGATTATATGTCATTACAAATATTAACAAATGAGACTTAAAAAGGACACCTTCGGGTAGGTCAGACGAAAGTACAAAAAGTGTGTGTGGGGCTGCAGTTTAAGGACGGTTTCTGCAGCCATCACATGGTAGCAAAAACAGTGCTAAGCAGTGCACGAGAGTCTGTCAACGACAGCCAGAGTCCATGCATCGAGAGGTGCTCAGTTGGGAAGGAACAGACTGGACATGCACGGGCCGGGAGGTGCAGTTCCTCGATCTCACCCCTAGAGGTCAGGAGGGTACCGCTTCAGGGTTGGAAGACTGGCCCGTCGGGGATTGGCTAGTGCTGGCGTTGGGGGGAGGGGGTGGAGGTGGATGCAGCGCATTGGGAGACCCCCTGGTTACTGACACCTGACTTTGAAATGACATTTTTTTCCTTTTTGGTGTCAATTTCCCCATCTTTGTAGATCTGATGGGTCAGAGGAAAGATGCCAGTCTGGGGTCAAAGGCAGAGCTTTGCAGCTTCTCAAAGAGCTTTTTCTTTGTTAACAGAGATTCAATCTGCAAGTGTGGAGAACAGCGCCAGGGCTCTGTGAGGGGTCACTCCCTGGGGGCCCCGCTGCTCGAGGCCCCCCCCTTCCTTCGGGGTGGATGTGTTCTAGAAGCCTTGCCTCCTGTGCTCGGCTGGACCATCCTGCGGGCCAAACCTACCTGCCTGCACAGCCGGGCAGCAGAGGGCCCTGGATGGGTGCTAGCAGGCCTGGTTCCCTACGCGTCTAATAAGGAATTGTACCAGGTGGGCTCGCAGCCCTGTCTAGCTCTGCCTTTCAGCATTGCTGTGTTTTCACAGAGGCTGCTCTCTGAATAAGGCCCTCCAAAAGGCAAAGTTCAGAAGATGCCCAGAGCTCACCCAGACACAGGGCCGTGAAGACTCATTAAGACCGTGCACAAAGCCGCCTTAAGGATGGGAAAGCCAAGGTTCCACGACCAGCCAAGCTTGCCAGGTTCTGTGTGGGGCCGGAGTCCCGAGTTCCCCGCAAATGGGGACGGGCTGGCGGGCACTTGGTGGGGATGCCCATCGCTACCCAGGCCTCGCACGGTGGTGTGCTTTGTCTGCAGCAGAAGCCCGGCCCCTGCGAGCCCTGCCGCTGCCGTTGGTGTGTGTGGGCCGCCGGCAGGGAGAGCCCGGCTGCCGCTGGCAGGAACTCCTGTGTGAGCCCAGCGACCTATATGGTGTTGAGCGCTGGGCTGGGGCTGGGACAAGGGCCATGGAGCCTGGTCTGGGGTGTGGTAAGGCCTTTCCCTGTGTGGGTTCCCTCTCCCGTCAGCGCAGTGATAGATTGAACACAGAAATCCCTTGGTTTGGATTTTTTTCATCAGAATTCCTGAAGGCCCCTTGGTAAGCAGGAAAAATCTGGGGCGTCAGACGTGGGCCCCAATCCTTCAACCCCTCTGTGGAGACCCTAACTCAGGCCGTCTTCCTCAGCTTTCCCAGAAACAAAGCCCTGTAGTGCTGCCCAGTATCCCGAGGGACATCAGTGGCCACGGTAGGGCCAGGAATGTGGGCAACCATCTGGGGTCCCCCCTCTACAAGTCCAAGGCCTGGGAGGGGCAGAGGCAGAGAGTGGATGTGGGCAGGAGGAGTTTTTGCTGCTTCTCATGCCAACAAGGGCCTTCCTCTGCTCCGACCACCGCCAACCTCATGTGGGAAGAGCGAGGGGCAGGGCCCGTCCTCCAGGTTCCCCAGGGGGAGGAAGGGGCCCGCGGTGGGCGAACTGGCTCTGAGGGTTGAACCTGACCCTACCCAACACCAGTTTCACCACAGAGAGGAGCCCAGGCTGGTGGCCTGGCCACCGGGGAGGGAGAGGGAGTGGGGCACTGTCGCGCCTGGCTCCACTCCTGTCCTCACACCCTTCCCCCAGAGAAACCCTCGCGTCCCTCATACGCCCCTGGCCCAGCCACTGTTCTCTCCCCTCCCGGTCTTTGCAGACCATCCCCACTGCCTGCACTGCCTCACCTTGGGCTGCCTGACACGCCACTCCCCTTTAAGGCCTCGCTGCAGCAGACCTCCTCCAGGAAGCGTCCAGCAGAGCCCGCAGCACCCACAGGTGGGCCTGGCTGGCCATGCAGTCCTCCCTCCCCACCTAACGGTGCGTTTCCAGCTCCCTGAGGGCGGGCCCTGGGTCTCCGCCATCCCCGGAGTTTTGTGAAATAATTGAGGGAAGTATCTGCCAAGTGCCCACATTTGCTAGGAGCTTCTGGGAAATTCACTGGACTCCTGGCTCTCAGGTTAACCTTTTCCAGCCCGCCCAGGAATGCCAGAGATGAATGGATCTAGTCAATCTTGTCCCCAATCTCCTCCCCACCCCCTCTTCCTAGTGTTTGTCTCAGGAGTCCTCCCGGGACCCACCAAGGTGCCCCGCTCTCCTGTTCTCTTAGCCCGGTCCCCGTGACTCACTGCTGACCTCGAGGAGGGTGCTCCCTCCTGGCGGCCCGGCCCTGTCCCCGGGGGAGGTGCTGAGGCCCATCTCGGGCCGCAGGGGTTGAAAGCAGGTCGGGCCCGCTGCCCTTGTTGTCCCTCGAGGTGGCTGGGACCTCCACGGCCTCCGAGAGGGGGCTGCAGTGGTCTGTGTCTGAGCAGGTGTCCTGGATCTCGCCCATCGTGGGGCCAAGGCCCTTGGTGGCAGCTGAGGAGGCCCGGGGCCAGGCCTGTTGGGCCAAGTGTCGGGCAAGGTTGGGTGCGGTGGTAGGTGGGGGCCGGTCAGTCGCTGAGCACAGCCCCGGGGAGTTCGTTGGTGAGTGTGTGCCAGCGTTCGATCCGCTTGTCCTTATTCTTCAGGCAGTCAAACCAGTGCTTCAGGCGCTCGCCCTTGGCATTGATGCCCAGAACCACACCGCCTGCAGGAGGGAAGTTCAGGGGGCAGCCCGGGGCCTGGGCAGGTGCTCCCACAGGCCCATCTCTGGAACCAGGGCACCCCGCCCCTTCCCAGCTTCCATGCCCCAAGGCTGGACTCTCCCCCTGGCCCAGGAGGCTCTTAAGGGGGGACATTGGTCTTGCCGCCATGCCATACGCTTGGCCCTCAACATCGGGGCCCGGGACCCTGCCCTTCCTCCACCCAGGCCCAAGGGAGGGAGCCAAGAAGGGCCAAGAAGGGCCAGGGAGCTCTGCTGTGTGCAGCCACCAGGCCCACAGGGATCCGGGGCCACAGGGCTGAGTCCAGCCCGAGGTGTGGACCGTCACCACCTCTCACGCCTGCTCTGCCACAGGCTCCTGTGTGACCCTCCGCCTGTCTCTTCCTGCCACACGGAGCTGGGCTGGCTCGTGTCTGACGCCCCTGGTGTGTGTGTGTGTGTGTGGGGGGGGGCAGGTGGTCTGTGGCCCAGACTGCTCCAGAGGCCGGGGAGGAAGGCCGTGGTCTGGTCAGGGCCACGCCCTGGGCCGAGGCCATGTCCTCTTACCAATGAAATCGTTGGATTTTCCAATGTCGTAATCCCAAACGGTGACCTCCAGGGTCTTCTTGGCCAGGTCCCCATGCTTAATCTCGTAACAGAACTCCTGGCGGCCAGAAGGGGAGAGTCAGGGCCAACGCCACATGGCCGGGAGGGCGTGAGTCGAGGGAGGATGGGTGAGTGGGAGGTGGTCAGCGCCTGGTGGTGGACAGCGGTGGGTCCTCATCCATCTCACCCACGTGTGCCTGAGAGCCCGGCCGGGGTCCTCAGGGTCCCCTTCACGCCCACCCACCGGCCCCTTTGTCACTGAAGCCTCTCTCAAGGTTCCCAGAGCCTCCTGCTGTCAGATCCACTCGTGTTTGGCAGCCTTGGTGTCCTCTGACTTCTCTTGGGTCTGGCTCTGCTGACCACTGGCTTCCACGGAGCTCTGCCCTCTGGCGCCCGCTCGCTCTCTGGAACCGCCACCTTTGCCTGCTCCTGCATCGCCCGGGCTCTCCCCGAGCCCCTCGCCCTCTCTCCCTCCTCACCAGGATCCTGTCCCGCCCAGAGCGCCTCCATCCCCCTCAGACCTCCCGCTCCGCTTTCAACTTCACATCCGGTGAGCCGCGATCCCGCCAATTCTGCCCTCTGGAGCTTTTCTAGGCTCCCCGCCCCTCCGTGTGCAGCCCTCAGCCTGGTTCAGCCTGGCCCAGGGCTGGGGGCTCTCCGTAAGCCCCTCCCCACCCTCCGCTGTGACTTTGAGAACCCAGTCCCTCCCAGGGAGAGAGGGAGAGGACCTCCTGCAGCTTCACCCCCCCCCCCCCCCGTACCTCGTTGAACTCTGGGTTCAGGGTCTTCTTCTTGACTGCTGTCTTGTGTTTGGATTTCTTGTCCACATCTGGCTTCAGGTATCTGCAATTATAACGGATGGGTAGGCAGGCAGGGGTGGGAGAAGCTGTGGGCACAGGTGGAGCCAGCAGGGCTTGGAGAGATACTCAGGGCCTCTCTGTGCATCCTCATCCTGAGCCCCCAGCACTGCTGAGGCCACGGCGGGGTCAGCCTCGGCAGCAGCACGGCGCCCTCCGCTCCGGGACTGCTCACAGGCCCTTTCCTGGGCCCGGCCCCGGGCTCTGTCCCTCTAGGAGAGCGGACCTTTCTTGTGCCTCGTGTTCACAAAGCTCACTCTCCTCAGCCGGAAAACATTTTTAACAGAGCCAAACCCTTGTTAGAGCTTTTTTCTTTTCTTTTTTAAAAAAATAGATTTGTTGAGTTATAATCTACATACTATAAATTTCATCATTCTAAAGTGCAAAATGGCAGTCTTTGGTATATTCCCAGCGTGCTCTGAGGCAGGAAAGGCCTTTTGGGCAGTGGCAGCAATGCCTCTCCATGGACATTAGCTCCTTGGACTGCGATGCCGTCACCGAGGCTCAGGGGCAGAGGGAGCTGCCACGGTGACCAGGCTGCTCGTACAGGCTGGTGTTCAGAAGCGGGACAGGCCCTCCCCTCCCCAGAGCCCCTCACCCTGTTTCCGTAGGTAACCAAGCGACCACTGCTCTGCCCTTGTGCGGGCACTCCGGGTGAGGACCACATCTACCTCAGCCACCACCGGCTTCCTGGCACCCATCTCAGGCCTGCACTGGGTAGGTGAGTGAGCATCTGCTGAATTACTGAATTCCTAGAAGTGAAATTACCCACAAGGGTCAAGCTTCTTCTTCCTTCACTCTGCCAAACTGACCCCCGGAAGGCCATACTGTTAACATGGAGTATCATCACCTTGAAATCCGCAGCATGGCAGAGCGGGAAGACTTTTGTTTCTTCCCTTAAATTTGTGACAAGTCGGACAACTGCAACTCAATAAAGGATTCCCTGCTCCACACAAGCCTGCTTGAGAGATTCATGCATTTGAAGGTGGCTTACTGGAGCGAGCAGCGAGGTGGACAGCGGAAGGACAGGGACGGTAGCCACAGACGCAGCTGGCCATCGACCACAGCTCCAGAGCGGGGCAGAGCAGTGTTCTCCCAGAAGAGGCACCCACCCCTCTCCGCTCCCTCCCATCAGCAGACCCTGGGCGAGGTGCTGGGAGGTCTTCACCACTACAGCGGGCCGACAGCTGCTGCTGCAGGGCCTGGGGCTGGGGAACGTGAACTTGTTTCCCCCACTTCCCTTCGTGCCTCCCACCCTCTCAACACACACACACACACACACACACACACACACTCTGCCTGTCCTGGCAGAGACTGGTAGAGGCAGAGGAGATGCTTCTGAGACACAGTGGGGCCGGCGCACATTAGTAAAAGGGCGGCGGTGCTGGGAGCTCACCCAACCAGCCCACCGCCCACCACGTCCCCCCACCGTCCCAGTGGGTGCAGTATTTCCCTTAACCAGACGGATGCCGCTCCACTGTGATCCCAGAGGCCCAAACAGTGCTGGTCACAGAAAGCAAAGCTTGTGACACCATCTGCTGGGACAGAAAGGAAGTGCCCTACCTGTTGAATTGTTGAGAACAACACAGCAGACAAGGAGTTCACTTCCCCAAACGGGTGGGCAGACAGATGACCCATCAAATGCCATGGGCAGCCAAGGTGCCGGGGGACACAGAAAACAAAGTCTCCAAAAAACCCCTCAAAGTCCTGGAAGGCTGACCTCAATGGCAGAGAATTCTAGGTTGCGGTTGTAAAGAACCTCAATGAGACACACGAGAACTCAGGAAGGCACCCAGTCAGCTCAGCTATAAAATATGTGAACAAAAGGAGTAACGTGACTAAAGAGACTGGAATTACAAAAAGAACCAAACTGAATTTTTGGAACTGCGAAACTCAGTAGATGAGCTGAGGAATGCATTAGAGAGCACTGGAAACAGAGTAGATCATGTGGAAGCGTGAGCCCCAAGACAGACCCAGACATTAGTCAGGAGGAGGAAGAGAGAAAACCAAGTTTAAAGACTGAATGGGCCCAGCTGTGAGGCTCAGTTGGTTGAACATCCTCCCATGCTCCAAAAGGTCACTGGTTTGATTCCTGGTCAGGGCACATGCTGGGTTGTGGGTTCAATCCCCGGTCAAGGTGTGTGCAGGAGGCAACCGATAGATGTTTCTATCTCACATTGATGCTTTTCACTCTCTCTCCCTCTTCCTTCCTCTCTCTAAAATCAATAAAAACATTTTAATCAACAGTATACAGAATTTTGAGTAAAATTATTAATAGCAGAAAATAGCACTTCAACTTCAGACTAGGGTTTTAAATAATTATAAAGGTTACAGGGGAAAAGGGCATTAAAAATAACTATAAAGGCTGCAATTTTTTAACAAATGCACAACATAACAACAGAATTATAAAAATGGAGTTCCCGCCGAAACCGGTTTGGCTCAGTGGTAGATCGTCGGTCTGTGGACAGAGGGGTCCCGGGTTCGATTCTGGTCAAGGGCATGTACATTGGTTGCGGGCATATCCCCGGTAGGGGGTGTGCAAGAGGCAGCTGGTCGATGTTACTCTCTCATCGACGTTTCTAGCTCTCTATCCCTCTCCCTTCCTCTCTGTAAAATATCAATAAAATATATTTAAAAAAAATGGAGTTCCCATTAGAAGGACTATTGTATGTGTGATACACTGTACACTAACCTAATGATAACCACAAAACAAAAATCCAGAGCTGAGATGTGAAACATAAATGAGAAAACAGAAACAAATCCTAGAAAACTGCCAAACTAAAATAGCAGATGGAATCACAACGGAAATACAGAGCAACCAGAAAATAAAAGATAGTCCTGGCTGGTTTGGCTCTGTGGGTAGAGTGTGGACCTGCGGCCTGAAGGGTTCCAGGTTCAATTCCAGTCAAGGGCACCTGCTTGGGTTGTGAGCTCGATCCCCAAAAGGGGGCATGGAGGAGGCAGTCAATCAATGATTCATCATTGATGTTTCTATCTCTCTCTCCCCCTCTCCCTTTGTCTCTGAAATCAATAAAAATATATTTTAAAAAAATAAAAAGATAAATGGCTAAAGCAAGTCCTCCTATATCAATATCACCCTAAGTGTAAATGGACTGAACTTGCCAATCAAAAGACACAGAGTAGAGAGATGGGTTTAAAAACAAGAGTTGCCTCCAGGAGACCCTGCTCCGAAGACAAACGCAGGCTGACAGTGAAGGGGCGGAAGACGATGCTCCAAGCACAAGGCACCCAGAGAAAAGGGCATGGCGGCACCTCTGTCAGACATAGCAGGCTCCGAGGTAAAGGCAACAAGAGACAAAGATGAACATTTTATAATGATCATCAAGAAGACATAACACATCACTGTATACGCACCCAACCTGGGAGCACCGACTTACATAAAGCAATTACTAACAGGCCTAAAGGGAGAAACTGACAAAAATACAACTGAGACAGGGCACATAAATACCCCATTGACAGCAATAAATAATCCAGACAGAAAGTCGATGAGGAGATATCAGCATTGAATGTCACATTAGAACAAATGTCTTAATTGGTATTTATAGAGTGTTCCATCCCAAACAACAGAATACACAGTCTTCTTAAATGCAGACAAACATTCTCAAGGACAGGTCACATGTTGGGGGCACACTGGTCTCAATAAAATGAAAAATGAAATCATAACAAACATATTTTCCAATCACAATTTTGTGAAACTGAAAACTACAAGAAGAAAGCCGGAAAAGCCACAGATAATGTAGAGATTAAACACCATGCTACTGAACAATATTGGGTCAAAGAAGAAATAAGAGGCCAAAAGATAAAGAGTCAAAATGAAAATGAAAATACATTTTTTGGGAGGCAGCCAAACTGATGCTGAGAGGGAAGTTTTATAACTTTGCAGGCTTAGCTCAATAAATGAAAAATCCCAACTGACAATATAATATTATACCATAAAGACCAAGAAAAAGAATGAACAAAGCCCATTTATTCAGTAGAAGGAAATAATAAAAACAGCAGAAACAAATGAAATAGAAAACAAAAAGAGAAATATCGCTAAGGAAAAAAGAAAAGTAAGTAAAATCAGAAATGAAAGAGAAGTTACAAAGGACACCACAGAAATACAAAGGATTATACAAGAATATTATGAAAGACTACATGCCTCCAAATTTGATTACCTGGAAGAAATGGACAAATTCTTAGAAGTATGCAAACTTCCTAGACTTAAAAAAATGGAAAACCTAAATAGACTGGACACTAGTAAGAATACTGAAACAGTAATAAAATCCTCCTGAACCAAAAGTCCAGGACCAGATCGCCTCACTGATGAATTCTACCCAACACTCAAGATTTACATTCTATTCCCCTTTCCAAAAAAAAAAAGAGAGAGAGAGAACAGAGCTACTATATGACTCAGCAATCCCTCTTGGTTATATGCCAGAAAAATTTGAAAACACTTATTCATACAGATAAAAATACCCCTACGTTCACTGCAGCATATACCCGTAATAATAAAAATGTAACATGCTAATAGCCCGGACCTAGTGCTGGACCACCTTCTGGACGAAGCCGGGGCTGTGAGGGAATCCTGGGTCCCGGGTGCCAGCAGGAAGCCGGTGCCAGCAGCCAGGGGAAGGAAGGCCTACTCTTGCATGATTTTCGTGCATCAGGCCTTTAGTCAATATAAAACCCTAATATGCAACTAGACCGAATGGCAGAACAATCGAACAACCGTACAACCAAATAACTGGTCACTAGGACGTGTGCTGATCACCGAGGGCACGTGCCAAACATGGTGGGCGTCAGTAGCAGGCAGCAAAGTGTGGAACATAGAGGGCGTTGGCTGCAGTGGGATAGTGGAGCAGGTGAGCGAGGGCACCAGACCAAGGCGGGGCACCGGTCCCAGTCACTGGGGCAAGCCTCTGGTGGTTACTGAAAATTCTTTGCTCCTGTGCACTGCAGTCCCTCCCGGCACTCACATCTGCTGTGGGCGCTGGCCCCACTCGCACCTGTTGCTGGTCCCAATCGCCTCTCAGGGCTTCTCCAGCTTCCCCTGCTCCTGAGGGGCGATCAGGGCCAGCAGCTGCCTCTTGCACTTGTTGCTCGTGAGGGCACTGCTTGTACCCACTGCCAGTACCTGGTGCGGGTCCCAATCGCTCAGTGATGTCAGCTGATGTGAGTGGTGGTTGCCGGCCCCGATCGCCCCTGAGGGCTTCTCCACCTCCCCCTGCTCCTGAGGGGTGATCAGGGCAGTAGCTGCCACTCACACCCACTGCTGGCGCCTGCCCCAATTGCTCCACACTGTGTGTGCGAGCGGATTGGTGCCATCAATGTGTGGGAGTGGCGGCGGGGGGAGCGGGGCTGCTGGCAGACAGACCAGGGGCCATGGTGGGAGGGGCAGGGCGGGGGAACGGAGGATGGGCCGAGACCTGCCCCTGTGCCCACTGCAGCCCCTCACAGCCCACAGTTCCTTTCAAGATACTCGAATTCGTGCACTGTGCCCCTCGTATACTAGTTTATATAAAAGGCTAATATGCTAAGTATCTTTTCAATGGGTTGCAATAATGCACACTGACCACCAAGGGGCAGATGTTCAATGCAGGAGCTGCCGTGAGGCGCCCTGGCCATTTACAGAGAAACTGCACCGTGGAACTGGCACCCACAAAGCAACACTTACTAGAAGAAATATTTAGTATTGCTATTCACCCTTTCTCTATAATAGAAGTGTCAACCAGATTCACGACCGACAATGACAGATCAAAACACACACACGTGATTGGCGCCAGCGAGAGCTTTATATGTATCACGCATGCATGCGTCAGCTTAGCCATTTACATCTATATAAAGAATAAACTTGCTGCCGAAACCGGTTTGGCTCCGTGGATAGAGCGTCGGTCTGCGGACTGAAAGGTCCCGGGTTCGATTCCGGTCAAGGGCATGTCCATTGGGTGGGAGGAGGAGGACCGGGGAGCCCTGCACCGTGGGTGTCTGAGTGTCCCCCCGTTCCTGCCCTGAAGGGAAGCCGCCCAGGGTCCCCTCGTGCTGCACAGCCGTGTCCCCTTAGTGACCTCACCACGCTGCCCGGTCCCCATGGCGGCCACGGCCTCAGGGCCGCTGGCCATGACCACTTCCCCTGGACCGTCCTCCGTCCCGCCTCCAGGCCAGGCCTTTGTCCACACTGTCGCCTCCACCCGGGCACCATTCCTGCCGGGGGCTCCCCAAACCACACTGAGCAGCCAGGGGCGCTGCTGGAGGGTCTCCCTCCCTCCCTCCCTGCCTGTCGACAGGGCTCAGAGGGTCTCCAGCTATGTCGCCTCTGGTCCCTCCCACGGTGACTGCCGCTGCCGCTGAGGGTCCCCGGAAGAAACCGGAGGGCCGGCCTCGGAGGGAAGGAGCCGCCCCCGGTGGCAGAGTGAGCTGCCCGAGTTCCCCGGTTTCACATGGAGACGTAATGGGAGCGAGGGTGCAGGGTTCGCTGAGGCCAGAACAGTCACCATCATGGTTCCCCCTGGCCTCCCATGGCACCCCAGAGAGTCCATTTCCAGCCTAGGGAAACTGAGGCACACGTCCTCGGGGTGAGGTTTACAAAAACAAGGGTGCTGACCAAAGGCCGTGGCCCATCTAGGCTGGCCCCTCAGCTCACAGGTGCCCCCCTGGGGACACAGGACGCAGCCTGGGGCCCCTGCTCCGAATCCACCGCTGCCTTTCTCCCTCCGGCGTTTAGCCAGAACGAGGCCCTCGGGCCAGGAAGGGGCCTTTTGGAGGCAGGGACCCTGAAGGAGCCGGCGGCAGCCCCGCGTCTCACCGGGAGTTTCAGTCACACGTGGGGGTTGCTAGGCTGCGGTGGGACCACCTGGGGAAGTGCCATGTGGCTCTGACACAGGAGCCACCCACACACCTGCCTGCCTTTTTAAAAATGCCTTTGATTTTTTTTTTTAAGAGAGAGAGAGAGGAAGGGAGAGGAATAGGAAGGCGGAATCCTGGATGAGAGAGAGAGACATCCATCGGGTGCCTGCTGCACACCTCCCACCAGGGATCGAGCCTGCAACACAGGTGTGTGCCCTGACCGGGAATCGAACCGGGACCTCTTGGCGCTCAACCACTGAGCCACACCGGTCGGACACATGTGCCTGCCTTTGAGAGGCCACGCTGACCCGGCCTGTGGCTCGGTGGTGGGACCCGGCGCTGTGGCCCAGCAGCCTGCACACTGTGGCAGGGAGGAGTCCCAAGGGCAGTGGGCAGGTCGTGCCCGGCCACCTCTGCCTGGCCACGTGGGCTGGGCGGCCTGGTGCACCAGGAAAGACCCTGCTTTCTGAACAGCCCAGCCCACAACCTGGGCATTCCCGCCAACCTGGCAGGGGGCCACAGAGCCTGATTTTATTTTATTATTTTAAAAATATGTATTTTATTGATTATTACAGAGAGGAGAGAAGAGAGAGAGAGAGATATCGATGAGAGAGAAACATCGATCAGCTGCCTCCTGCACACACCCTCCTGGGGATGTGCCCGCAACCAAGGTACAGGCCCTTGACCGGAATCGAACCTGGGACCCCTCAGTCTGCAGGCCGACGCTCTATCCACTGAGCGACAGTGGTCAGGGCCGGAGCCTGGTTTTAAAATCTCCGCCGCGTGGCTTCAGACTGTTTCCTGCCGTAATAGACCTGGCGTCCGTCCCGGGGGCAGGTGGTGGCCCTCTGCTCCCCTTTCCAGCCCTCCCCCTCCCCCCTCCTGTGCGGCGCTCTGCAGGGCTAGGAATGGCCAGAAGCAGCACCCCGTGGGCACCGCCCCGCAGTCTGCTGGGGCTCAGCGTGTTGGGGGGCTGCCCCTGCTCATTCCGCCGGTCCCAGCTCACTCACTCCACTGCACAGAACGCTGTGCCACGTCTCTGCCCCCCTCTGAGCAGCTATTCCCCTGCGGACCGACGCTCGGCTGTTTCCAGGTGATCGCTGTGACAAGGGAAACTGCAACCAACAGCTTTCCCCCCAGGCAGGGTCTCTAGGACACAAAGAAGGGAAATCAGGCAGCCCCAGGTGCACAATTTCCTACTTGCCTGGAACTGCCGACTCCCCGCCCGTGGTCAGAAAGAGCCTCTGCCTGTCTTCGGGGCGGGAGCTGCACGTGCCCTCACAGTGGCCTCGAACCCACAGCGAGTCACTGTTTTGCTGGCGGTGGGCGTGGGGGCCAATTTGTCATCGTAGTTTTACGTGGAAAGCGAGTCGCCCCTGCCCCACGTGCAGGAACCTGACTCCCCCCAGCGGCCCCGGCCGCATCGGAGTGAAAAAACCAGGGGCTTTGCTGAGCTGTAGCCACAGGCTGTGCCATGCACAGTTCACCGCGGGGAGCCAGTGCTGCCGCACGCACAACTCAGGGGCCACGAGTCCTAGTGGCCACCATCGTACTTCTGTGGCTTTCTACATCAGATGACAACATCGGTGCAGACACTTTGAAAAACAGCCCGGCAGCCACTCAAAAGGTGAAGCATGGAGCTACCATACGGCCCAGCGATTCCGCTCCTGGGTACACACCCAAGAGGACTGAAAGCCGGTCCCCACAGAAGCGTGTATGTGAATGTCCACAGCAACGTTAGTCACCACAGACCAAAGGTAGGGACAACATACACATCCATCAACTGATGATAAACAAAATGTGGTCTGTCCACACAATGGAATATCATCCTATCTAATAGAGAGGGAATATGCTAACTGACCACCACACCCTCACAAAGATGGCGGTGACCACAGCCAATAGGGAGCAGATATGCTAATTTATGCCACGCCCTCAAAGACGGTGGCGCCCACAGGCACAAGATGGCGGTGCCCAGTACCCTCCTCCCTGCCAGGGCGGCAGGCGTGCGGCATGCCTGCCTCCGGAGTTCCCAGTCCTTTCAGCACCCCAGCCGCCCAAGGATGCCCGAGGCACAGGTACCCAGGGCCAGCCGAGGCTTGCGCTGCCGGCAGTGGCAGCAGCAGAGGTGTGATGGGGGTGTCGCCTCCTGCCCCCGAGGGCTTCCGGACTGTGAGGGTGGGCAGGCTGGGCTGAGGGATCCCCCGCCCCCCCCAGTACATGAACTCTAGTCATAATAACAAAGAGCTAATATGCTGATGATTGGGATGGGCGTGCGTGGCGGGTGGTGCTCCGGAGGTGGGGTGGAAGCAGGGAGGCGCCCGAGGAGGTGGGACCATCCTGTGCTGGGGAGGGTGGGGGTGAGAGCTCATAGTGCCCCCTCACCAGTCCTTTGCCCCTCCGCCCTGCTCCCCGCTCACACTCACAGCACCCCACTGCCGACCTGCCGGAGGCCTGAATGGGCGTCAGGAGAGAACCGCGCTCTGTCCGTGGGGCCCTGGGCAGCCGCTCGGCCACACGGCCCGCCGGTGCCATCACTGACCCCGAGCGAGGCGGCGGGGAGGGCCCTGGCCGCACTCACGTTTTCACGTAGGGGTCCGAGTAGCCGTTGGCGTCCATGGCGGCCAGGTGAGCGCAGCGCACGATGCCGACCAGCAGGCCCTGCTTCTGCGAGCTGTACTTGAGGGAGATGAGGATGCGGCCGCGCTCCTCCAGGGACTTGTCCTCCGTCTTGTCCACCTGGGGGGGGGGCGGCGGTCACCGAGCCGTCCTCCCCGCTCCCTTCCCCTGCTCCCCCACCCCCCGGCCACGGGCCCCACGGCTGTGTGTGGTGAGGGGTCGCCCTGGCCCCAGCCCCTGGAAGGTGCTTCCTGGAGCCTCTCGGGGTGCAGGGGGGCCCCTTGGGGAGAACACGGAGGACAAGCTTTGACACATTCCTAATCCCGGGAGGTGAGAGGGGGGAGGAGAGCGGGGAGCTGGGAGGCAGGCGGGGCTGCCAGGCCTGTGCCCCCCTCTGCGATCACACTCAGCTCTCGGCCTCACTGCCTGGCCTCCCCACCCCGGCCAGCCTGACCCGCTCCGCTCTGCACCCCCGAGCTCACCCGTTTCCACATTCCGGCTGCTGCTCACGTGGCCCTCTGCTTTGCTCTCTGTCTCCAGGCACACCAGCCGGAGAGCCCCCTTCCCCCACCCGGAGGCTCCCGGGAAGCAAATGGAGACCCACCTTCCCCACGCCCACGCCCCGAGCAGACACGGCTCCCCGATCACAGCATTCCCCCGAGCCCAGAGCCTCGGCATCTTTCTCCACGCAGCTTGGGCCGCCCGGGGGGGCCCAGGCGGGGTGCCCGGCAGCTGTCTGCCTCTGGCTGAGGGCCTCGCTCCACCGGGCCCCGAGCTGGTTGGTGTGATGTGTGGAAATTAAACGCTGTACACGAGCGTCGACATTTTCAGCTGTTTTTTTTTTGGCGGGGAGAGAGTATAAGAACTTTGGGTCCTTTCACAGGAAGGCCATTAAACCAGGTGTTACTCAGCCGAAACCGGTTTGGCTCAGTGGACAGAGCGTCGGCCTGCGGGCTAAAAGGTCCCGGGTTCGATTCCGGTCAAGGGCATGCACCTTGGTTGCGGGCACATCCCCGGTGGGGGGTGTGCAGGAGGCAGCTGATGGATGATTCTCTCTCATCGATGTTTCTAGCCCTCTATCCCTCTCTCTTCCTCTCTGTAAAAAATCAATAATATATATATATTTTAAAAAATAAACAAACTGGGTGTTACTCAGTGTTCACTGAGAACGAAGAGGTTCCCGGACCACGTAAGGCCCAGAGCGCAGCATCCCGGTGTGTCTGTGTTCCCGGGGTGGGCAGTCCTGCACGGCTCTCCTGAGGGGACCCGGGTCCCTGAAACCAGACCCACGAGCTGCTGGCGAATCCAGGAAAACTCAGCAAAACCCGACCGCGCCCGTGCACAAGGCACGCACACACGCCGCCCCGTGCCCACGCGCACACCTGCCCTCCACACGCAGCGCCCACGCCGGCTCCTCGCTCACGTGAGACACCGGCTCACGTCCCCACACGGCAGCTTGTTCACGCGGGACCGAACCCCGGGAACACAGCTATCGTGGGCGTCTGACGCTGCCTTTTCCAAGTGACAGAGACCGTTTGGAAAACTGGGTTACCTGTGGTTGGTGACTAATAATACGACAGAAAAGGTCAGCCCATCACACAGATGTCTGTGAGTGGGAGGACTGACAGGGAGCACAACCTGATCGGGTTATGCAAGAAGGCAGAGCTGCGGGGCTGAGGAGCGTGCGTCCCGGGCCGGCCCCGCACGGGGGCAGCCACTGGGCTGTGTCCTCCTCACCTTCCCCCTGGCCCAGCCCTGGGGAACTGTGCCCCGAACACGGGGCAGGAGGAGGGTGGAGGCTCCTCAGGGCCCCGGGGCCTCCTGGCCCCAGGCTCCCGCCCCCACACACACAGAGGGGAGGGAGAGCCGAGGGGCAAACAGGGGCGGCTCCGGGAGGCTCAGCTGCTGCAGGCGGCCGGGGGGCAAAATGGGTTTTGTCATCATCTTCAAACCACCGCCATTTCTAGGAAAGAATCACTCTCCGTCTCCTCCGGGACTCTGGCGCCCGATGCGTTCCGGCTGAGTTCCCGCGTCCCCAGCTGCTCCTCCCGAGGTCCTCTGCGTCCCAGCCAACGGCCCGCATCCTGCCAGCTGCTCAGGCCCGAGTCCAAGATCCTACCCGCCAGCACCCCATCCCGGCCCGCACCGCTCCCCGCTACTGCCCGCCCAGGCCAGGCACGCTCCTCTCCTGCCCCTGCTCGCCCCCCTCCCATCCTCTCTCCCCCGCTCTGAGCCCAGGGAGCCTGTGAACATGCAGCCAGGTCTCCCAGCCCCGGCGTAGCACCCTCCCGAGGCCCACCGCTCACGGCGAGGGCCCGGCCCCTCCCTAACCCCAGCCCAGGCTCTCACTGCCTAGAATACCCCCCTCCCCGTCCTAGCCCACTCAGCGGGCGGCTGGCGGTGCCTGAGGCTGGGCCCTTTACTCCAGCCTCTGCACCGGCTGCTCCCTCCGCCAGAACCCCCGCGGCCCGGGTGAGTCCTCCCAGGCCGCCAGCCCGAACCCCCTCCCCCCCCCCCCCCCCCCGCGGCCCCGTGAGTCCTCCCAGGCCGCCAGCCCGACCGCCAGGCCCTCGCAGGCTTCCCCCTGGCCCTGACCCCCGTGGGCGACTCCTCCTGCCATGGGGCCGTGGGGCTGTGGGGCCGTGGGGCCGTCTGGCCGGGGTTCCTGTCTGTCTCCCGGACTCTTGCGGGGAGCCAGGCATGCCATAGGCGCTCCATACACACTGCGGCCCCGAGCCACGCAGGGAACGTGAGGAGGGAACACGACGAGGGAAGGAGGCCCGGGCCGGCGGACGGGCCTCACCGGCAGCTGCTTCTCCAGGCAGATGCTGAAGGCCTTGGTGTGGTTGGGCTTCAGCTTCTTGAGGGGCACGCGCGTCTCCCCGATGAACTCGTTGTGGCGGAACTTGTCCTCGTCGCACACGGAGATCCTGGAGGGCGAGGGCACGGCGGCTCAGACACGGGCGCTCTCGAAGGGGGGTTTGCAGGGGCAGTGGGGTGCTGGGGTGGGTAGTGGGGTGGAGGAGGGAGCCTGCGGCCAGGGCCTCACCCACCGCAGGGTCTTTCGGATCATGTCTTCGTCGGTGATCCCGTAGTATGTGAGGGTCTCGTTCCACGTGGGGTTCAGAGTGTTTCGGAGAGTTTTTGTTCTGAGCTTATTTGCCTGGAGAGAGGGAGGGGGAGAGAGAGATCGACCCTATGAGCGGGAAGGAGTGTGGAGGGCAGAATGAGGCCCCTGAGCCTGGGGTCTGTCTGCTCTTGCATGGCGGGAGGGAATGAAATGGCGGGGAGGGGGGAGGTGTGTGTGAAATGGCAGGGGGAATGAAATGGCAGAGGCAATGAAAGGTCGTAGCCGATGAAAGCACGGCCGTGTGGCTCAGTGGTTGAGCATCACCCTGTGAACCGGGGATGGGGGGGTGGGGGGGGTGTCACAGTTCGTCTCCCAGTCAGGGGTGTGCAGGTGGCCGCTGATCAATGATTCTCATCATCGATGTTTCTATCTCCCTCTCCCTCTCTGAAATCAATAAAAATGTCTTAAATAAATAAAATTGCCTTAAAAAAATGTGCGCGCGCGCGCGCGCGCACACACACACACACACAAAAACCTGGGCAATTGTCCAGGTCACAGGGTGGGCCCAATGAAATCACAGGGTCCTCGGAACGGGGGGAGGGCCGAGGGCCGAGGGCGAAGAGGAGGCGGCGCGGCCTCTCAGACTGGGAGGTGGGACGTGGCTCCGCCTTCGGAGGCCGCGCAGCCCTGTGGCCCCGGGGTTAGCCCAGGGGGACGAAGCCACAGAGCGGACGGTCAGAGGCCTGTGCTGGTGGCAAACGCGTCCTGGCATCCTGGGCACTGCGACAGGAGGCCCCGCCCCTGGGGTGTGTGCGCGTGTGCGTGCGTGTATGTGTGTATATGCACATGTGTGTGCACTTGTGTGTATGTGTGTGCGCGTATGCACGTGTGTGTGTGTGTGTGCGCGCGTGTGCACGCGCGTGAGCTGGGGTGTGTGTGTGTGTGTGTGTGTGTGTGTGTGTGTGTGGCGGGGGTTGATGGGATTCCTCCTCACCCCCTGCGACTGCTCAGGCTGCCCCTCTGCCTGGACGCCCCTTCCCCGGAGAACACCTGTCCAGCTGCCATGTTGCCCACGCCCTGCTCCGTGCTCCTGGGTTCTTTCACTCCGTACCTCGGGCCCCTTCAGCCCCCGAGCCCCCGACCTCCACACCGGGCCCCCGACCTCCACACCGGGCCCCCGACCTCCACACCGGGCCCCCGACCTCCACACCGGGCCCCCGACCTCCACACCCGGCCCCCGACCTCCACACCCGGCCCAGGCTGCGGCCAGGCCGGTTCACTCCCAGCTCCACACGTGCAGGAGTGCTCGGGCTCGGGCTCGGGCTTGTCCCCGTGTGAGGTTCCCCACTGCAAGTTCAGGAAACTTCTTCAGGAGACTTCTCCTTGTAAAACACTGCCCGTTGGGAAGCCCTGCGGGGTCCCCCCAGCTCCCCTCCGGGCTCGGGGTGCAAGGCCCGGGAGCCAGGGACCAGGTCGTTGAGCTCGAGCCGGGCACATTCCCCGGTTACACGGCCCTCAGCCCGGGCTGTCCGCCCGCAGCACGAGGAGGCGGAGGCCGGCGTGGGGGCCCCCCCGCCTCTCCTCCTGCAGCCCCCCTCCCAGCGAGGGGGTGCAGAGCCCACTGGGCCCCTGCACCTGCGGCAGCTCAGCGGGGCCAGCGCTCCCCCTAATGCCCCTTCCTCCCCTCAGGCCGAGGCTCCCGAGAGGCGGGTCAGGGGGCTGTCCACGGGGCTGTGCCACTCCGTGTCCCCTCCTTCCCCTGCTCTCCGCGTGGGAGCAAAGCCGGGGCCTCTAGTCCAGTCCCCTGTGACACGGGGCCTGCACAGCTCACCCCGAGAGGCCTGTGGGCCCCGGGCAGGACCCCAATCTCAAAAGATGAGGTGACCTCCCTTCCATGAAATGGGAAGTAATCGCCCCTGAGCTGACGGCACAGTGAGGACGTCACAGGTCTGCCCCCCCCCCCTCCCCCCGGCTGCGGCACCTGGTGCTTCTGTCTCGGGGCACGTTTTTGCTAAACATTTTCCCCTCTCCGGCCCCAGATGCACTGCGTGCTTGGTCCGCGGCGGGGTCGGCTGGCGTGGGAACGTGGGCTCTGTGGCCAAAACAAAAACAAAAACAAAAAAAACCCGCAAAAAACCCCGGGCAGACGCTGCCCACTCAACCCGCCCTAAGGGGCATCGCAGAGCAGCCGCCAATGCATCCAAGGCTCTGATACGTCCGGCAGCAAAGAAACCTGCTCAACAACGTTTTCCGTTTTCCGCTTGACCACAGACTCTCGCCCGCCATTTTTAATTAAAAAAAAAAATTCAGAGAGGAAGGGGGAGGGAGAGAGAAACATCAATGATGAGAGAGAATCATTGATGGGCTGCCGTCTGCGCTCCCCACACGGGGGGATGGAGCCCGCCACCCGGGCTTGTGCTCTGACCAGGAGCTGAACCGTGACCTTCTGGTTCATAGGTCGGAGCTCAACCCCTGAGCCACGCCAGCCCCCCCCCCCCCCTTTAACATGACATTAACCTCCGGCTAAGACTACGCCTTACAAAAGGCTGGCCTGGAAATTCTCTGAGGTTCCCAGCTCAGCAGGCAGGGGGGTGGGGGCGTGGGGTGTGGGGCTGACGGGAGCTCTGGGCGGAGGGGGGTGAGGGGCTGAGGCCCATTGGCCTGCGGGCTCAGAGGGTGTGAGAGCTGGGCCCCGCTGGTGCCCAAGGCCGCAGCAGGCAGGGCCGGCCGGCAGCCGGGACCCCCTACCTTACTGGCCCCCGGCAGCAGGTGCAGCTTGACGTAGGGGTCCGCCAGCCCGTTGTGGTCCATCGGCTTCAGGCCCTGCGCAGAGACAGCGAGGGCTGTGACCCGGCGTCGGGGACTCGGAGCAGCCAGGCCTCCGGGCGCCTGGAGAGCAGGCACCCCTTTTCCCCGGCACCGCCAGTCTGTCCGTGACCCTCTTCACAGGAGCCCCCCCCCTCCCATGGGGCGTGAGGGTGCTGCTGCCCCCCCCCCCCCCAACACCCTGCCCCAGCCTTTCTCCGTCCATTCTCCTCGCACGGAGCCCGGTGGCTCGCCTTCCCTGCAGGAGGTCCTCCTCACCTGTGTGGCCGTGGCCCTTCCTTCTTCCTCTGCTGTCCCCCCCTTCCCCTGCTCCCCAAACAAAACTCCCCTCGCTGACCCTACAGCCGCGCCTGCCTGTCCACTCAGCCGCACGCTTCCCTCGGGGCTCCCGGAGACCGGGCTCTGTCCGTCTGTCTGTCTGTCTCTCTCTCTCTCTGGATTTGCCACAGCTCCCTGTCGGTGCTGTGGAGGCCACGCAGCTCGCCGGCTGCCCACGGGGCTGTGCCACGGAGGGCCCTCCACAAGGTGGCAGCGCTCGCCCACGCCGGGCGGGCAGTGCCCAGGGAGCCGTGGGCCCCGAGCAGACGGGCTTAGCTGACCTCACGCCGGCTCCCGGCTCTGAAATCGCATTGTCTCCTCCTGGGCTGGTGGCGGGGAGGGAGGGAGCCAACGTGGCGGGTGCAGCCCGAGCGGACCTGCTGGCTGGCCGCTCATGACCCGGCCGCTCTCGGGGGGCTGCGCTCTCCGGCCCCGGCCCCCACCTTGGGGGGCTGCCGGCTCTGCTTCTGGGGGGGGGGGCGCACACAGGCTGTAGAGCCAGGCCTGGGTAACAGGTGTGTGTGGGGGGAGCTCCTGGGTCTCCTGGGCCTCAGTTTAGCGTCTGTGGAAGGGGTGAGTAGCTCCCACCTCCCAGGGTGGGAGTGAGCGTTGAGGAGGTTAATGCTGACCAAGGGCCTGGACAGCGGGGGGCTGTTCCCCTCTCCCTACGTGCTGGCCCCCCGCACCCTCAGGGAGAAGCCAGAGGAGGGCTGAGGGCGGGTGGGGTAGCTGTGGGTGGGGCCTCGGGCGAGGCGGGCTCCGAGGCCCTGGGAGCACCCTGGCAACCAGGCCTCTCCCAGCCTCTGGCCGGCCCCCGAAGTGCCAGGATGGAGGTCCCTCAGTTTTCTTAGCTCCTCTGTGGGTCTGAGGCCCACGTGTCCATGTGTGTGGGCAGGCCGCCCCTGGACCCACCCCCAGGACTGCGCTAGGCACCCAGGACCTAATCACGTCCGGTTCGCCCACCACGCAGGTGGGGAGGGTTAACCCATTTACAGATGAGCAAACTGAGGCCGCCGTGCTTACTCGGGGTGGGGGGAGGGAAGGCGGCCGAACTGGGGTCCAGGCCGGGACACCTGGCCTCCGCCTGTCACCCTGCCTCAGCCTTCTCCCCGACCACAGCCCGGAGCCGCAGCTCCTCCCACGCCTGCCACACCCCTGCCCTGCAGACCTGGGCCCAAGCAGGTGAACCACCTGGAGACCCGGGAGCTGCTGTGGCTCAGGGTCCTCCATCCCCACCTCAAATGCCTTGCGTGACACACACACACACACACACACACACACGTGTGTGCACACAAGGTGCCCAGAGACCTGGGCACACACGTCCATCCCCACGCCTGGGCACCTGCAGAGCTGGTGCAGGGAGAGGGAGGGGTCTGTCCGAGCCTGGACGTCTGCCCTCCACCTGGGCACAGCGGGGTCACCAGGGGCAGGTCCGGAGCCCCTGCCACGGGAGCTGGGGCTGCCCCGAATCCCTGCCCGCGCAGTCCCAGAGGACGGGCCAGGATGGAGCCAGCAGGCCACCCGGGGCCCAACGAGGTCCGGCCAGAATGGGCGATACTCACCGCTGCCGGGGCAGGCCAGAGTCGGGTGGGGCACGGGGGTGAGGGTGGGGGGCAGGAGCAGGCAGCCTGTCCGCTGGGTGGGCAGAGCCACGGCAGAGTGGAGGGCGGGCAGAAAGCCCGGCAGGGTGGGGGCTGGGGGTGGGGCCTGGGCCAGGCAGCGTCTTGCTCTGAGCCGGGCCCAGGCCCTCCTACGGCTCTACCTCTACCGGCTCTACCTCTACCGGAGGCTCTACCTCTACGGCTCTACCTCTACCGGAGGCTCTACTTCTACCGGCTCTACCTCTACCGGTTTTACCTCTACCCGAGGCTGCACACCGCCCTTACCTTGGGAGGGAGCATCAGCGTGGGCACCTGCCTCCCCGAGGAGCCGTGTGGGGGTGAAGGGAACAGGGTGGCTGAGAACACCGCTGAGCCAGCCAAGCCCCAGGGCAGGACCACCCACGGCCCCACCAGAGAGCGGGGGCAGGGCGGACGCCCAGACACTGGCCCCGCCTGGTTTGGCCTCAGCGCCCAGAGCGGCCCCCTTCCCGCTCCCCACAGCCCCCTCCCGGCTTAGGGGCCCCTGTCCCCCCAAAGCCCGCCCAGGCCTCCACCCTCTCACCCTCTCCTCCTCCCTGATCCTGCTCCTTCCCCAAACGCCTCCCTCCCTCCCTCGCAGGGCTTCTGGGGGCAGCTGAGACGATTTAGGATTTAGGCAAACACCCCTCCCCGACAGGAAACGGAGGACGGCCTTCCGCCTCGGCCCCTCCCCCGGGAGCCCCGGGCCGCGCCGGCCTACCTTGGCCTTGCTGATGGTGCAGTGCAGCGCGTTGTTCTCCTGGTCGTACAGGAGGCTGAAGTCCAGCGTGCCCAGGGCGGCTGCGGACAGAGGGGGCCTCGGGTCACGGGGAGAAGCAGCACCCGCCTTCGTGGGATCGGACGAGGGGCCCGTGCCCACAGGGACTGCCGCCAACCAGGCACCAACGGCACGCCGACCCCTCTGCCAGCTTCCCAGTCCCCCCACGCCCGGGAAGGGAGCGACCGTCCCCCACCTTCTGGGCGAGGGGCTGAGGCTCCGAGAGGCTGGGCCAGCCACCCCGTCGTCATCGCTGTGAACAGAGGCCCTGGAGCCAAACCCCGGCGGCCAGCTGCACAGCCCGGCCCCTAACCCCCGCGCCGTGGCGTCCAACCCGCGGCGGGTCTAGCGCGGCACCCACCCGTCCTGGCGCTCCGCTGAAGGGGTTCCCGCCCTCCTCCAGCGACTGACAATCTGGGCTCCGGCCTCGGTTTCCCTCTGAGGGATCACGTGAGCGGCAGGAGACCGGGCTCTGTGCGGCTGCCGGCCGGGCAGGCTGGTGGTCTGATCTCCTCACCACCTCCCAGCACCCGGGGGCAGCTCCTGGCCTGCGGCCCTTGGGGGCCGGCGGTGAGGAGCCAGCTGCGTCCTCACGCTGGTCCACGGAGCCCATGAGGCCACGGGCGGTCCCCAGGGACTGGGCAGAGAGCAGCAGTCACTGGGTGCAGCTGCCACGCTCGGGGCAATCACGGCAGCTGTGGCCTCCGCGTCGCCGTGGCTCCCAGCACGGGGAGGAGAGCGGCGGTGGGGGCAGGCCTTGGGGCAAGCTCTGCACCGCAGAGCACACGTTCATGGGAGGTCGCTAGAAGCCCAGACCCTGCTGGAAGCCCGCTGGGCTGGTCCACTGGCATATATCTCCCTCCCTCCCTCCCTTCCTTCCTTCCTTCCTTCCTTGAGTGTCTTGTCTACAATACGCACACTCTCGGGATGAAGGTACGAAGGCCTGGCTCCCACCCACAGGAGAGCACAGCCTGGTGGGAGGAACAGATGAAAGGATTTGCCAGACCGGAGTCGGGTGGGCCAAGAGGGAGGGGCGATGCCTGATGTTGATGTGAATTGTGGCAATCAGGGAATGCTTCCTGGAGGAGGGGGTGCTTCCGTGGGGCTGGGGAAGGGGCATTCCAACCACAAGCCGGCCAGAGCGTTGGGGGCTGGGTGGCTGGAGCGGGGCTGGGGGAGGTCAGGGTGGGTTTAGATCCAACGATGGCCAGCTGGCCACGCCCGCCCACTGAAATCTGAACCACAGGCACCTGCTCACTACAACACGGCAGAGCGGAGTAGATGTCACAGGGACCACACTGCCTGAGGATCCCTGGGCTCACACAGGGGTCAGGCCTGGCAGAGTTATTTTTAAAAATATATATATTTTATTGATTTTTCACAGAGAGGAAGAGAGAGGGACAGAGAGTTGGAAACATCGATTAGAGAGTCATCGACCAGCTGCCTCTTGCACACCACCCACTGGGAATGTGCCCGCAACCAAGGTACATGCTCTTGACCAGAAATGAACCAGGGACCCTTCAGTTCGCAGGCCAACACTCTATCCACTGAGCCAAACCGGTTTACGCCAGAGTTATTTTAAAAAAAATTGACTTCAGAGAGGAAGGGAGAGGGAGAGAGAGATAGAAACATCAATGATGAGAGCGGATCACTGATGGGCTGCCTCCTGCACGCCCCCTACTGGGGATGGAGCCCACAACCCGGGCATGCGCCCTGACCGGGAATTGAACCATCGAACCGTGACCTCCTGGTTCATAGGTCGATACCCAACCACTGAGCCGCGCTGGCAGGGCCCTGGCACGGTGCTGGGGCTGCGGAGAAATGGGCAAATTAAGGCGAGTGCACGGGGGGTGGGGGGGCTGCCCTTTGTTCTGAGGCGATGGCACTGCAGCAGGTGTGTCTTGCTCTGTAGCTCCTAACCCAGGATAAGGCACCCCGCTCAGCATCTCCGATCCCGCCTGGGGGGGCACATGGCCCTGGGTTCAAATCCCGCCTCTGCACTTCCTTGCTGTGCGGCCTCTGGCAGCATATCTGGCATCTCTCTGCCTCAGTTCCCTCCACAAGACGGCGACGCCGTAAGATGCACTGGCTCTGCTTTAGAACACACCTGGGACACAGCGCGCGCTCAGCAGATAATTATAGAAGAGCGGAGCCGTTTCGGTGACTTTTCTAGAAAACTGTACTTGCCCCGCTGAGACACCTCCTGGAATGAACTGGTTCCAAACTGGATCACTCCCCTCCCCGGCGGCGCCGCGAGCACGGAAGACGCCACCGGCCACTCACACTTTCCTGAGTCATCGCTATGACGACGGTGGCTGTTCTGTGTCACCGTCACAGCACAGGCACGGAAGCGGTGCTGTGTGTGTGTGTGTGTGTGTGTGTGTGTGTGTGTGTGTGAGACGGCTCCTCCACCACGTGACCCCGAGGCTTTCCTCCTGTTTCTGCACCGGGCGCGGCCGCTGGCTTCAGACTCCTGGTCCAGGACGCGCAGCTGCTGGCACCTCCCTCCTGTTCCGGAGCCACCGGCCCGGCCGAGGGGACCAGGGGAGGGTGCTTGTCAGAACCGGGTCCAAACTAGGAGCCTTGAGTGGAGCCTCGGGGGCTTTTTCCTGAGTTGACTGTGTTGCTTTAAGGTAAGGTAACCAGACAGTCCTGATTTTTTTTTAACAATTTGTCCCGCGTCCCACGGCGTTTTTTAAAAAAAGTCCCGATTTTTGGAAAGAATCTTTCTGGTCACCTTACTCTAGGGCTGCCTGTGCTGGCCTCTGGCTGCCTGCCTTCCCAGCTCCCTGTGAGGGGGCAGGGGAGGGACACGTCACCAGGCCTCTGACCGCGACCACGTCCAGCAGCCCGGGCCCGGCGTGCCCCAGGCCTACGCTTCTGTAAGATCGCCTCCAAAGCTGCGGGCTTTACACGACGCCCGGTCGGTCGCTCTGCTGTTCCGTCCGGGCCCACCCGCCGTGTGCTAACCCCCGACTCGGCCTCCCGAGAGCAGGGACCGCGCCTTGGCCACGCCTGGGGCACCCGCAGAGAGCAGACGTTCAACCCACATGGCCCGTCCCTTCGAACCAACGCCCTCACCAGCCGCGCGCTGGTGTGATGCCCGCACGTTACCCCCCCACCCCAGGTTCCCCAGAGAAGACGAGCCCGTGAGATGGAGGAGCCACCTGCGTCCCCCGGGGCCCAGCCCCAGGGGGAGAGAGGAGCCCCTTCCACTGGGTCCCCCAGACACGCCGGCTAAGGAGGCCCACGCCGCTCGGTGGGACGGACAGACGGACGGACACCTGTTACCACGTTCCCGGAGGTACAGCACGTCCAGTGTCGCTCCGGGGCGAGGCTGACGCGTTTCTCTGAACCCCAATGTGAGTTTTGTAAGAAATAAGGGCTTACGCATAGAAGCTCAGCCACCGCTTTGAGAGACTCGCCGGCGACGGGAGCTCTCTCGGGGAGTGTGTAGCCCGCAGGCTTCGTTCCCATTCGGTGAAGAGAGGCTCAGAGAGGGGAGGAGCCCTGCTCAGGGCAGCACCGCAGAGCCGGACGCAGGATCCAGGCCTCGTCACCGCCATCCTGACAGCACCTGCCTGGCGGACCGGGGCTTCTGACGTGTTCGGTCTGCCACTCGGCCGAGCCGACATCTCGGGAGGATGCCCCGGGGAAAACAGAGGAGAGCAGAGCCGCTCTCGGGGACCGGGCAGGGCTTGGCTGTGCCCTGCACAGGGGCCCCCCTCCCCCCCCCAAACCGAAATGCACCCCGGCTTGTGGGCGGGTGAGGAGGGCCCAGGGCGGGTGAAGGTGCTGGTCTGGGTGAGCCACGGGGCCTTGCCCTGGAGTCACTCAAATCGCAGGTCTGGGCTAGGGTTTACGTCCTTGGGAAGATAATGAGGGCCGGTCACTAATGGGCCTCGGAGAGCTGTCACCCGCGTGCCGGTGACGACCGAGCTCTAATGGGGCTAATTCAGAGACAAGCGCGCTCCAGCCCCCTCGGTTCCTCTGAGGCTGAGGTCCCTCTGCTCTGCCCGTGGAGGCCAAGGCATCAATCTGACCTTGGTTTGCACTTGGAATTCCTCACCCGGACACCCTTGGGCATAGGAAATCGGCCCTGTTATTGTGTGTTTTTTAAAAAAATATATATTTTATTGATTTTTTTTACAGAGAGGAAGAGAGAGGGATAGACAGCTAGAAACATGGATGAGAGAGAAACACCGACCAGCTGCCTCCTGCACACCCCCTACCGGGGATGTGCCCGCAACCAAGGCACACGCCCTTGACCGGAATCGAACCTGGGACCCTCCAGTCCACATTCCGACGCTCTATCCACTGCGCCAAACCGGTTTCGGCTTTTTTTTTTTTTTTTAGAAAAATGTCAGCCTCTCAAAGAGTGTTAAAAACCTATGGCAAGAGCCACAAACATCGAGCCTGAACTGAAAGCATTTGGTAGTTGTGGAAACTGAGGCGCGGAGCTGGTGGGCACGGCAAGGGGCCCGAGAAGAAGGAGCCATACACCCCCGCCTCCAGGGGCTGGGCGGCAGAGGGCGGGCTGTTATCCACCTACCATGCCCCTGTGTTACGTGTTCCAGTTCCCCGCTGCCTCCTGGATCCACCGCACCCTCCTCCGTGTGGCACCCAAGGCCCTCGGCTCCTCTGCGAGGTGAAGGCTCTGGCCTCCTCGTTCACCTTCCCCCTCACTCCAGCCCCTTAACCGGCTGCTCTGTCCCTGCTAGGCCGTGCCCTCCACCTCCGCCCCCGCCCTCCCTCCCTCGGGCCTCTGAGTGGAGTCCTCCCTGTGGTGAACTTGGCATTGGGCTCCTGCCTCCCGCCCTCACTGCGGGGCTGCGTGTGCCGTTTGAGTTCCGTCAACTCCCCGATGGCAGAGCCTGTGTCTCCCTCATCCCGGAGTCTCCATGCCCAGCACGGTGCCCGACATGGAGCTGGCCTTGAGATGGTGGCTGCGTAAGAATATGGTCCCACCGAGACCGGTTTGGCTCAGTGGATAGAGCGTCGGCCTGTGGACTGAAGGGTCCCGGGTTTGATTCCGGTCAAGGGCATGTACCTTGGCTGCGGGCACATACCCAGTAGGGGATGTGCAGGAGGCAGCTGATCGATGTTTCTCTCATCGATGACGTTTCTAGCTCTCTTTCTGTCTCCCTTCCTCTCTGTTAAAAAAAAAAAAAATCAATAAAATAAATATTTTTTTAAAAGAATACGGGCCGGGCAGGACATGGCTGGTCCGAAGGAAGGAGTCACTGCTGGTGGGCCCAGGAAGCGGCCCCGGCAGAGGGCCTTCGAGGCAGCCTAACGGCGATCCCCAACCCTTCCTTGCTCCAGGCCAGCACGGCATCAGTCCTGCCCCGCCCGGCGGGATCAGGCATGGCCGGCGTAAACACGGGCACGTGATGCAATCCTGGCCAGGGAGGCAGAAACACAGGTCTCCGGAGGACCCTGGCCGAGATTTCCTCACTGTGAGCTGGCCCACGGGAGAGGAAACGGACCTGTATCAAAGCCAGGAGCCTGCCCGGCCGGCGAGGCTCGGGAGTTCGGCACCGACCTATGACCCGGAGGTCGCGGTCTGATTCCTGATCAGGGCACATGCCTGGATTGCGGGCTCCATCCCCAGTGTGGGGTGTGCAGTGCAGGTGGCAGCCGGTCCCTGTGCTCTCTCATCGCAGATGTTTCTCTCTCTCCCTTCCTCTCCGAAATCAATAAAAATACATACATTTTAAAAAATATATATTTTATTGGTTTTTCACAGAGAGGAAGGGAGAGGGATAGAGAGCTAGAAACACTGATGAGAGAGAAACATCGACCAGCTGCCTCCTGCACAGCTCGCACCGGGGATGTGCCCGCAACCAATGTACATGCCCTTGACCGGAATCGAACCGGGGACCTTTCAGTCCGCAGGCCGACGCTCTACCACTGAGCCAAAACAGATCAGGCAAAAATACATACATTTTTAAAGCGGTAGGGTCCTGTTACTACGTGTGATCTGCAGCGGCCACCGTGGGCCATGAGGGAGGTTGGCCTGAGGGGACATGGGCGTGGCCTCGTGGACAGACAGGCAGACCCGCACTCCTGCTGTTGCTGACGAGCTGCCGTGGACGGGTGCCCGGTGGCACCCACCTCGGCAGTCCTCAGTGCCGAACCCATCGGGGTTTTCTGTTACCCGCCACCCAGCGCCTCCTGGTCGGTCCAGTTCTGAAGAACGGCCCGGGCCCCGCAGGGGGAGAGCGGGCGCGGGGAAGGGCACACCACACCGGGAGGGTGGCCATGGGGCCGTCCGCAGGGCAGCAGGCCTCAGAGGCCAGCTCAGGGAGTGCACACGGAGGGCCCCTGGGGAGAGGGCCCCTCTCTCTCCAGCACTCACTGCCTTTCCCCCGGGAACACGCCTCCGCTCGATCCGTGTGGGACGTGCCCACGGGGTGCTTGGGCCGGAGGTGACTTACGGAGGACGAGCTTTAAAGGGGGAGGAAGAAAAGGCCGAACAGATACACCGCGCTTCCCTCTCGGCCCTGGACAACAGACCGCCCGCCCTCGTTTCTTTTTGTGAGGAGAGAGCTAATCCAATAATTAGGGCAGCAAATAGCATAACCCTGGCTAAAGCTGTAAGGAACCATCTGGCTTGGCTCATTTAGGCTTATCCCGGGGATCTGGTCCGCAGAGCCACGCGGAGGGGATGCGGGCCTGGGGTCCCGGATGGAGAGCAGTTCTGGGAGCCAGGATTTCTGGGTTCCCATGCCGACGGGGGTGTCTGCTTGGCCCCTGAGGGCGGGTTGCCCCTTGAAGGGGATGGAGGGGCGCACGCTGGCCCCAGCTCAGCCACATTCTCTCCTCCCTAGCTCTTCCCAGCAGAGTGTCCTGGCGACAGGGGCGTGGCCGGCTCAGGGTCCAGGCTGGCAGGGCAGTGTCCAGGGCTGCCTCGGACCGCTGACCCCGAGGGGGCACGTGGGCGCTCTGGGCCCAGGCCCCAGCCCTGCTGCCCCCCTGCTCTGAGGCGTGCTGAGCTGATGGACTGGAGACGTGGCGGCTGGCTGGGCTGGGAATTGTCCAGCCCCCTCCTTGCCTGCGGGTTCGGGGACAGCGAAGGAAAACGCCACGTTTCTCACCTCTGTTGTCTGCCACCCGGAGGACCCTGTGGCACTTGGAGGGCGGCCTGGTGCTCAGGCAGAAGCCCGCCTGTCCCGCCCCCTCCCTCGGAGTGGGAGGAAAGATGCTGCAAACAGAACAAGTTCCCCCTCCCTTCTCCCGAGGTGACTTCGGACTCAGCACATCCTAAGGGGGGGACTTGGGTCCCAGTTAGGGACCGCCAGTGAGGGGGTGCGGCTGCGCTCTGCCCAGGGCGCCGGGAACTGGGGGTGGGGACAATCCAGGCACAGCCCCGAGGCCAATCAGCTCTCCCAATTCCATTTCCCCAGCTGGCAGGGAAGAGGGGGGAGAGGACTGCTCCCCTCCGATGCCATGCCGGGAGGGGGAGGGGCCCAGGCCTCAGTACGCCAGCCTCTGGCTGCAGGGCTGTGGTCCAGGCCCAGAGAAAGTGCATAGAAGGCAGTTTTCCCACCCAGGCCCGGGCTCTGACCCGCCTCAGCTGATGGCTTCTGGGCTCACTCCCCGGGCCTCCTAGGTAGGGCGATGGGAGACCGCCTCCCCCTCCCCCCGTAGGGCTGATAACCCCGGCATCGGCGTCAGAGGCACAGTTGACGCTGCAGGGCACGCCAGCCCCCCAGCCCGAGGCCCAATGAGCCCCCCGAGCCACGCCAGCCCCGCAGCCCGAGGCCCTGTGAGCCCCCCGAGCCACGCCAGCCCCCCAGCCCGAGGCCCTGTGAGCCCCCCGAGCCACGCCAGCCCCCCAGCCCGAGGCCCTAGGAGCCCCTCGAGCCACGCCAGCCCCCCAGCCCGAGGCCCTATGAGCCCCGGAGCCGGGCGCAGCCACCCTCGCCGCGCTGCGCGGGGGGATGGGGCCCGGCGGGCCTTGGCGACGCCCGCGAGCGACCCCTGCTCCAAAGGTCCGCACCCTGGGCCAGGCTGGCGTCTGACGCCGCTTCCCGGGCTGAGGATGACGTGGCCGGGCTGCAGCTGGGCTGGGGGCCGTGCAAACGGCGCTCCCCGCTCCCCGCCGGCTCGAACCCACTGAGCACCGGGTAGCGACCTCCTCCGCCGCCGTGGCCCCCGCAGTCCGGGGCGGGCACCCTCAGGGGCGCGAAAGGCGCTCGAAGCGCCCGCCCCCGCCTCGGCCCGGGGACCCGGAGGAGGAGGAGCGGGCCGGGGGGCTTCCTGGCCGGCGGCGGCGGGGGGAGGCGGGGAGGCGGGCGTAACAGGTGGGCGCAGGCCGGCGGCCCGCGGGGTCCGCGCACCCGGAGGAGGAGGAGCCGCCAAGGTTTTTCCAAAGGACAAGCGGCCCCGCAGCCCGCGGTCCTCGGCCCCGCGCGCGCCAGCGAAACCAGCGAGACCGCCGCGCTGCGCGGGCCGCCGGGCCCACCGGGAGGCCGGCCCGCCCCCGGCCCCGGCCCCCGGCCCCGGCGCCCTCCTCCCGCTGCCCCGGCCCAGCCCGGCCCCGAGCCGCCCGCCGCAGGCTCCCCGCCCGCGGCCGCGGCGCAGGCGGCAGCAACTGGTGTCTCCCAGGGCGCAGCTCCGCCCTTCCCGGGAACAAAAGCCGCCGCCCGCGCCGGGCTCGAGCCGAGACGGGGTGCGGCGCGGGCTCCGGGGCGCCGGGCCCCGGGAGCGGGACGCCCCCAGGGGGCGCCCCCGAACTTCTCACCCCTTCGGACGGGTCGCGCGGAGGGAGGCGCCGGGGCTGGTCGGCGGGGCGCGCGGGGACCGGGCGGCGCGGGGCCGAGCCCCGGCGGGGGACGCGTGCCGGCGGCGCGGGGGGCCCACGAGGCCGGGAGCGCGTGGGCCGGGGCGCGGCGGGAGGGGGCGCGGAGGCGGCGGGAACTCACTGCAGTCGTCGGAGTCGTAGCCGTCGGCGTCCGGCTCCTCCTCGGGCGGCTTGGCGGGCGGCCGCGCGGGGCCGGGGCCGGGGCCGGGGCTGGGGCCGGCGCCGTAGGCTCCGAAGAGCTGGTCCACGTCCTCCTCGTCGTCGCGGGCGCCGTCGGAGGGGCTGCTGCGGCCGGCGCCGGGCGCGGCCGGGCGCGCGGGGGCGTCCGGGGGCGCCGGGGCGCGCGGGCCCGCGTCCGGGGGCAGGCCCCGCGGGAAGCGGGGGAAGTAGTCGGAGATCTGCTTGATGGGCCGGATGGGGCCGGGGCACACGTCGATGGCCATATGCTCCTGGATGCTGATGGTCGCCTTCTCCCCGCGCCGCCGGAGGGTCATGCAGGCGGCGCGGTCCCGCCCGCCCGGGGCGCGGCCCGGCCTGGTGTGGCGCAGCCCCGGCCGGGGGCGGCTCGGCCAGCCGGCGGCGCGCGGAGGGTGTGGGCAGCGCCCGCGGCGCCCCCGGGACGGCCCTGGCGCGGCGGCTACCTGCGCGGCGGCGGCGGCGGCGGCGGCGGCGGGCGCGAGTGAGTGAGCGCCGGGGGCCGGCGGGCGGGGGGCGGGCCCAGCCGCGGCGTCACCGGGCGGCAGCCAAGCAGTGCGAGCGGGCGTGCGGGCTGCGCGGGCGGCGCGGAGCCGAGCCGGAGCCGGAGCCGGAGCCGGAGGAGCCGGAGGAGCCGGAGCCGAGCGAGCCGAGCGCCGCACTCCCCAGCCAGCGCTCGCACCGCGCGCACGCCGGCCCGGGACCCCGCGCGCGCACACCCGGGAGGGGGGCAGGGCCACCTGGGAGCCTTCCACTCGCGCGCGGTCGCGGGACGCGCGGGGAGCCGGGCAGGGGCACGCAGGACGCACACCCGCACGTTCCCGCCCGCCCGTGCCAGCCCAGGCTGGGTCCCGTTCCTTCCTCACAGGACACACGCAGCTGTGCAAGGGCATTCCAAACCCACAAGCCGGTGTGCACACTTGGCGGGAGTGTCCACGAGCTCATATCTCTGCAGGACACACACACACACACACACACACACACACACCCCAACATATGGGTCCACACAGAGTTGGGTGAGTACACCTCTAGCATAACATAGCACACCCACACATGGCACAGAGGTGGGCCGGGGGCTGGGCACAGTCCTCCACGCCTCCCAGCACCCCTCCCAGGGCACACAAACAGCCCATAGACGTGATGAAGGATTCTGCACAGCCCGCTCCCCCGCCCCACGCACACACATGTAGTGTGATACACAGCCGCACTCCTAGGAATGTGGGCACACGCTGCTCACACACTAGCCGGGCATGTGCCTCCTCCGCTCGCCAAGGTCATTGCTGGCACAGTCTGTTCACACTTCCTCTCGGGTCGCATATGGACATCCTGTAAACTCAACTTAGCTCCCCGCTTAACCAGGGGGTAGTTAAAGATAGATACCCATGGGAACAGGCCGGGGAGAACCTTGGTCTCCGGCTGTGGTCAGAGAGCCCTTCCCAAGGGGTGATGGATGAGGCCGAGCTGGCCAGGCAGGGTGTGGCCTGCTCATCTCGGGGCCTCTCACGTGGTCAGATAACTAAACAAATCCCAGACAGCCGCCGTGGCTGCCGTCTGCTTTCCGGGAACGGAGCTCTGTGGGGGAATGGCTGCTGCTCATGCAGGTGTGTCCCGGGAGGGCCCTGGGCATGGGCGGAGTTGATGCGCAGGTTTCTAGCGACCAACCAGAAACACTGTCTTCTTGGCTGAGTCCTTTCCTTTTGGGTTTGAATGAGGGGCCGCAAGCCTGTGTCCCCCCACCCCCAACATAACCCCTGTGGAGGGGAGGGGAGCAGAAAGGAGAGGAGACCTTGTCTTCATCACCTCCAGCTGCATTGTTCTGGCAGATCACTTAATCCCTCTGAACCTCAGTTTCCTCGTCTGTGAAATGGGGCTAATTCACATCTCATAGCCCACCTACCACCGAGTGTGACAGATAAGGGGTGCTCAACAGGATTGCTTTCTCTCCTCCCTTCCCTTGGGACCGTGGTCGGCAAACCGCGGCTTGCGAGCCACATGCGGCTCTTGGGCCCCTTAAGTGTGGCTCTTCCACAAAATACCACGTGGGGCGCGCACGCACGTACAGTGCGGTTGAAACTTGGTGGCCCATGTGCAGAAGTCGGTTTTCTGCTCTCAAAAGAAATGTCAATCGTTGTACTGTTGGTATTTGGCTCTGTGGACGAATGGGTTTGCCGACCACTGCCGTGGGAGGCGAGACTCTGGTGAGAAAGGATGGAGAACCATACGTCGTTTCATGGCAAGTTCTGCATTGGGTAGCGATGGTCACTCTCTGTCACTGAAAACGACTGTATATTGTGTCCAGAATGTTTGAAGAGGCCCAGCCGGGTGTGGCTCAGTGGTTGAGCATCAACCCAGGAGCCAACAGGTCACCGGTTCAATTCCTGGTGGTGGTGGGCTCGATCCTCAATGGGGCATGCAGGAGGCAGCCAATCGATGATTCTCTCTCATCATTGATGTTTCTCTCTCCCTCTCCCTTTCTCTCTGAAATCAATAAAAAAATATTTTTTAAAAAAGGCTGTTTGAAGATGTCATCCCATAGATTCCTCATACTGCCCCGTGACGTAGGCGGGGTTCCCTTTTCGCAGTGAGGAGGGTAACTGGCCCGGGTGACTGCTGGCTGGTGGCGGAGCTGGCGTAGAACCCAGCTGTCTTGACTTTTTGAGGCTTCCGCTCCCCCGCTTGGTCTCTCCCTCCCCACCCCTGCCGAGCGCCAGGGACCAGAGCACAAGGGGAGAACTGGGTAAAACTCCGTTACCTAAGCCTTCTCCTTTAGCTTCCCGGATGGGGACCGTCCAAAGTGAGGAGGAGGGAGAGGGGAAGAGAGGGAGGGCCCAGAGGACTCGGGGCTCACAGTGGCAGTGAACCGGCCGGACAATCTGGGATCCTGATGGGAGAAAAAAGTTCAGCCTTGCAAGGAGTCCAAGGCCAAGGGGAGGACAGGCGAGCCTGGAAACCAAACACAGTGGGCTTCTCATTTCCAGGAACGCTTATGGGGATCAGCCCTGTAACAGGCACAGAAGGACTCCTCCGGAGCCAGAGGGCTGCAGCCCCGAGCCATTATGTAAATGGCACGGGGTACTGAGATCCAGACATGGAGCCATCCTTCCGTAATCCTTTCACTGGGGGAATCAGAGAGTGTTGTTATCTTCTTACAGATGGAGAAACTGAGGCTGCGGAGCGTGAAGCGGCCGGGAATGGGAGCGCAGATATTCTGGCCCCTGTGCCTGTGCTCTTTGTGACATCAAAGCTCTCTCTCCCCATGTCCATGGGGGGTGGGGACAGGAGAGGGCTGACCTCCTGGCCTCCTGTGGGCCTGGCTTTTTGGAAGGTCAGGCTCTGGGCTCGGAAGGTGCTGGCGTTTGGGAGGATCTAGAGGTTGGGTAGAGGACTGAGACTCCAAAGCACGGAGCCAGGGACCCTAGGATCCCTCGGGCTGGCAGGTGGCGGAGTCGAGAGCCACCCTCACTGAGCTCCGAGCTTGTCTAACTCTGAGCCCTGCGGAGAGGGGGAGGGCCCTGGAGGGGTGGGATTGACGTTAGCTGGGCAGGCGTGCAGTTTCTAGAAAGAGAGGGCTTACGGAGCCAGGCAGACTTGATTCGGAGGCCAGGGCCCGCTCCTGCCGTGCCTGACGGGTAGGTCCCTTCACCTAGGCCTCAGGCTCACCTGTGGGACCCAGGGGGCCAGGAACCCCATGAGACCTGGAGATGGGGACGGAGAGCAAGTGCGTGGCGCAGTGCCTGGCAACCAGGGAGTGGTAGCTCTCCTGCCTCCGCCTTCCCGGGGCAGACCACCCTCATCCGGCCTGTGCCTGCCTCAGTTTCCCCACCAGTGAAGCTCGGTTGGCTGCCCTCTTCCTGCCTGCTGCCAGGACCAGGTGAGGGCGAGGGGAGGAAGTGCAGTGAGACGCGGAGGTACCTGCCAAGGCTGGGGCGCCAGCTGGCATGGGTGGGCCCCATAAGCAGCTGGGGCGTGTCCAGACCCCATCCATCATGTCACCTCTGGCCCCCTGCAGGGAGGGCAGCTCCGCAATTTGGAACGGCCCTTGGCAAAGTCGAGTGAGTGGAGTCTGCCCTTGGTCGGAGCCCTCAGGAACCCCGTGCCCTCGCTCCCTCCCCCTGCCACTTGCTTCTCTCACTGGCTGCTAAGCTCCCAGCAACACACCAAGGCTCTTTCCGATGAGGCAGAAGTGGGTTCTGGAAGGAAGGCTCGCCCTTACCGAGCACCCCCGGGGTTATTTTCATGCACAGTCACTTTGAGGAGAGCCGCTGCGCCAGAAGGCGCCGTGGGTTCACACAGCGATGCTCACCTGTTCTGCTGCCCCCGCACCGCGCAGCACCTGGGGTGCGTGCGTCAGGATGTGGGGAGCGCTCTGGCAGAGCCCCGGAGGGGAGTCGGATCCGAGCCGCTTTGGGCTTTATGGCCTGTTTCCTGGCCGAGAATCACCAACGAAAGCTCTTCCTTCCAGTAAGTGACAGGCGTCAGAGAGGAGATGACCTTTACCCTGCCCGAGGCCGCTGTCCTTGGCTGGCACGGCCGGCGGGTGTCTGCGTGCTGCGGGAGGAAGGGCCCGCCCCGGCCTAACGTGTACCCACCCCCGCCCCCGGCTCCACCCTCCCCTGATCACACCGTCTTGGCATGCTGTGCGGGTACCGTAGAAACGGCAATTTCTAGCCCGAAGGCGGGGCCCGTGGCTGAGGGAGGGGGTGCGAGTCCACTCATTTCTTTATGGATCCAATCTAAACACACATTTACTGAGCACCTAGGCTGTGACGGGCCCCAGGCTGCGTTCCGCGGGGGCCCCGGTGACGCAGGAAGCCCTGCTTTCCTTCTGTCCCTTTAGGGCGAACCGGGAAGGGACACAGGAGCCACCCACTCCGGCTGATGGCTGCCTCCTCCCTGGCCCAGACCGTGGCTTGGCACGGGAAGCGCGGGGGATGCCCACGCCGGCGAGGCGACGGGAACGTGTGCAATATAGCCTATGGCAGCTGAGAGGCGAACTTGATGTATGAAGCGATATTAAAAATGCAGCTCTTCCTGATAATTTATTATGCACATTCGCATAAAGACATTACACTCGTCACAGTACATTTACTAGCAGCAGTCCTACCAGTGGGGAAAAGTTCACACTCTCCCAGAGATGCTATTCTGCAGAAGGCAGCGGCTCTTGGAGCGGCTCTGATGAGATAAATGGCTCCAAGAGATGCTCATCTTGCCCAGCTGCTGTGGCTCAGGGTTTGAGCATCGACCTATGAACCGGGAGGTCACGGCTTGGTTCCCCGTGGTGGTGGTGGTGGTGGGGGAGAGGGCACATGCCCGGGTTGTGAGCTCGATCCCCAGTGTGGGGTGTGCAGGAAGCAGCCAATCAATTATTCTCTCTCACCATTGATGTTTCTATCTCTCTCTCCCTCTCCCTTCCTTTCTGAAATCAATAAAAAAAAAAAAAGTTTTTAAAAAATTGAAGAAAATTGCCCCAACCGGTTTGGCTCCTTGGATAGAGTGTTGGCCCACAGACTGGAAGGTCCCAGGTTCGATTCCAGTCAAGGGCATGTGCCTTGGTTGCGGGCACATCCCCAGTAGGGAGTGTGCAGGAGGCAGCTGAATCAATGTTTCTCTCTCATTAATGTGTCTACCTTTCTATCCTTCTACCTCTCCCTTTCTCTCTGTAAAAAAATCAATTAAAAATATATATTTAATATATTTTATTGATTTTTTTTACAGAGAGGAAGGAGGGAGAGGGATTGAGAGTTAGAAACGTCGATGAGAGAGAAACATCGATCAGCTGCCTCCTGCACACCCCCTGCTGGGATGTGCCCGCAACCAAGGTACATGCCCCTGACTGGAATCGAACCCGGGACCCTTCGGTCCTCAGGCCGACGCTCTATCCACTGAGCCAAACTGGTTTTGGCAATAAAATATATTTTGAAAAATTGAAGAAAATTGCCTTTATTAAAAGAAAATAAGAAAAAGAGAGATGCTCAGATGACACCGTCCAATGGTCTGTAGACCACAGCCTGTGACCCCCTCCCTCCTCTCCCCTCTGGCTTTCCAAGTGAGGAGACTGAGGCCTATTGACAGGGAGGGCCTGGCCCAAGGCCATGCGAGGCAGACCTGGAACCACACTCAGTGGCTCAGGGCAAGGACTGTGCTGGCTCTCCCCCCTCAGGCCATGGTGGAGCTGTCAGCTTAGAAAGGGGCCAAGGAGAGAGGCTCCCCTGCCCGGAGGGGCTTAGCCCGGATCAGGCTGCCTCTTCCTGGAAATCGGAGGCCAGGGAGGGATAATGCTGGGTCCGAAGCTCCGGAGGACTGGAGGTGTAGCCTGTGACCTTGGATGAGGCAGTGCCTCCCCCCCCCCCCAGCCAAGAGGCCTGGAGACCGCTGGAGCCCAGGGTCTTGTTCAAACGGGGTGCACAACTCGGGTTATGAACGGGTTGGAATGGGCAGGAGCCCTGACTGGCAATTTTGAAAGCCAGGACCAACAGCCACAGAAGCTCCCTTAAATAGCGTTGAATTACTGATGCAATTCAGAAGGTATATTAACAATGCAAATGGTGGCTTCTAATTTTAACTCATTTCATTTTTTAAATTTATGAAATATTTCAGTCATTCAAAAAAAAGAAAGAAAGAAAGAAAAGAAAAGCAAGGCCTAGGGTATGATGTAGTCTGCCCATACCCACCAACCAGCTTAAAAAAGTAAATTAGCCCTAACCGGTTTGGCTCAGTGGACAGAGCATCTGCCTGTCCATTTGATTCCGGTCAAGGGCATGTACCTGGGTTGTGGGCACATCCCCAGTGGGGAGTGTGCAGGAGGCAGCTGATCGATGTTTCTAACTCTCTATTCCTCTCCCTTCCTCTTTGTAAAAAAGCAATAATATATATATCAATATATATATATATACATAAATTACATGTTCCCCTAAAAGCTAAGCCTAGAATTACCATGTTATCCAGCAACTCCATTCCTAGGTATATCCCCCAAAGAACTGGAAGCACACCCATGTTCACTGCAGCATTGTTCACAATGGCCCAAAGGGAAACACCCAAATTCTCCAAGGGGAGAAACAAATGTGGTAAGTCAATTCGGGGGACTATTATTCAGCCCTGAAAAGGAATGCGTTCTGATATAAGCTCCTATCTGATGAGCCTTGAAGACATGTTAAGTGAAATAAGACAAACACAAAAGCACAAAACATCATATTATTTTACTTATATGAAATACCCAGAATAGACAAATTTAGAGAGACAAAAAGCAAAGGTTGACAGGGGCTGGGGCTCGGGGGAGGAGAGAATGGGGAGTTATGGCTTAACAAGTACAGTGTTTCTGTTAGGGGTGATGAAGAAAAAGTTTTGGAAAGAAATAGTGGTGATAGTTGCACAATATTTTGGATGTAAATAATGCCATTGAATTGTGTACTTGAAAATGGTTAAAGCTGTGCACGTGTTGGGTTATATTTTACAACTGAAACAAAACGTCACAAATGCATTTGAAATCCCCTATATTCCTCTTCTGTCCACTGCTCTCCGCAGAGGCGATCACTGTCTTTTTAAAAATAAATGTTTTCATTCATGGCCACAGCCAATAGTGTGGTGAAGGCTTTGGGTGAGGGCTGGGTGGAGGGGATAAGTGTGAGGGGAGGGGAGTAGGGGACATCTATAATGCTGTCAACAATAAAAGTAAATTTTAAGAATGTGCTTTTATTGATTTTGAGAGAGAGGAATTCAATATAGTGACTGTGTCCTGGCTGGTGTGGCTCAGGTGGCTGAGCATCGTTCCATGCACCAAGAGGTCACTGTTTGGATTTCTGGTCGGGGCACATGCCCAGGTTGTGAGTTCAGTCCCCAGGTGGGGGACAAACAGGAGGCAGCTGATCGATGTATTGCTCTCACATTGAACTCTCCCTCTCCCTCTCCTTCTCCCTTCCTCTCTCTCTAAAAATATCAATAACATTTTAAGCATTAAAAGTAGAAAAAAATAAGCCCACAACGAAAATAAATTTTTAATCGCACCACTAAAAATAGTAATTCAAATAGATCTTAAAAGTTCTCATTACTGGTGACAGATGTTAACTAGACTTATTACAGTGATCACCCCACAATGTATACTAATAGCAAATCATTATGTTACACACCTGGACTAATATATGCCAAGTATCCTTCCTCACTCACACCTGCAGCTCAGGCAGGGCGGGGGTCAGACATCGGAGAGGGGCACCCAGTCCATGGTCCGAGCGCCACGCACTTTCTCCCACTGTGACTGACTGACCGCCTCGCCGCCGTGACCGACTGACCGCTGAGACTGACCGACCGACCGCCTCACCGCTGTGACTGACCGACCGACCGCCTCACCGCCAGGCCCGGCCCTCCACTGCCCCAGCCCTGGGCATCCGGTCTGAGGAACAGTCTGGGCACCTCTGGCCCCAGCGAAAGCCCACAGCACGGCCGAGCAGGCCCCTTGCGTGGCATTCCCCCAGCTCGTCACTTGCGATCCACCTTCTCCGCTGAGACCTTCGTGTTTCTCTTCCAAAACCACCTCTCTTAAAAAATGCTTTAATATTCAGGTTAGCTTTGTTCTAACAATAACATCTATACTGCGGATCGATGTGCTGGCCACATTTCTCTACTGCACATAGAAGCAAACATACACTTATTACAACAACAACACATATATATTTAATCCTCACCTGAGGATACTTTCCCCATTGATTTCTAGAGAGAGTGGAAGGGAGGGAGGAAGGGGGAGGGAGAAAGAGAGAGAGAGAGAGAGAGAGAGAGAGAAACATTGACGTAAGCCCTTTGGCTGCCGCCTGCATGCCCCCCTACTGGGGCTGGGGAACCTGCAACCTGCATGCCCTTGACCAGGAATTGAACCATTGATTGGGAATCGAACCCACAACCCTTTAGTCCACCGGCCGATGCTCTGACCACTGAGCAACCAGCCAGGGCTACAACAACATATTATTTATGAAGCAAACGAGGTGAAGTCAACCACCCAAGGCTTCGTAACCAGAAAGAGGCAGTCTGGCTCCAGAATCCGTGCCCTTGGCCATCACCAGTCCTGATGTATTCACCCTGTCACCCGGCTGTGACAGCCACTGTTCCCCCAACTGCCACAGACAGACAGGATGGGTTTGCCACTCGAACTTAAGCAGAAGATGATGGAGCACGGCTTCTGCCCCACTGCTGGCTCCCTGAGCCTCCAGCTCTAGGTCCTCAGCGCCTGGCCAGAGCCAAGGCCTCAGCCGCAGTCCTGAAACCTGGGGGGCAGAGTGGGGGTGGGGATGGGGATGGGGTCTGATGTCCAGGCTGAGCTTCACAAGCCCTCTGGGTGCTGCAGACCCATGGTCTCCCCTGCCTTCTGGGTCATGCAGCCCCCCTCCCACTGTGCAGCCCGGTGCCCGGACAGCCCTACGCCTGCCGTGCCTCTGCTGCTGCCCTCACTTGCCCTGACCACGGGGCACGTCCTAGGCTGCCCTCGGGGCCTGTGCTCTTCCCACAATGGCCCTCGGACCTGCCTGCCACACCCCAGGGCTGTCACACTTCTCTCCCCGGGGAGAGCACGGATGCAGTCCCCACGACCACAAATGATGCAGCGAGTTTCCCACGTGGGGAGATCGCAGGCTCAGCACACCCGAGTGCCATGGGTGAGCCTCGCCCAGGAGAACCCCCTTCGTGACCATGGCGCCTCCCCTGCCAGGCCAGGGTTCATCACCCTCCCCCTGAATGTCTCCCCAGCGGACCTGGAGGGGACGGCGTCCTCTCTGTGGCCCTGGAGCCGTGGGGTCCACCTCGAGGTTCCCAGGACCTGCCCCTGGGGAGCGTGGGGCCGGGAGTCCGCCAAGGTCCCAGATTCTGAAGCTGGGGAGGCAGGCCTTCCACAGCACAGCACCGCCTTGTTACCATAGAAACCTGGGCCCAGAGAGGGGCCCCGACTGTCCAAGGTCACCCGGTAACGAGGTGGGGCAGGGCTCGGGCTGTGCTTCCCCATGGGGGGCGGAGGGGCCGGGAAGGTGGGTCGCCCCCTCCTGCCGTCTAGCAGTCTTAGAGCGTAGCCTCTGGCTCAGGGCTGGACGTCCACCCCGGGTAAGCCAGCAGGCCCTAGGGTCGCTCCCTGGGCCCTGCCTGGGTTCTGGTGGCCCTGGAGTGCCTGCACCATGACCCCTTCCCCAGGGCCTCGGCAGGGGAGACTGAGCCCTGAAGAGGATCCTGCTTCCTCTCTGTCACCCTCCTCTCCCCTGCCCAGGCCCACGCGTAGAGGTCTCGGTCTCCTCAGGGCCTTTGCACCAGCCAGCAACGCCTCCAAAATATTCTTTTTAAAAATATATATATTTTATTGATTTTTTACAGAGAGGAAGAGAGAGGGACAGAGAGTTAGAAACATCGATGAGAGAGAATCATCAATCAGCTGCCTCTTGCACACCCCCTTGGGGATGTGCCCGCAACCAAGGTACATGCCCTTGACCGGAATTGAACCCGGGACCTTTCAGTCCGCAGGCCGATGCTCTATCCACTGAGCCAAACCGGTTTTGGCTTCAAAATATTCTTGCACCAAATCATCTTCATCTTAGGGGGGGGCTCATTCTCATCTATTAAAAAAAAATACACACACACACATACATATTAGCATTTTGATTGACTTTAGAGAGAGTGGAAAGGAGAGGGGGAGAGAAAGGAAGATAGGAATATCAATGAGAGAGAAATATCGATTGGCTGCCTTCAGCAGGATCCCCACCAGGGATCGAACCCACAACTCGGGCATGTGCCCTGACTGGTTCTTGGGTTGTTGTTCAACCACTGAGCCACACGGGCTAGGCTCATTCTCACCTTTCAGAGCTCAGCTCAAGGTCATCTCCTGGAGAGGCCTGACCACTCTACCGGAGCAGCGGTGCTCAGGATGCTGGGCATGCCCGTGGGGGCGGGCACCTAGCACTGTGCCGGGCCCATGCCTGGCGGCCTCAGCTCCCTTCGGCAGGGGTTGAAGGGAGGAGTCTGAGCCCCCAGCAGCCCGGCCCAGCTGTGGCTGGCTGTGGGGAGAGCCGGGGATCACAGGTGGGGCAGCTGGAGGAAGGAGGGAGGGAAGCCCGCGGAGGCCCCGCCAGCCACTCCTCCCGCCTTCTCCGGCTCCTCCCCAGGCCGGCGGGCAGCCTTGGAGACAGCAGCATTTAGAGGGAGGAGGTGGGGAGAGCGGAGGGTCATCTGTCAGCCAGAGACGTGGAGAGCCTGGTAAATCAGGGCGCTGTCTGCGGCCCCGGGGCCAAGTGTCTGCCTGGTGCGTCTGGGAGCCTGGGAGGCAGGCCGAGGGGCCGTCAGCCCAGCTCCCGCATTGGAGGGAGGGGGGCCGGGGCAGCCCGGGCACCTCCAGGGACACCCTGGCTGGAGAGGGGGGACCCAGGCAGTGCTCCACGCCCACCGCCTCCCTTTCCTTCAGGCGGGTGATCCCAGAGGTGGCAATTACCTTATATAATCCTCACCCCATCTTGCAAGGGATTTTGTTTTAATTATTTTGGGTTCCAATATACAAGAGTTATAGAGGCGAACATAACAAACCCCAAACCACACGCGCCAAAATGAACATTTCCATCTTTTTTTTTTTCAGAGTGGTGTTGTTTCAGCTTTGAGAATGTGAATTATAACCTAGGAATTTGCATAAAACACAGATGCACGGTGTAATGAGGAGTCACAAAGCCAACACCAGCACAGTCGCCACGGCGTCCTCACAGAAGTCATGCAGAGGAGGCTGCCACCCCACCTGAGCTGCCGGGGACGCGGCTGTCTCTGTCACACATTTCCCCGGCCCCTGCCCAGTTTGATTTTTATGACCCTATTGCCTCGGTTTCCTGGTCTTTTGCACGTATAACCACGGCCCAGCTGGCGTGGCTCGGTGGTGGAGCATCGACCTCTGAGCCAGGAGGTCGGGTCCCCGCTGGGGTTGTGGGCTCGGCCCCCAGTGGGAGGCATGGAGGAGGCAGCCCATCGATGATGTTTCTCTCTCATTGATATTTCTCTCTCTCTAGCCCTCTTCCCCCCACCCTTTCTAAAATAAATAAATTTTTTTTTACAAAATATAAATTAAAAACACACACACACACATTACAGATAAAACTCTCCCTTCCTGAGCACCAGCCCCCTCCCAGGGGGAAGCGTGATGCTAAACTGATGTGTATCATTCTGACTGCGTTGGGTATTTGTACCTGTCTTAAAGGGTATAAAACTTTTAATAAATGGCATCAATACTGCACAAAGTATCCTGCAACTTGCTCCCCCACTTAACTCTAAATGCCTTATAAAAGCAGCTTTATTGAGGTATAATTTATACACCATAAAACTCAACCATTGGAAGTGTATGATTTAATGATTTTTTAGCCAATTTGCAGAGTTGTGCCACCATCAACACAATCCAATTCTGGAACACTTCCATCCCTCCTAAGACGTCTAAATGCTTTTTTCGTTTTCTCTCCTTTTCTCTAAAGGCTTTTTGATACACATTTTAATAACTGCCCCATATAAACCTCTCACTCTGTGCCAAACACTGCTCTCAGAGCATTCTGTAAGTCATGCATTTAACCCCTGGCGGTGAGGTGAGTGTTGTTAGAGACAATGGCGGGGGTAGGTGGGGGTGGAGGGAGCACAGAGCGGGTGAGCGACCTCCCAAGGTCACGGGCCTGGAGGCAGCAGAACAGGCTGCGAACCCAGCCCTCGGACGCCAGCGCCCACACCTGCACAGTTTCACCCCTCAGCTGCCCCGAGTCTGCGCGTGGTTCCTGCTCTGCGGTGTGTCAGACAAACACCTTTATCCCCCAGAGGGGAAACTGAGGCTCGGAGAGGCCAGCTGACTGTCTCAGTGTCCCCGGGACGGGAAGAAGCAGAGCTGGGGTTTAAATCCAGATCTAAGTGACCCCCAGGCCCTCTGGCCCTTTCTAGTTTCCTCTGTTGCTTTTGTTTTTATCAGAAAAAAGGGAAAAGGGAGAGACAGGAGGAGGAGGGCGGGTGCAAAGGGAGAGAGAGATGTAGGAACCGCCTTTGAAATACGTTCACGCTCATCGTATATGCAGGGACACATGCACACCCACGCGCATGTGCATGGTGTACCTACATGCAGCTAGACACACACTCAGTCCTCCAGAGTTGGAGCTCGGAGGCCCTTTGGTGCTCAGAGCGAAGAGACTGTGTGTGGGGGTGTGTGTGTGTGTTGGGAGGTGGGGTTCACCTGGTGGGGCCCCCTGGGGGCCCCTCAGTCAGAGTCCGGGCCTGGGAAATGCCCTGTCGCGGCAGGGCGCCTCCCTGCTGGAGGGTGTGACCTCCGGTGCCCACAGCCCGTCTGTGCCCAGCGGCGAGGCCTTTGCTACGTAAAGTTTCAGCTCCAGGGAGACAGCTGGGCGCAGTCTCCCGGGGCTTCTCTGAGAAGCCGGGACCGGCCCGACCCTGCGTGCTGGGAGCCGAATCCACGCGTCCCTGCGCACGGCCTGGATGCCTCTTGTCCCCAAAGGGCATTCCTGTGCCCGGAGCCCTTTGAACCTATGCGGGCCTGGGAGGGGCTGTGGGAGCCTCACCAAAGAGCGACAGCAACATGCCCCCCGGCGTGGCTCAGTGGCTCAGTGGCGGTCAACCTATGAACCAGGAGGTCAAGGTTCGATTCCTGGTCAGGGCACATGCCCAGGTAGCCGGCTCAATCCCCAGTGTGGGGTGTGCAGGAGGCAGCCGATCAATGATTCTCTTGCATCATTGATGTTGCTCTCTCTCTCTCCCCCTTCCTTTCTAAAATCAACTAAATGAATATATTTAGTTGATTTTAGAGAGGAAGAGGAGGGGCTAAGGTTACCAACAAGGGCACGAATATATATATATATATATATATATATATATATATATATATATGAATATATATATATATAAATGAATATATATATATATAAATGAATATATATAAATGAATATATATAAATGAATATATATAAATGAATATATATAAATGAATATACATACCGTATATATAAATGAATATACATATAAATGAATATACACATATATATATGTGAATATATATATATATATATATATATATGCCAGTCCCAAATCTGGGGGAGTTTTTTTCTGGTTTATGGATCCCCTAACATTTGGGCCTTTTGGGGTGCCCACCGCTCGGCCCAGCTCAGCCTGGGATCGGGACTCCTTGTGTATCTGTCCTCTCCCCTTTCACATTGTGTTCGCCAAACAGCGCCACTGAGTGAACCTACCGGGATGTGTGGCATCTCTATGCCAGCAGCTGAAACCCTGGACGGAGTTAACCACCACGGAGAGGAGAACGCTTTCTTCTCCAGCCGGGAATCAGCCGGGTCCGGGGAGAGGAGGAATCAAAGGCCTTTGAACAGCAGACTGTCTTCAGCACCAAGCTGTGGTCTGGTCGTCCTGCAAATTCAAAGAGCGTGTCTCCTTCCCCAGCCAGCGCGTCTCCCCGGGAGGCGGGGAGGGCGGGTCTGGTAACAGGAGACTTGGGGTGAGGCAGCAGCCCCAGCACCTTGAGCTGGTTAGTGGGAACCCAAAGAGGTGCCTCCTCACCCTTGGAGCGTCCCAAGAGGTCCAGCCACGTTTACAAGGCGCTTACGGGTTGATTTGGAAAAGACGGGCACGCCTGGCCGGTATGGCTCAGTGGTTGAGTGTCGGTTGCCCTATGAACCAGGAGGTCACGGTTCGATTCCTAGTCGGGGCTTGATTCCCAGTTGGGAATGTGCAGGAGGCAGCAGATCAATGATTCTCATCATTGATGTTTCTCTCTCTCTCTCTCCCTCTCCCTTCCTCTCTGAAATCAATAAAGGTTATCATAAAACCTATCATGAAAGCTATCATAAAACCAAAACTAAACCCAGGCAGGCAAGGGGAAAGGGGGGGGGGGGAAGGATACCCTTCACTTATCTGGAAGCTTCGGAGAGCGAGGGCCCACGCTGGGGGGGAGGCGGGGCTCAGACTGCTGGGCACAGGCAGGAGCTAACCTCCGGGAGCTGCCCTCGGGGCCAGACCAGAGGGTCGGTCCCAGGGTCATGTGTTCAGTGGCAGGTACCACCGCCCCGTGGCTGCTTGCACCCAGAGCGCGGTAGCTGCCCTGTGCCCTCTGATCACGGGGCGTGGGCACAGCCAGAGAGGACTGACCGCCTTGACCACGACAGGGCACGCTTTGAGCACGTGCCGCACATTATGGCCCGTCCTCCCCCTGATTGCTATCTCCAGGAATCTCGGAGAGATCGCACGGCCAGCTGGTGCCAGAGCTGGGGAGAGAGCCAGCGTTGTCTGACTCCAGGCCTGGGCTTTCTGCCCTTGGTTCCCGGCCCCTGTAGCCAGCTGGTGGCAGGCCCAGCCGCCTGGCCCCTCCAGGGAGGACGCCCTGGCCCGGGGTTGACCTCACACGCCCGCTCACCGCCCCCCACCCCTCGGGGCTGCACTGACAGCAGGGCACAAGCAGAATGCGTTCTTTTTCCTTTCCCCAGACACCGGTCCTGACACCTCCAATTTCTATTGCGATCACAGTGCTTTCTGAGTCAAGCAAGGTATAAGGAAAATTGCTCTTTCCCTGGAATAATTTATCATCTTGTTATTTCCATTAGCTGACGCCGTTAGAGTCTATTCCGTGTCGAGCTGCGTGAATTCCCAGAGTGGAAACCCCTGGGCTGGAAGTGCTGCTTGTGCCCCAGGAGCTGAGGAGGGAGGTGCTGGCAGCAGACGGGCAGGCCCTGGCGCGGTGGGGAGGGGCTAAGGTTACCAACAAGGGCAGGGCGCCCTGTCCGGTTTGGCTCAGAGCGTGGGCCTGCAGACTGAAGGGTCCCGGGTTCGATTCCGGTCAAGGGCACATGCCTGGGTTGCAGGCCCAATCCCAGACCTGTAGGAGGTAGACAATCAATGATTCTCTCTCATCCTTGATGTTTCTATCTCCTTTCTCCCCTGATTCTCTATCATCATTGATGTTTCTCTCTCTCCCCTCTCCCTTCCTCTCTGACATCAATAAAATATAAATATTTTTTTAAAAAAGCACCCCCCCCCAAAAAAAAAAATCAAGGGCAAAAGGGTTGACATTTTCCTTTCTTTCTGACTCCAGAGGTGGTTGTGTGGTGGGTTCACAGGGCTCTGCTGGGCTGAGGGTGGGGGCGGCAGAGGCCTGCTGGGCCCTGCAGCCGGGGTCCCCAGGAAGGCGGAGTCACCGGCAGGAATGAGCGAGGTTCCATGACACCAGAGGACCCCTGGCCCAGGCCTGGCCCGGGGCTCAGAGTGAGGCTGCCTGAGCACTTGGATTTCCATTTTCTACGAGGGGAGCCTCCTCAGGAGACCGGGGGAGGGAGCAGCCTAAGAGAAGGAAGGGACCCCGGGCTCAAATCCTCGCTCTGCCCCTTGCTAGTGGTGGTGTCTTATGCAGGTTGCCGAACCTCTCCCGGCCTCAGTTTTCTCACCTGCCAAATGGGGAGAAGAGTGCCTGCCTCCCGGTATTGTGAGGACTGAGGTGGAGTGTGTGGGGAGCTTAGTCCAGCACCCAGCCCTGGCCCATGTGACCCAGGTGCTGGCCGGTCAGGGTGATCCGCTCCTCCCAGTGCGCCTGAGAGCTTCCTGATGCTGGCACTGAAAGCCCTGTTTCTTGGGCACCCCCTCAGCTGGGGGAGACTGGGCTGGGGTCCTCTTGGCCATGCTCCTCACATCTGGGGGAGGAGCCCTCGAAGTCCACTGCAGCGTCCTGGGGAGGCCAGAGCCTTTGCTGATTTCTGCAAAAGCCGGGAGCGTTCGAATCACCCCTGCTCTGGGGTCTGGCTTTGGCTGCATAAACTCTGCCTTGGGTGGTACGTCTACGTTTCTAGACACAAGATTCCAAACCACGGAGATCCAGGTGTGTAATCCAGCCCCTTCTCCCCCAAATCCTCCTTACAGGCAGGGGGTGCGCGGGCCACGCTGAGGACGGCGAGGAGGGTGAGGAGCGGCGGCATCACCACAGCGCAAACAGCATCGCGTGGCACGTGACAATCCGGTCCTTTATCCCCACCCCCACCCCCCGGGGCTGTGGCGCTTCACTCGGGGACCCCTGGCCTCCCCCCATCTCTCTGGCTTCATTCTCTGACCTCTCTTCCTTCCTCCAAATTCCTGTTCATTTCCAATGTCTCCTGTGGCCTTGGCCCCAGCTGCACTGTGTTCTCAGGATCATCCAGAACCGGCCTTCCACGGTGTTTTCTGAACAAAGACAAGTCCCTTCCCCAGAGGGACTGTGGGGCCAACTCTCTGGGCAGCAGCAGGAATCTCCCCCCGGATGTGAGGAGCGTGGCCAGGTGGACCCCCAGCCAAGTCTCCCCCAGCTGAGGGGGTGCCCAGGAAGCAGGACTTTCAGTGCCAGCGTCAGGGAAGCTCCCAGGCGCACTGGGAGGAGCGGATCACCCTAAGTGGCTGGCACCTGGGTCTCGTGGGCCAGGGCTGGGTGCTGGACTAAGCTCCCCACACACTCCACCTCAGTCCTCACAACACCGGGAGGCAGGGAACCACGGGGAACGTCCGTTCAGGTGAGGAAGGCCTTGGAGCTGGGAGAGGCCGCCTTCGTGATGTGCTCCGGGTTGGGCAGACCCCACTGGGGAGGACTGGGTTTCTGGTAATCTCTCTCCTGGTTTCCAGCCCCAAGCCAGGCTCAGGGCTCAGATCCCGAAGCTGGTGCTGGGTTGAGTGATGGCCCCCCGCCCAGCTCCGCCTCTGAGAGGCCTGGTCTCACCCCGTACCCAGGGGAGAGATGCTACCGGGCACGGCCCTTCAGGGCCAGCAGACCCCGGGCTCAGCCGGGTCAACCCTTTACTGAACAGGGAAACTGAGGCTCATGCTGGCCGGGTGACCGGTCCACGCTCACACCTTGGAGGCAGCAGTGTTGAGGAGAGGGAGGAGAGAGGTGCCACAGCGCATTTCAGTGAGGTATTTAAAAATACTTCTGCGTGAATTAATTTAAATTCTGATCTGCATACATATTTAGGGCTGGCTAATTAACATGTGAAATAAACCAGTTAATCCCCATCTGCAGGCCTCTTCTTGGCTGCTTTATGAATACAAGGAATGTTGCAGCGGTTTTGTTGGGTGGAATTTGTGACGTTAAGGTGGCTGGGCAGGAGATGTTGTGTAAGCTCTGGTGTGTGTGTGTGTGTGTGGGGGGGGTTGCTGAGGCAGGCGGGGGGACACTCAGAGCTAGGTCCCCACAAGGGCCCTCACCTTCCACAGCCCCTCAGAGCGGCCTGGCCTGGTGTGCAGTGAGGGCTGCTGACTGAGGCCCTAAGCCCGGATCCTCAGCAGCCAGGGCTGCCTCAACATCCACTCCCCCCACCCCCGGGGGCCTATCCGCAGCTTTAACAGAGTGAGCCCTGGGCAGGGGACCCCGCACTTGTGGGAAGTGTGAGCTCCAGATATTCTGGCCTCTCCCTAGGGATGAAGAGCAGATGGACCCTGGAACTGAGACTGTTCCCACCCATCCATCCTTCCACCCATCCACCCATTCATCCATCCACCCATCCACCCACCCATCCATCCATGCATTCATTCATCACCCACCCATCCATCCATCCATCCATCCACCCACCCATCCACGAACCCACCCATCCACCCATCCACCCATCCACCCACCCATCCATCCATCCATCCACCCACCCACCCACCCACCCACCCACCCACCCATCCATCCATCCACCCACCCACCCACCCACCCATCCATCCATCCATCCACCCACCCACCCATCCATCTATGTATCCATCCATCCATCCACCCACCCATCCATCCATCTATCCATCCACCCACCCACCCATCCATCTATCCATCCATCCACCCACCCACCCATCCACCCACCTACCCATCTACCCATCCATCCATCCACCCACCCACCCATCCATCCATCCATCCACCCATCCATCCATCCATCCACCCACCTACCCACCCACCCACCCACCCATCCATCTATCCACCCATCCACCCACCCACCCATCCACCCACCCACCCACCCACCCATCCATCCTCAGGACAGCAGTCCATCCTTCTGTCCACCTTCTCAGATGTCTTTCAATATACTGGTCCACACATAACACCCAGTCACCCCTCTCTCCATCCGTCTGCTCAACACTATCAGTCCATCATCTCTCCACCCATCCATTCCCCCACCCCACTCCCCACCCATCAATCACTCCAGCAATGTTTCTGGACAGTTAGCCAGGGAGTCAGAGATGAATGTGACAGGGCTAGGAGCTGGTAGGGAAGAGGGCCTCCAGGGAGCCAGCTGTGCCCACCCCACGCGGAGCGGAGCCAGGCAGCGGGTGCAGGGCAGGATCTGGCAGGGCCCCCGCCGTGGGGACGGGGTGGTGCCACTCCGCCGCGGGGCCCTTTCCCCAGGAGAGAGCCTGCCGGTGAGTGGCAGGGATGGCGGTGAGGAAGGAGGGGGGTGGGAGCGGCTTCACTTGTCACAGCTCAGCAGGTACAGTCAGACTTAAAATGTCCCCAAAGAGCATCTGCTGAGAGGCAGGGGGTGAGCCGCGGAATTATTTCTCCGGTAATTGGCCCTGAAGGAGCTGCAGACATCCTGGGGTCCGCATCAAAGAGCTCAGAGCCGCCGCCGTCTGTCTCCGTGAGGACTGGGGGGCAGCTTGTCTGGGCTCCCCGCTCTCCCCGCTCCCCCTCCGCCGCCGCCTGCCTCCCCCGCCACCTCCTCACGGCCCTGACGGGCGAGGGCCATGGGCAGACATGTCTCCTTGGCTTTCAGCACGAGAGGCCGCCGGGAGGGGGAGGGGGAGGGGTGGGGGAGGCCTGTGCGGCCCGAGCCCTGGCTGGTGGCCAGCTGCTGGGGGAGGGACAGGGAGGAGGCCCGGGAGCACCGAGGCCCTTCTCTGCGGGGGCGGCCCGGCTGCCACTGCTCCCCGCACAGGGCCTGGTGGGCCTTCTGCCCGGTGTCTGGGCTGCGGCCAGCGCCAGGTTTCCCTTCGGGCCCCCCTCCCCTGTGCGAGGAGCCTTTCCTGGCGGGGGATGAGCGGTTGGAACTGACTGGTCACACATTTTGTAAACAGTTGCACCTCTCTGTGTCTGTGGACACAAGGCTGTGTGTGTAAGTGTGTGTGTGTGTGTGAGTGTATGTGTGTGTGTGCATGTGAGTGTGTGTGTGCATGCATTTGAGAGAGTGTGTGCAGTGAGTGTGAGTGTGCGTGTGTGAATGTGTGCGTTTGAGAGAGTGTGTATATGTGTGAGTGTGTGTGAGTGACTGTGTGTGTGTGTGCATTTGAGAGTGTGTGTGAGAGAGTGTGTGTGAGTGACTGTGTGTGTGTGCATTTGAGAGTGTGTGTGTGTGTGTGAGTGTGTGTGAGGGTATGGGAATGTGTGTGTCCATCTCCCTTTCCAGGGCATCTCTGGCTGGGAGTGGGCCCACCACCTGGTCACCTTCTGCCGGAGGCTCCTCCCTCCGGAGGCGGGGACAGTGTGGGGCAGCCCGAGGTGGAGGGTCAGACAGGCGGCGTGTGCATCTGGTCTTGGCCTCCTTCCTGCTGGGGATCCAGTGGAGAGAGTGGGTCAGAGGGGAGCCTCCGTGTTGTAGTGGGAAAGGGGTGGGCCCCACGCTGCTCCCCGGGACGCCCCATCCCCCACCCCCACCCCCAGGAGCTCCGGGAACAGAAGCAGAACTCTCTCCGGCCAGGCCTTCCATCTTGCAGGGCGTGGCGGACGCAGAGAGCGGGCAGCGGGGCAGCATGAGGGCTGGGTCCAGGGGCCTGGCCGGGCTCTGGCCCCGCCCCGGCCGCAGAGCGTGGGGGACTCTCCCCTCCAGGCCTGACCGGGGATCTGGCCACACTCGCAGCGTCTGCACCCACCCCGCGCGGCCAGGGGGAGGACGGCTACCTCGCTCCCAGGGCCCAGCGGGGAATGAAAACATGGGCCCTTGTTCAAAACGGTTGAGAATTCCAAGACCGAGACAGCGCAGCATCGAGCTGGGCTTCTGCCCATGGCCTTGCACGTGGCCATGAGATCCTCCACCCGCCCCCCCCCCCCCCCCCCCCCCCGCCCCAGCACGATTCCAGCCTGTCGAGGGAGCAGCGGAGGCCTGGGCGGCTGATGTTCCCCTGCCATGAACCACGGGAGGCCGTGTGTGTGTGTGTGTGTGTGTGTGTGTGTGTGTGTGTGTGTGTGGTCATGGAGGGGGTGACACTGGGGGGTCAAAGAGACACAAGGCAGCCTCCGCTTTGGAAGGAAAGACACAGACCCTCACGCTCTGCTGGTGGGAATGGAGAACGCTGCCACCATGGCGGTTCCTCGGAATGTTGGACGTGGGAATGCCGTACAACCCAGCCCTCCCACTCCTGGTAGAACGGGCCGGGCCGCCGGGGGCTGGGGGAGGGGACGTGGGGGTGAGTGTCCACAGAGCAGAGCTCAGTTTGGGAGGGTGAGCCGCTCTGGGGGTGGACGGTGCTGATGGCTGCACCGCAGCGGGAACGTCTGCAGGGAGCGCCACTGGGCTCCGCACTCACACACACACGCGCATTTCAACCACAGCGGAAACGAGAGGAGGAAGAAAGGCAGGTGTGTGAGGTGGGATGTGCTGGGGGCTCCCTCCCCCCAGTCCCCGGGGTTCAGGTGCGACTCCCTCAGTCTAGGAAGGAGGGCGGGGTCAGTCCCAAGCCAGACGCTTGCTGCAAAGGCCCCGAGGGCCGACTCCTGCACCCGCCGATACGTGGCCTGAAGAGACCCCCGCCCCAGGACCTGCCCGGAGTCCCGGTGAGGACGGATCATGGGAGCTTGCGGTGTTCAGACGGCACCCCCCATCCCCCACGGCACAGACACAGCCTCTGTGGGGCCACCCCTCTGCAGGACCGAGACGCGTGCTCATTTGCTCCCTCAGCAGCGGGACCAGGGCTGACTTACCCACTCAGCTGTGCTGCCCGCCTGCCCTCCTCTGCCTCTCCCTCCACCCCAGGATCCTGGCAAACCCCACCCGCAAACCCCACCCGCCACGAGCACAGTCTTGGGCATCCAACCGCCCCGCATTCAAACACGGGCTCTCCGGGCCCCAGTGTCCTCCTCTGTGAAATGGGAACCACAGGGGTGTCTGCCTCAGAGGCGGGTGAGGATCCCCAGAGCTTGCCGCAGGTGCCTGTCTCAGCCCACGGCGGCCAGGATGCGGCTCGCGCTGGCCTGGCTCAGGGGCGAGGGGGGCCCTGCTGTCGGCCCGCAGAGCTGGGAGGAGGCAGGGCCCCAGGTGGCCAGGGAGAGCCGCCTGGATCCTCGGTGGGCCCCCTCCTCACGGCAGCGTCCCTCTCCACGGCCCGCAGGGCCCTGCCCGGGGGAACAGCTCCCTGAGAGGCAGGAACAGGCAGGAACAGCGATGGCAGGCTTCGGGGACCCTGAAAAGCACCCCCAGAGCGGGGGCGTTTCTTCCTCAGGAAAGATGGCGGCCCTCACCATTGTGGGGGAAGCGGCTCTTACCTGCTGGGCCTGCGGGGGCGGGTGGCTCCCGCGCTAAGGAACAGCCGGGCAGCACATGGGTCCCGCGGGGAGACACGGCAGCAGCAGGGCTCCGATGGGCCCCTCGGCCTGCGGGGCTGCGTGGTCTCTGCAGCGGAGTCCTCCCCGCCGGGCCGGTGCAGGGTGACCTCCCAGGAAGCGCAGGTGGACTGTTCGCTCTAGGTCAGGGTCCTCGCGTGGTCTCCTGACCGGGGACGCCAGCATCCCCTGGGAACTCAAACATGCACATCCACGCCCACCGGCGTGACTCAGTGGTTGAGTGGGCGACCTATGAACCTGCAGGTCACGGTTCGATTCCTGGTCAGGGCACATGCCCGGGTGGTGGGCTCGGTCCCCGGGAGAGGGCATGGAGGAGGCAGCTGATCCATGATTCTCTCTCATCAGTGATATTTCTCTCTCTCTCTGAAATAAATCAAAATATATTTTTAAAAATGCACATCCTCCGCCCCAGGGTTTATCCTGAGTGTGATATGTATTTTCCATGAAAAAAAAATACCTCCTTGTTCGAATGTAACCTAGTAGACCAACCGTGGGCAAACTATGGCCCGCTTGGCTGTTCTCTTGCTCTCCCCTCTGCTCCTTCACCAGCAGCCCAAGATGAGAGTGCCAGCATGGTCAGGTTGCTTTTGTTTGGGCCCTCCAGTCCAGTTTAAGAACCCATTGTGGCCCTCGGGTCAAAAAGTTTGCCCACCCCTGTAAGTAGACAGTTTAAAAGGGGCAACTGTCCTAGAGAGTTTATGACAGAGGGTGGCAATCCCCTGTCCCCTACCCCCCCAAGCCCTTCTCTAGGCGCCCGTAGAACTCTGAGCCACGTCTGCTGGTGTGTGCCTTCGTGTTGGAATCTCATGCCAATCCTTGCCTTTTCAGTTTTATATATTATACTAGAGGCCTGGTGCACAAAATGCGTGCCTTCCTTCCCCTGGCTGCCGACATCGGCTTCTCTCTGGCTCCGGGGACTCGTCCGGAAGGACGCCCAGTGTAACTAGCACATGACGCTTTTATTATTACAGATACCGTGACACACGGTAACATATCATGAGCCACTGCTGTCTGCCTGGGGCCCCCGGGCCTCCTCCTGTGTCGGGTCGCCAGTGCCTGGATCCCGTGTTCTCTTTCCCGGGTTTCTCCCTATTTGGGTTGGAGCGTGTCCTCTGGGAGCCGCCGGGAGAGAAGGCATGGGCGGCCCAGTGAAGAGATAAACGCCCACGTCTGGAAACACCTTCCTCCCCGCCACGGAGACGGGGCTGTCGACCAGACGAGCGACCACCCCTTGTCAGAACTCAGAGGACACTGCCCCACCGAGTTCCGGCTCGAAGTCTGCTTTGAGAATGTCAGTGCCATTTCATCTCCGATCCTTGGTATGGGACCTGTTTTTTTCTTTTTGGAAGGCTTTTGGACTTTTTTTTTTTTTTTTTTTTTTTTTTTTTTTTTTTTTTTACCTTTTAGAATGTTTTTATCCTGGTGTCCTGAAATTTTATGACAAGAAGGCTCACTTTAATTCCTCAAACTTTTTATTTCGCAATATTTCAGTCATATAAAGATAATACAAATATAATAAATACCGGAGTAAGCAAAAGTAGGTTTTACAGCTGTGAGTACACGTAACAATTTATTCTTTATTATTTTTTTAATTGATTTTTTTTTTTGAGCGAGAAGAAGGGAGAAAGAGAGAAACATTGATTGGATGTTCCACTTATTTATGCATTCGTCCGTTGATCACTGCACGTGCCCTGACCTAGGATCGAACCCTCAACCTTCGGGTATCAGGACAATGCCCTAACCAACTGAGCTGCCCCTGACCAGGGCCAAACAGAGTTTATTCTTGTATTATCTATTAAATTATTGTATTATTTCCCATTCAAACAGCGGCAAACCTGCTTTTGTGCCCGCCCCCGTGAAACATATACAATATAATATACACATTACAGACCCCGCCTACCCGGCACCGAGATGACTGGCACATCGATTAAAGTTGAAAGCCCTCCTTACTTGCATGCCTTCTTCCCACTGCGTATCTGGAAATCTGTTGTTTACCCTTCATACGCATCTCTTTATTCTCCCACTGCACAAAATACATGGCAATGTGTGACACTGTGTGTGCTCAAAGCTCGCTAAATAGACGGCGTCACAATGGCTGGCTTTTCTGCCGTCTGTTTCTGTGCTCAGCGTGAGTCATCTGTGCCGATGTGGCCCTTCATGCTCGTCCCCGCACGATGGCCCGCTGCTTGGCTGTGTCAGGGGTAGATCTACAAGGAGGCCTGGGCATGAATCCGAGCACCAGTAGCTCCCTGCCCGCTGCCCTCCTGTAGCTCCCCCCCCCTCGTAGCTTGCTGCCCTGCCCGCTCCTGTAGCTCTCTGCCACCTGCTTGTAGCTCGCTGCCCCACCCTCCTGCTGACCCGTGATCTGGTGGTTACTCGGTAGGTCGATATGCTTCAAGGCGCGTGACTGTTTGCACATTGCATCTTTGTTAGATAGGATTCTTCTGTCCTAGTGTTTGGGCTGTTTCCAGTTCTTAGCTCACGAAAAGGTCCTCTCCCAACATTCCATGCCTGCGTGGAACCCACGCAGGAGAGCTTCCATAGGGCGATGGTTCTAGGTTCTGCCAGCCCATTGAAATCACCTGGGGAGCTTAAAAAACCCCGATGTCAGGGCTGCGCCCCAAAGCGAGTAAACCAGGATCTCTGGGGAGGGAGGGACGGGGGCAGTCTTCTGACCTCCCGAGTGAGCAAGGATCTGTTTCAGCAAGACGCGGGGGGATGGGCAGCCCGCTGCGCTGCAGGCCACGCGCCTCTCCATCCACGTCCACAGACGTTGCTGCGGTGCCCGCCATGGCGGTGCCCACATGGCTGTGGCTCCGTGTCCCTGTGCCGGCACCCGGCACCCCGTGGGCTCTGTCTCCAGGCCGCATGTCTCCTTCCGTCCCAGGACATACTGGGTAACAAACACCTCTTCATTTTCTCTCCTATGTTTTGTTTCTTGGTTTGAGATTGCTATTGGTTGGACGTGGGACCTTCTGCTCGGCTCTTCCTTTTGGATTGTCCAATTTCCTTCTCCTACCTTCACATCTTTGTGTTTGTGTTTTGTGCTCTGGGGGTTTTCTCTCGCCTTCCATCCTCCTAGCGCGTTTTTAGGTTTGTGCTGGCGCATTCTACTCGGAGGAGCTTTAACTCCTGGTTCTCAAAGGAACCCCTTCTTCCTGGCTCACAGTGGCCATCTGCAGAGGCTGTGCCGGACCCCTTCCGTCTGTGCCCTGGAGCCTGTATTCTGGTTGTTGGTTCTGGCCAGGTGTCGGTGCCCTGGCTGTTCCGGGTGTGAGCGCAGCCCAGCAAAGCTGACCAGAGCTCTGTTCCCGGGGCCTCACCGTGGTGACGGGGCGGAGACTGGGGACTCGCCAACGTCAGGCTCTGCCCCACTTTTCCCCTTGGTCAGTGTCCCCGAGAGAACCTTCCACAGCGTCCGTCCTGCCTGGGCAGAGGGCGGGGGAGTTAGCCGGGGAAGGGCTGAGCGTCTCCCCGTGCATCGCAGCCTTTGGCTGGGGTCCAGCCTCGGCCAGCAGTGACGCTGTCTTCCACGAGGGTCAGGGCGTGGCAGGGCGGTCACAGGCCATGCGGGCTGGGAGAAGGGACTCAGGGGATCTAACCAAGTCTTCCACGCGTCACTGTTTGCACACCCGTCCTGAGCTTCCTCCACCTGAGGGGTCCCTGGCCCCTGCCAGCCCCGAGCATTCGGGGGATTCTGCAGAGAAATGGGCTTGGTCTCTCTCGGCTGGCCTTCTCGGGTAGACATCTTGGGGAGCCGTGAAAGCTGGCGTGCACAAGGGATGCGCATCGCAGAAGCACACACACGATTGTGGTCTCAGTCATCACACGGCCCAATGCAAACCCTAATCTTTATTTGCATTCTGGAGCGTAACTTGTCACAGGGAGGCAGTGGTGGGGGCCATGGGCCTGGGGGAGGGGGAGGGAGTGGGGCAGAAGGAAGGATGGGAGGGTACGGACAACACCCACGCACACAGACTCTCTCTCTCTCTCTCTCTCTCTCTCTCTCTCTCTCTGTCTTCGGGGAAGGGTTTTCCAGAAGCATTTGCCCGTGCTTTGAATTAAGTATTTTTCACGCCAAAGCGAACCGACTGAAGAGTCGAGAATTAATGGCTTCGGGGAGCCGGGGCCCAGCTGGGGAGGGAGAGGCTGAAGGCGGCTCTTCAGTGAGAGACTTCTCAGTCTCTCATGAGCCCACGCGGGGAGGGGCTGGGAGCCTGGGGGTGGGGGGCAGCAAGGAGGGGTTCCAGGAAGCCACAGAGCCAGCTCCCAACAGCAGCTCCGGGCCACCCTGAGCAAGGGGCGGGGTGCTGCCCCCACCCCCGGGGCCCAGCTCAGCTTTGGAGGGTAAGGCTCAGGGCTGGACCTCCCCCATGGAAACGCGAGGAGGAAGCCCGCCCGGGGCCCCTGAAACTGCAGTGCATGTGGGGGCCCCACCAGGGGGGTGACGGCCTGTCCAGCCCAGCCCACGGTGAGAGCCAGCTGGAAGTAAACGCTGGGAGAGAAGGGGTGAAGGGAGGACAATAAATAAAGGTCACGCTGAGTGAGATGGCAGGAGGGGGGGGTGTGTGAGCTCCCCGAGGAAAGGGGGCGGAAAGGCACTGAGTGGGAGGAGCAGACTCAGCCCCAAACACTGGCTGGTTGAGTCAGAGGTCATGTCCGGCCGGCCGAGGGGGGATGTGCGGCCTCTGGGACTGTCAGGAGGAGCTGGCAGGGTCTGGCTGCAGCGAGGGCGCTGGGTCTCTCACTCTTCGAGGGGAAAGCCTGCCCCACAGCACGCAGGCCCTGCCCAGGGCAGGGGAGGGCTCGTCGGCCACGTCAGCAGCGGGGACCCGCCCAGGTGGGCCTTCTGCCTTTGGGGGGAGAGAGAGAGAAGGCCATTGCAGGGCGAGCAGAGGCAGAGCACCGCCCTGCTGGCAGCTCGACCTTGACCTTTGGGGAAGAAACGGAGGCGATGCAGGTGCTGGAACAGCCTGGGGGGCGGGGGGCGCCCTTGTGTGAGCTGGCCTGTGGCTGCCGGCTGGGCGGGGGGGGGGGGTGGGGGGGTGGGGGAGGTTGGGGGGCTGATGCCGTCTACCCTCCGCACTTCAGTGTGTCCATCGCAACCCGGGTGGCCAGCACAGCGACCTTCGGACCCAGAGGAGTAAGTGGACACGGGAATCAAACCCCCTCCAGGCCGGCCCTTTCCCAATGCCTCAAGCCCCGGGGCGCTCCGTGCACTGGCCTCACAGCCCCCCTCACCCCATGCATCCCTGGGCAGTTCCCGAGACCTCGCAGGGCGCACACTGCACGTGGAGCCTGCGTTTCGCCCCCCCCCCCCCAGGACGGGCCTGATGTGGTCCCCACGTTCGAGACAGTGGAACCGGGCGCGGAGAGACCGGGCGTGAGGCTGAACCGGACCGAACAGCCGGCATTGGACTACTTTCGATCTATAAGAAAGGCAGGTTCACGTGGCTCAGCGGCAGGACTGGGCGGAGAACTCAGGCTTGCTTCCACACCGCCCCCGCAGAGGGTCTTGGGGGGCCAGAGGGCGCGGGAGGGCCCACCTCCTGGCCATGGCCATTCCCACCGCGGCCCCCGCCCCTCGGCCTGCCCAGCTGCTGCCTCTCTCACATGTCCTGCCCTGCAGCCTCTCAGGAAGCGGAGGTCGAGGACTGTCCCCCAGACTGGGCACACTATGGGGCTGGGTGAGGACTGGGCTGCCTGGAGCATAGTAGGTGCTTTCGAAACGGGAGCTACAGCGACTGTCCTGGAGATGGGGAAACGCAAGATCACACGTTTTATAAAGCTGAGGCTGTCACACCCACTGCTAGCCTCTCTGATGATGGATGCGGGGGACGGCCTCCATTATTAACTTGGGGTTCCTCTCTGTTCATTGCAGGCAGGGCGGGGACTGGCACCTCGGTTCCCGCAGAGCCGGCCCCGGAGCTCAGCAAACACACAGAACTGAAAACCTCACTGACTCCGTTCTGGTTTGGGGGGACGGAGGAGGAGAGGAGGAAGGGGAGCCAAGGAGGGAGCTAGTGGGGGGCAGAAGAAGTGGCCGGGTACTCACTGGGGCCCTTTGGGTCCGGCCAGGGTGGGGTGCCCCTCTGTGGGTCTGCAGAGCCGGTCTCGCTGGCCAGGCTGCTCTGGCTCCCCGACAGGTGGCTGGGCGGGGGGGTGAGCTCCATCCTGGGGGGCTCCATGCTTCCACCTGCAAGAGACCATGTGTGAGCGCAAGTAGCTCTGTGCTGGGCCCGGTGGACCTCAAACCGAGACGGAGGATCTCAGCCTGGAACAAGCCGAAGGGCAGCTCCTCGTATGGCTCTGAGGTGGGCGTCCAGCGGCCTGCCCGCCCAGGGTCCCTTCCCCTGCAGGGCTGCCACGTTCTAGCGCCACCCAGCCCCGTGGCCACTGCCGATGGGCCCGCCACATACAAAGGCCACCGAGCGGGCCTGCCGGTGGTTGCCCAGAGGAGCCAACATGGAAGTCGACACCCAGGAGGAATCCCTCCTGCCTTCAAGACTGAGGTGTGGGTGGGGGAGGGTTTGCGTCTCAGCGAACTCGGGGTACTCACTGCTGCCTGTGCTAACTCAAGGAGCCTCAGATAAGTCTGTGGGTCCTTGCTGGGCCGAGGGAGCCGAGCTGGGCCTGTGCCATTGTACTCTGTCTTTTCCTGTCCACTGGGCCACGGGCCACAGAGGGGGGGTGGTGTGAAGGGAGGGGACAAGAGCTCTGGTGGTGGGGGGAGGTGGAGGGTGGGTAGGACCTGCCCTGGAAACCGAGGCGGGCAGTCAGCTCCCTTCACACTTTCCTGAGACAGAATCTTTAGCCGGAGGTGCCTCAGAGAGGCCTCGTCGGGGGTGAGTTTTTATCTCTTGCGTCACCTTCACCGGCTGACGCTGGCCATTCAGAAAGCTGCCGGGGGAGGTTCTGAGCCACACCGGGCTCTGTGTGGAAGTGTCTCATGATCGCCTAGTCACGCCTGCCACGGGCACGGGAGTGGAAGTACAAGCCTGCATGCCAGGCATTTGGCATCTCTGATGGAGCCCACACTGTGGTCCCAGCAGGAATTCCTTCCACATCCGCTCTGGCAGTCCCCAGCCTTGTCCGGGGCAGCAGGGGGAGGTGGGGCAGCAGGCAGAGGTGTTACGCTCCAGTGTGGGGCAGTAAGGAAGCCTCTTAGGCACTGAGACCGGCCTCGGCCCGTCTTCAGAGATCCCAGCTCCAACCTCTGGAATGATTCTGATCGAAGCTGGCCCGGTTCCCAGGAAGGCCCCCGGGGTGTTGAAAGGAGAGGGAAACCGTGCCCCAGGCCTTGTCTGCACCAGCCTCCGGGCCCCAGTGACTTCTCTTTCAAACTCCAGGTCACAGAGGAGGGCTCAAGGTGTGAAATTCAGAGGGAGCTGCGGAGCCGCCTGCCCCCGCCCCTCTGGGCTAACTAGTAGGAAGCAGAGGCCCAGAGGCCACGGTGTGCATCGGAGTCCCACTGCAGTCCTGCGGCAGCGCGGAGCAACACCAGAGACCGCCGTGCCGGACCTTCGCGGCCTCCTCTCATTGGGGTGCTCCCAGGGAGCGGGGGAGGCAGCCCAGGGGTGCGGGCCGAGGCCAGGGCAGCCGCTGGACCTGCCTCCTTTCCGCCTTGCTCTTCAGCGGTGCTAAGACTCCGGCTCCTAGCCGTCCCGCCCCGGGCCCACTTCTCAGAACGCCCTGACCCAGAGCGACCCTGCAGACACCTGCTGGGGCAGAGGCCCACGGAGGCGGCAAAGCCCCCTGCACCCGGAGCTTCGGGAACCAGCACGCTCACCTGGTTCCCCCGGGGATCTGCCGCCTCTCAGGTCCCTGAGCCCCGGCGGTGGCGGCGGGAGTCTGTCCTCCAGGCTGGAGGAGCTGAGATCCGAGTCGCTGTCACTGTCGCTGGAAACCACTGGAAGAACAGACAGCAGCAGGAGGTCACTGAAACTAGCCACCTCCAGCAGGCACGCTGCACAGAGCGGGGTGGGGCCGGGGCCGGCCTCCTGCCAGGACCAAGGGCTCAGGCCCTCAGCTGGCCGTGGGCTCGGGCACGGGGACGACGGCCTGGGGATGGGGACGGCCGGCTACTCCCTCTGCCAGACGAGGAGGGCTCACCCCGGGGCCAGCCGCCTCCACACGTCACCCCCTCCATGGGGTGGGAGCCAATCGCCCCTCTGGTGAAGGCAGGGCCTCCCCGAGCCTTGCCCCTGGCCACGCGGCGGTGCTCGTAGTCATGGCAACGCCGGCCCTCCTCGCGGACCCTCACGGAACACGCCAGGCACGTGACACGGGCGAACCCACTGAAGCGTCAGAACATCCCGGCCAGACAGGAAACGGCATTATCCCCATTTCACCGGCGAGGAAACCGAGGCACGCGCCAGAGGGAGTAAGCGGAGGAGCTAGGATGTCCACCCTGGCAGTCTGGCCCCGCAGCCCGAGCTCCTGACCCAGGCGCGGGCAAACTACGGCCCGAGGAGCCGAAAGAGCGGAGGAGGGTTCTCTTGCTCTCCCCTCCGCTCCTTCACCAGCAGCCCAAGAGGAGAGTGCCAGCGTGGTCAGGCTGCTTTTGTTCCGGCCCTCCGGTCCAGTGTAAGAACCCGTTGTGGCCCTCGAGTCAAAAAGTCTGCCCACCCCTGTCCTAACCGCTTTGATTCCACTGGGAGAAGGGGCCGGGGAGCCAGCCGGCCTGTGCTCGCATCCCAGTTCTCCCAGTGACTCTCCGCGGGGTCCTGTGGGTGCAGAAGGGAGCCGGGCGGATGGGCTGGGCCCCCAGGATCCGGAGAAGAGGCAAGCCCTCCCGGGGAACACCCCCTCCCCCCCGGGAGAAACCCCCTTTCCTGGACCTCACGGGACTGTGTGTGGCTAGCTCGGTACCGGGGGCCGTCGCACTACAGGGTATGTTCGTATGGTAAGCGTTCTGTTTGCATTTTAAGCATAGAAACGTGCATAGAAACGTACATCCATGCGCCAACCTTCTGACGGAGCGTTTGGCTGCTTCTTCGGGGCTGGGTCCACACGGTCTCTCACGGCCAAACGGCACGCGTGCTTGGCCGTGACTCCCAGGTCCGGGGTCTGCCCGTCGGAGCAGGGCCCAGAGGCCGGGCAGACGCCCCTCGGTTCCCGTTCCCTCCTCCCGCCCGCACCTCAGCCCTTCGCTATTTTAGGCCACTGGCCGGCTTCTCTCAAGGCTGCCCAAGGCCCCGGCCTCTGAGAGACAACTGTGTGTGTGTGTGTGTGTGTGTGTGTGCGCGCGCGCGTGCGTTTTCCTCTGACTCGTTCCACCAATTTACATAACACTCAGGTCCGGCCCTATAGGAAGGTCTGGGACTCCGGGGCAGTGGCTCTCACAGGCGACTAACTCAGCGGAGGGGGGGGACTCGGGTTTAATCCAGGGGGTGCAAGAGGCTGGCTCGGAGGGAGGCTGGGAGGGGCCGAGCTCTTCCTGCCGTAGCCACTGGGCTGGCGACCTCGTGGGCGTCACCGCAGCCAGCCTGCCGGACAGCCATGGGGACCCCCGTGGTGGGAGAAGAGATGGGAAGCAAAATGGATCCACACCGGACGTGGTTGGTGTCGGTTCTGTAAGCACTCAGGCATCTGTAACGCACTGACTGACTGAACACCGGCCCCGCGGGCCCCTGACAGGGAGGACCCTGCCTCCGGCGGGGAGAAGGCCCAGAGAGGAGCCCTGGGCAAGGGGCTGCATTCCGGCTTTAAAAAAAAAAAAAAAAAAAAAAAAAAAATATATATATATATATATATATATATATATATATATATATATATATATAATTGATTTTTTTACAGAGAGGAAGGGAGAGGGACAGAGAGTTAGAAACATCGATGAGAGAGAAATATCGATCCGCTGCCTCCTGCACGATCCCCTCACTGGGGATGTGCCCACAACCAAGATACATGCCCTTGACCGGAATCGAACCCGGGACCCTTCTCCCCATCTGAGCCAGGAGAAATCGTCCACAGGCTGATGCTCTATCCACTGAGCCAAACCGGTTTCGGCATGCATTCCGATTTTTAAAATACCTGCGGGCTCCCCCTGACCGGGAGGCTTAAGGACCCTTGAGTCACGCTTTCTGACTCGGAGGGCGCCACCTCTCCTGGGCCTGGCACGCAGGAGCCTCATGAGCCCGGGGCAGGCGGACGCGGGGCTCCATGGCGTTAAAATAACGCCAGGATCCTCCGGTGCTCATGGGAAGATGCCAAAAAGCACCAAATGCCACTAACTGGAAAGAGACCGCAGGCAAGGCTGTCCCGGGCCCCGGGTGACAGCGGCAAGCTCACGGATCCCATGTCCTCCCCTCCTCCCCTCCTGTCATCGGTCGCACGGGTCACGGCACTGGGTGGGGAACAGCGTTGGACTGGGAACGGGTGTGGGTTTAAGTCACCGGAAGACTGTGCTGGGCTAATAGGGGAGCCGTTTTTGTTGTGAGGGGTATGTCTTGTCCAAAGCTCCACCCCCGGAGGTGGGTTTGGGTGCACCAGGCTCGGAAAAAAAATAAGACCTCCTCACGTTCCAGCCCGCGGGCTCCTTTGTCTCCTCTGACGGACCCCAGAGGGCTGCAGACCTGGACGGGGCGCAGGGCCCCCGAGGACGATGAGCTCACAGAGGCGTCGCGGAGCAGAGAGGCAGCCGGCCGACAAGGCCCGCTCCCTCCGGACGCACGGCCTGGGCTCGGGCGCCGTGCTCATTGTCTGGGGCTGCGAGCCGGGCCAGGCCCCGCGCAGCGGCCCGGGTGAAGCCCAAACCTCGGCTCATTTGCCATGCGACGGCCGGCCGTCAGGACCGCCCCCCCTGCACAGCAGCTGCTGCCGTAAATCTTCCGGGTCTATTAACAACGCGTTTGGGCTCATAAATCTCTCGGCCCTTGCTCTTCCATCCTCAACAAAAACACTCTGTGTGTCTGCAGGCTGATTCTCTCTCTCCCCCCCCCCCCCTTTCCAATTCCCCAAAGGTTGAGTCTAGGACGGCTGGGTGATGAATGCTTGTATTCTGCCCACGCCTGACTCTTCAGATCGGAGAGACGGGAAAACACCGGGAGGAAGGCGGGCCAGGAGCTTCCCCGGGAGGCATCGCCCAGCGGACTCACCTGGGGCTCTGCCCTGAGGCAGGGGCCTGCCCCTCCGGGGACCCGAGCCCCCGGACCGCTGGCTGGGGGGACTTGGCATCCCCGGGATTTTCCCATCATGCCTTGGAAGGGGCTGTCTGCTGCCGGGGATGAAAACTGCACCAGAGCCATGCCCGCTTCTCTGGGGATAGGCCAGCTTCCCCCTCCCCCACCCCCCACCTCTCGGATGGATCTGCAATTTGACTATCACCATGGAAACTCAGAGTTTTGGCACACGAAGGTGGTGGTGGTGGTGGGGGGGAAAGTCCTCCTTTTTTGGAAAGTCTTTCCAGACTGCCTGAAAGGCCAGGTGTGGCAGCTGCGGTGGGTGCAGGGGAGACACCTTGCCCGGGCGGGTCCAGGGGGCTGGCAGGACCCTGGCTCAGCCTCCCTTGGGATTTGGGGACCAGCTTCCTGGCTCTGCTCTGCCCCCACCCCTCTTTGTGACCCTGGGCACCTCACAGTGTCCCGTCGTACACCCCCAAAGAGGCTGGCCCACCCGGACAGCGACTCTGGGCCCGAGTTCCAGGACTCCTCTCCAGGTCGGTCTCGTCCACCGGTGTAGAGGCCCCCAGAGCCCCTCTCCGGTTGGCACAGGGCCCCGCCTGCCTGGCACAGGGACCGCCGGCCGGCCGGCCGCCGGTGAGCTCGGGAGGCCCTGGCGAGCAGCTGCCGCTCGGCGTGGAAGCCCCCCGCGCCCCAGAAATTACGGGAATTAGAGAGGAAGGGAGATATTTTCAGCAAACATTCTGCCGAGGCGAAGCAGATGGTGGAAAATTCTGCATACTAAAAACAACACTTTTTTTTGTTTGTTTTTTTAATGTACAGGAAAGATAATAAGGCCCCGGAGAGCGCACAGAGATCCCCAATTAGCCTCCCCAGCCCCCCAGGCCGGCACGGCGGCGGACAGGGCCCCAGCGCTGTCCCCACAGAGACCGGGGGGGGGGGGGGGGGGGGGGGCCCGGGCCTGCAGCCCCAAACGCTCCCCAGATGCCTGGCCCGTCTGGGGCTCCGTTTGGCGGCAGCCAAAGGGAAGTGCGGGGTGGCGAAGAGGCACCGGCTGAGTCAGCCCCAAGCTACGTCCCGGTCCTGCTGCCTCCCGGCTGGGTCACCCGGGGCCAGTCTCCTCACCTCTCTGGGTGCCACCGGAGACCGAGGGTCCCTCTTGGTGCGGTGAGCAGTGAGAGGCCACACGGGCACCCTCCGGCACACAGTAGGCGCAGCACACAGTAGGCGCTTGAGGAACAGGAGCTATTTCCCCCAAGGGGCGTGCTGAGCTCACAGCCCGCACCTCCCCACGCAGGGCTTGCCTGGGGGGGAGGGGGTGGGATCACTGTGTCCTGAGCCCAGGCCAGCCTCACAGGGGCGGACTCACATTTCCCGGGAGCGCATCTCCCCAAGTTGTGCCTCACAGGACCCCGAGGGCACCGGACACCTCCAAAGGCCATTTGGAGGCCGAGCTGGGACTCGCACCCAGGCCTCTCTCCCTCGCTGGAACCCTGCTCTTCCCGCCGCAGCTTGTACGCAGGGCGCCCGCGGTCCAGCCGCACCCGAACAGCCCTGCTCCCTCCGGGTGCTCCCCGCAGGCAGTCCGGTGCATTCTCTGCCCGCCCCCCTCCCCACATGCCCTTTGCCCAGGGCTTCTCTCTGGGCCTTCTCCCGTCAGAGGCAGGGGCCTCCGTGTGGGAGAGGAAGGCTCCTGTTCACGCCCAGCATCAAGGGTTCAAGCCTGGCTCTGCCCTGGATGCTCCTGGGCAAGCACTTCAGCTCTCTGAACCTCAGTCTTCTCATCTGAGAAATGGAGACAATACTAACCCCCAATAAAGTAAGATCAGGAAAAAAAATAAAGTAAGATCAAGGAGGACAGAGGGCACTGTGTCCTTAAAAAGCTACACAAGCCTATAATTTTACATATATATATATATATTTAAAATATATTTTACTGATTTTTTTACAGAGAGGAAGGGAGAGGGATAGAGAGTTAGAAACATCGATGAGAGAGAAACATGAATCAGCTGCCTCCTGCACACCCCCCACTGGGGATATGCCCGCAACCAAGGTACCGTATTTGCCGGCCTATAAGACGACTTTTTGGCCCTGAAAAATATGCCTCCAAGTGGGGGGTAGTCTTATACGGCGAGTATATAACAAACTCTGTATTTTTTAGTGGAAATGTTAGGGGGTCGTCTTATACGCCCAGTCTCTTATACGCCGGCAAATACGTATTTTTCAGGGCCAAAAAATCGTCTTATACGCCGGCAAATACGGTACATGCCCTTGAGCGGAATCAAACTCAGGACCTTTCGGCCTGCAGGCTGACGCTCTATCCACTGAGCCAAACCGGTTCCGGCAAATTTCACATATATTTTAATCCTCTCCCAAGGATATGATCTTACTGATTTTAGAGAGAGAGGAAGGAAGAGGGAGGGAAGGAGAGAGGGAGGGGGGGAGGGGAGAGAGAGGGAGAGAGAGAGAGAGAGAAACAAGGATCGGTCGCCTCCCGTATGCACCCACACCGGGGATCAAACCTACGACTTAGCCCTGCGCCCTAATCAGGAATCCACCTCGCACCCCTTTTGGTGTTTGGGATGACGCGCCAACGGACTGAGCCACTGGTCAGGGGAAGCCTGTGAATAGTTTAAAAACCCGAGTCCACCTCATCCTCCAGGGGCCCGTCCGATGGCGCCTCGACTGCCAAGTCTGTCCGGCCCAGGCGCGGGGGAGGCAGGCCTCATCCCCTGTCCCCGTGACACCGCCTGGCGTTGAACGTCCTCTCCCAAAGTGCCCGCCGTGACTTCCCACCCGCTCCTGGCACTCCCGGAGGGTGCGGCCACCTCGTAGGCACACCCGGCTCCCTCCCCCAGCCCCCGCGCTGGCCCGGGCCCAGCGGACGAGCCCTCCCCGGGAGAGGAGGCCGTGGAGACGGGAGGACTGGACGGTGGTCGGCGCGGTGGCGGCCAGCCGGCTCCGGCTCCAGCAGGGCTGGCCGGTCCCCCAGGCCGGCACGCCTCCAGCCCCCTCTGAAGGACACTCCAATGGGACGATGGGACGCAGCGCAGGCAGCCGATGGCCTGAGCCGGGGACGCCAGTGGGGGCGGGGCCGTCGGAGGCCAGTTGCCATGGACACGGGATGAGAGGGGCCCGGGGGGCGGGGAGAGCACTGTGCACGGAGCGCCTGCTATTCCTCCAAACCCCACGCCGAGGGCCCTGCCTTTGTGCTGGCAACTGGCTTCAGGGCCTGGGCAGGGAGAACGTGGCCCCGCAGCCGGGGCCCTGTCCCCGCAGAAATGGGCCAGGTGGCGGCCAGAGCGGCTGAGAGCCTCCCTCCCTCCCCGCCTGCCTGACCACCCTGGGCCTCGCTGCTGTATCTGTGAGGTGTCGGGGGGGGGGGGGACCACGGGGAACCCTCCTTCCTGGGCCCCCTTCCAGGCTGCCATAGGGGGACGGCTGCAGGGCCAGCCCAGCCCAGGCTGGGGCCGAGGAGCTGCCGAGTGGAGGGTTGTCTGCGCTTGTCTATTCGCCCCACCATTGATTTTCATTAGCCTCCCTCCTCCGGGCTCCCAGACAGGAGGCACCGGGTAATGAAGACAAATCCTCAAATCGATAGCGGTGTGGTCGCCAGCTCCACAACCCCGCGCGAGCGCGGTCCTGCCCTTGCCCGCGGTGCTCCGGGCAGAGCGAGGGCTGGGCGGGCGGCGGGAGGTAAGAATAGCGCCTTTCGGAGAGGGCATCCTACTGGGAAGGAGAGAGCCTGCGAGTGGAGCCAGGGCGGGCTTCCTGGAAGAGGCGGGATTTCGGGACGGGCTCGATTTACGGGGCGGAACGCTGGCGCCGGAGGGGGCCCGGCCATGTCTGACAGAGAACAGGAGCGGCAAAGGGCACGGGGGTGGGCGTCTCGGGGGCCGGCGCAGCCCCGCTGGCTCGAGAGCAAGGCTCCCGGCGCGGGCCCTTGCGGGACGGACGAGGGGCCGGTCTGGGTCAGTGTGCTCGGGGCCCTTTCTCTCCGACAGAGAGCCGCTTCCGACGGAGGCAGAGACCGGAGCCGGCAAGCGGGCACCTCCCGTCTACCCCTTTGCTGGGATGCAGAGCGTTACCCACTCCACTTCAGCTCTCCCCCTCTCCTTCCTTCCGTCCCCGTGCCTTTGTCTTTTCACTTGTCTCTTTGCTCCTCTTGCTGATTTTTCTTTTCTTTTCTTTTTTAAAAAAATATTTTATTGATATTTTACAGAGAGGAAGGGAGAGAGCTAGAGAGCTAGAAACGTCGATGAGAGAGAAACATCGACCAGCTGCCTCTTGCACACCCCCTACCGGGGATGTGCCTGCAACCAAGGTGCATGCCCTTGACTGGAATCGAACCTGGGACCTTTCAGTCCGCAGACCGACGCTCTACCACTGAGCCAAACCGGTTTCGGCTCTTTTTTTTCTCTCCTTTTTTTTCTTTTATTTTAAATTCTGCCTCTGCCTCTCAAGTCTTTTATGTCCCCTCTGGTGTGTCTGGGTGCCTGCAGGAGCTTCTGGAACACGGACCAGTGTCTCTGGGTCCCTCCGTCTCTGTTTTCAGTTCCTCTCCGCCTCGGGCCTCCTCTCTCTGCCTCTCGGTCTGGGTGTCTCTGCCTTGCTCCCCCCAGGCCTCTCTGTCACGGGCCTTCCAGGCCTGGCTTCCTTGGCCTCTGGGTTTGCCCCTGAGGTTCCCTCCCGGGGCGGCACGTCAGCCCTGCTCCGGCCTGTGGGTGTGGGACGGGCAGCCGGGGCCGAGGCCAGCCCCTCCCTCCGGCAGGGAGGTCGGCGGGCGCAGGGAACCACAGCCCGGCCTCTGCTGCGGCTCCTGGCCCGGCCGTGGGACGTCAGCTTGGCCCCCTCTGAGCGCCTGCACCCCGTGATTGACGGGGGGCCCCGGGAGGCGGAGGCTGAGCCGAGTGGAGGAGCTAGCTCCGCTATCTCCTAAGGCTTTACTGGAGTCAGACAGACAGGGTTTATTCACTTCCCCCGGGTCCCCGAAGGCCGAGCGGGCAGAATTGAGCTGTAGGTTTCCTTGGTGAGACAGGTGAGCGGCTGGGGGGGCTGAGCCCTCCTGCACGGGCGGAGTCCAGCCCGGGCCTGGCTGAACCCAAGCCAGAGGCCGCCTGGGGATGGGGATGGGGGTGGGGTGGGGGTGGGGGTGGGGGTGGGGTGCTGGGCCCTGCCTTACTGTTGCAGCTCAGACCAGGGGCGAGGAGCCCCCCGACCTCCAGACCTCGGCAGCTGGAATCAACCCGTCGGCCGAGGCTGTCGCCACGTCTGGACAAACTCGAAGCGACAGCGGTGGCCTGGCCTCTGGTGTGGCTAATGGGGGCCTTCTGCCGCTCCGGGACACGAGTCCCCAAGCAGCCAGGAGGGCAGCGGGGGCAGGCGCGGGGCTTCTGGTCTGGGGGCGGCCCCTCCCTCACACCCACCGGCCTGGGCTCCGGGGGTCCAGACAGAGGGTATGGTATGCACGCACGGGCTTCTCCCCCAAAGCACGCTGCACAGGAGGCGGCCGGGCCTTAGTCCCGGGGCGCGGGGCAGGGGCAGAGTTTGAATGCTGCAGGGTTTCTCTCTCTGTCCATGCCGAGATTCCAGGGCAAGTTATCCGACCTCGTCATGCCTCAGTTTTCCCTTTTATGAAAGGGGACAACAGTCTGCCCGCTCCCACAGGTTTTCAGGGGATTGCCGGAAACAGCGGGTGCCCCGCCCCTGGCTCAGCCTTCCCCTAGCCACCCTGCCGTCCACGGCGGCTGCTTTATTTGCTGTTGTGGTTTATTATTATTATTATTATATATTTTTTGGTTAATCTTCACTTGAAGAAATTTTTCAATTGATTTTTTTTTTTTTTTTTAAGAAAGGGAGTGGTCCAAAACCGGTTTGGCTCAGTGGTAGAGTGTCGGCCTGCGGACTGAAAGGTCCCGGGTTCGATTCCGGTCAAGGGCATGTATGCTGGTTTCGGGCACATCCCCAGTGTGGGGTGTGCAGGAGGCGGCTGGTCGATGTTTCTCTCTCATCGACATTTCTAGCTCTCTATCCCTCTCCCTTCCTCTCTGTAAAATATCAACAAAATATATATTTTAAAAAAAAGAAAGAAAGGGAGTGAGGTGGGGAGAGACACACAGAAACATCGGTGTGAGAGAGACACATGGACTGGCTGCCTCCGCACACACCCCGACCGGAGCCAGGGATCGAGTCTGCAACTGAGGTGCGAGGTACGTGCCCTTGACCGGAATCGAACCTGACACCCTTCAGTCCCTGAGCCGACGCTCCACCCACTGAGCCAAACCGGCGGGGGCGGATGTTGCTGTTTTGATTTGGCCACTGGGCCCTGGGGCTCCCCTCACCTGCCCAGACCAGAAGGCAGAGGGCGCCCCGGAAGGCAGCTCCGTGAGGAGACAGGACTGGGCAGCCCAAGGCCCATGCTCACCCGGGGGCGGGGGCGGGGGGGCCACGGTGGGCTTGAGCATCCCCTGCCCTTCTCCTGCCCCTGGAGGGCTGGGCGGCATTCGGGTCCCCAGACGACAGGTGGGGCCAAGGGAGGGCTGAGGATGACTTTTCTGTTCATTTCTTCCCTGGACCCACGTGGCAGACCTACAGCGTGAAGACCCGGGACAGCGGTGGCAGGTGGCATGCCAGGCGGGTCCAGTCTGGACATGTGGCACCCTCTGCAGAGGGCTCAGAGTCACCCCCCACAGAGGGCTCAGAGTCACCCCCCACAGAGGGCTCAGAGTCACCTCCTCCCCCCACAGAGGGCTCAGAGTCACCTCCTCCCCCCACAGAGGGCTCAGAGTCACCCCCACAGAGGGCTCAGAGTGACCCCCCCACAGAGGGCTCAGAGTCCCCCCCACAGAGGGCTCAGAGTGACCCCCCCACAGAGGGCTCAGAGTCACCCCCACAGAGGGCTCAGAGTGACCCCCCCCACAGAGGGCTCAGAGTCACCCCCCCCCACAGAGGGCTCAGAGTGACCCCCCCCACAGAGGGCTCAGAGTGACCCCCCCACAGAGGGCTCAGAGTGACCCCCCACAGAGGGCTCAGAGTCCCCCCCACAGAGGGCTCAGAGTGACCCCCCCACAGAGGGCTCAGAGTCCCCCCCACATAGGGCTCAGAGTCCCCCCCACAGAGGGCTCAGAGTCACCCCCCCCCACAGAGGGCTCAGAGTGACCCCCCACAGAGGGCTCAGAGTGACCTCCCCACAGAGGGTTCAGAGTCACCCCCCCAGAGGGCTCAGAGTCACCCCCCCCACAGAGGGCTCAGAGTGACCCCCCCCACAGAGGGCTCAGAGTCACCCCCCCACAGAGGGCTCAGAGTCACCCCCCCCCCCAGAGGGCTCAGAGTCACCCCCCCACAGAGGGCTCAGAGTCACCCCCCCACAGAGGGCTCAGAGTCACCCCCCCCCCCAGAGGGCTCAGAGTCACCCCCCCACAGAGGGCTCAGAGTCACCCCCCACAGAGGGCTCAGAGTCCCCCCCACAGAGGGCTCAGAGTCCCCCCCCACAGAGGGCTCAGAGTGACCCCCCCACAGAGGGCTCAGAGTCACCCCCCCACAGAGGGCTCAGAGTGACCACCCCACAGAGGGCTCAGAGTGACCCCCCCACAGAGGGCTCAGAGTGACCCCCCACAGAGGGCTCAGAGTCACCCCCCACAGAGGGCTCAGAGTCACCCCCCCCCACAGAGGGCTCAGAGTCACCCCCCCCCACAGAGGGCTCAGAGTCACCCCCCCACAGAGGGCTCAGAGTCCCCCCCACAGAGGGCTCAGAGTGACCCCCCCACAGAGGGCTCAGAGTCCCCCCCACAGAGGGCTCAGAGTCCCCCCCACAGAGGGCTCAGAGTGACCCCCCACAGAGGGCTCAGAGTGACCCCCCCCCACAGAGGGCTCAGAGTGACCCCCCACAGAGGGCTCAGAGTCCCCCCCACAGAGGGCTCAGAGTCACCCCCCCACAGAGGGCTCAGAGTCACCCCCCCCCCCACAACGGTCCTCTCGGGCTCAGTGTCTCTGTGTGCGTATTTGGTGGTTTTTATTAAAAACAAACAAACTAGTATATAAATCTTAGGCACTCGCACTCCCAGGACTCCAGAACCCACCCAGGGAGTAAGTAACCCAGGAGGCGGCGAAGGAGAAAATGAGGCCTAAGGAAGGGCCAGTGACTTCCCGGCATCAGCGGACACTGCCACAGGCGCGGCGTGCGGGTGGGGGAGCGGGGGGAGGAGGAGGAGGAGGGTGCTGGGGTTTGATGGGTGTCACCGCGGCACGCAGCAGGACTGGCTGTGCGCAGTGTGAGAGGCGGGCGGCGCAGGGGCCGGTGCGGGCCGGGCGCTCCTTGCAGCCGAGGCCGCTCAGCGCACCACCTGGGGCCGCCTTCCCGCCCGCCGGGAGCTGCTGCGGCGTTTGGCCGGAGAGACGGGAGGGCCACAGACACCAGACTCTGTCCCAGCCCCACAGCCCGTCCCACTCCCGGGGGAACCGGGGTCCAGAGAGGCGGGGCTTCCTAACACTGACCCGTTCCCGCCCGCTGTCCCTGTCCAAGCGCGTCAGCTCCGCCAGGCGGGCCCGGGGCGCGGGCTGGTGGCGGCGCGGGAGGCGCGGAGCCGCTGTGGGCCGGGTTCGAGGTTCAGGGTCGGGAGTCGGGACAGAGATGTGACGGTCAGCCCCTGCCTCCCACTGGTCAGGAGGGGGGGTCTGGGGGCTCGAACCCTTCACCGCACAGGGCAGCAAGCTCACTTTTCTAGCGACAAGTGACCCTGTGGGCCTAGCCTCCGTTCTCTCTCTCTTCCTGGGGACGTGGAAACACGAACCAGTTTGCTCTTTTCTTAGTGACCCCAGAAGGGCGGCTGTCCAAAGGGAGTCAGAAACAGCAGGGAGGGGCGAGGCCGTGGGAGGCCGGACCCCGAAAGCCCGGTGTGAGACGAGGGAGCTGCTACTCGGCCTGCCCACGTTCTCCGGGGAGGGGCAGACCTTCTGACCTCGAAAGAGCAGCCAGAATCACTCCATATTCATTTATGTTTAAAAACAAACAAACAAAAAACCCCCACATTTATTGATTTCAGAGAGGAAGAGAGAGAGAGAGGAACATCAATGATGAGAGAGCATCATCGACCAGCTGCCTCCTGCGCGCCCCACACTGGGGATTGAGCCCGAAACCCGGGCATGTGCCCCGGCCGGGAATCGAACCAACCGTGACCTCCTGGTTCATCGGTTGACCCTCAGCCACCGAGCCACGCCGGCTGGGCTACTCCCTGTGCCTTTAAATGAGAATTCTCCACATTTAAACACGCGGTCAATGGATTTGAAGATCGAATCACTGCCCCACCGGTTTGCGACCTATGACAGCGGCAACGGCCCTGCCCCCCCCCCCCCCCGCAGATGGGACCCCGCCTCCAACCTGGAAGCCCCCCTGCCCCACGGCTGCCTCCTCCTCTTCCTCCTCCTCCTCCTCCTCCTCCTCCTCCTCCAAGCCTCGGCCGGCCCGCCCCTGCACACGGCACACGCTCCCGGGCAGATGGGACCCCTCCTCCAACCTGGAAGCCCTCCTGTCCTGCCCCGCTCCGCCTCCTCCTCCTCCTCCTCCTCCTCCTCCTCCTCCTCCTCCTCCTCCTCCTTCTCCAAGCCTCGCATACGCTCCCAGCTGCTCCCAAGGCTGCAGGAAGCCCATGCAGCACGTCCGGGAGGACGTGACAGAAATGGCAAGCCCGGAGCCCGCGGGGGAAGCACTGGGTCTGAGGGGGAGAGGGTGGGGGTGGGGACCAGCTGAGTGCTCCCAGGAGCTTCGGAAACCCTAACTTCTCAGGAACAGGGAGAGGAGGAGGAGGAGGAGGAGGAGGAGGAGGAGGAGGAGGAGGAGGAGGAGGAGGAGGAGGAGGAGGAGGAGGAGGGCGGCATAGCAACAGCTGGCTCTGGGCAGTGAGCAATCCTGTCTGAAAATAAAACGTTTTACAATCCACAACTGTGGCTCATTAAGAATGAATGGATCCGCCGGTATAAATAGCGCGCTGCGTTAAGGAGTCAGGAAACAGCATATGGGTCTGACGGAGGCGCGGCTGCCACGGAGCTGCTCATTAGCCCCGGCGGCGGCGGCCGCGTGCGGGGCCGTCGGAGGCCTCGGGGTCACCGCTCGGCGGGCCACGTGGCGTTCTCCACCTTGGGCCGGAGGACAGGCCTCACCCCCCCCCCCCCAATCTCCGGGCACACTATGGGGGGGGTGTCTAACTCCGGACACACACCGATGACCCCACAGCGGGTTTCTCAACCCACCACGGCCGGCCTCTGCTTGAACGCTCCCGGCGACGGGGAGCTCACTGCCCGGCCAGCCACAGAGCACCCCATTCCGCGGCGCCGCGGCTGCCGAGCACGCACCGTTTCCCTGCTGGGCCCCAGCTCTGCTCTGCGGGGGAAGCCGCCCTCGCTGGCCACGCCATCTATTATGTCTGACAGGACGCAGGCTGGACGCAGAAAAAGGCAGCCTAAGCAGAAAGGAGCGGGCCAATCTGCTCCCCCCGCCCCCTCCCCCGGAGCGGGGTCCTGGGCGTGGGGCAGATGCCGGGGCGGAAGGGCATGCGGGCCTGCCGAGTCCAAGCTGCTGAGCAGGCAGAGGCGGGGAGTGGAGCGGGTCCAAGACGTCCCCAGGAAGCTGCTTCCCTCCTGTCCCCTCGGGCCCTGCGAGCCTTTGTCTCTGTCCCAGCTTCTGGGACACCTTCCTCCGCAGCCTGGCAGCAGCCCCCTGGCCCGAGCCGTCCTCGCCCTCGGTTCCTGGCTCCCAGACACCCCCC